>NW_006496932.1:686884-711460 GCF_000471905.2 Amborella trichopoda
TACAGTCGTATATTATAGTATGTTATAAATATTATATATTTATATTTAAATTATTATCAATGTAAATATAAATATAAGATATTTACAATATATCCCAAGAGTTATCAAACACATAAACTATGAATTTCTTTACTTCCCAGGGAGGTTATCAAACACAGAAACCATAAACTTCTTAAGTAACTTTTAATTTACAGTGCTTCAAGAATTTCCAACTTATTGTTCATGAACTTGCTTCCAGTTATTAAACAGATCCTAGAAGACGTTGTTTTGATGCCCAAATATCCTAAAATTGATCATCTCGACATCAAGATGAATGGACTTGAGAAAAAAATCGATATCAAGTTTTGAAAATAGTGTATTGTGTAACGTATTTTTTGACCGTCAATTTTCAAGATTTTAAAGTTTTCATAGATCTATCTATCTAACTATTTTTGAAGCTTAAACTTTATAAATAAAGATGAAATTATATTTGAAGGCTATTACAAAGATTTCCAGTATTGAAACCATATTTTTCGATACAATTTGAAGGTAGGCTCTAATTTGGTTGTTGAGAGCCTAGGCTCTATATAAACGGCACCTTTATTTTAATAGTAGTCCTAATTGGACCATTTCTAGAGACCTTCCCTTGTGGTACCCCCCTTGTACCAGAAAAGGTAGCTAACCTGCTAAATGCACCATCCAAAACTTTAATCAACGGTGGACAAGGGACGTTGTACATGCAATGACCATGTAATATCAAATCTCCACGTCCCATCAAAGTGGTGGATGGTGTATTCTTAAGGATGATAGCTCCAATGGCTTTGGCTTTGGGTTAGGCTTAAGACACTAGCAGGTTTTCATAGCGCTGACGTACCTTCCATTCCCACCGTTAACATAAAGAAGTCATACTGGTTATTTAATCTAAAATCAAGTGTTGGCCAGATATAAGGTTTTTTTTTTTGAGATATTATATAGTATAATATTTTATTTTCATAATCAAATCCTGCTTATCGCTAGTGAAATTTGGTATAAAGGTTGAATATATTTATATGTCCAAACTTTATAAATAAAATATATTCAAACTTTATAACTTGACTTTAGCTGCAACATCTCACTAATGATAGCCATGAGGATTTGATTAAGAAAATCTCGCAACTAAAGTCGTGTTATAAAATTTGAATATATTTTATTTATAAAATTTTAATATATTTTATTTTGTATTAAAAAAAAGTTTGGATATATTTTATTTTGAAAAAATATTTTATATTAAAAAAAAAGTTTGAACATATTTTATTTTGAACTTTTATAATGGTTGATGGTATAGCCCGAAGCATGTAATTTTAAATTTAAGAGTTAAGGTTGATTATGACCTTCTTGTATCAGAGATAAATATTTTTATGTACCGGTGATTTAAAAAATGTTGGGTCAGCACCGAATCGTTCGATCCGACACAGGAATCGGTCACTCCACTCCAGATATGTGTATATATCGGAAAACGCCCCAATCTATCAGTGAATCAGTGGTTCTACACAGTAAAACGACGATTCAAACCACCGATTCATTGATCCGGATCAATATTTAGCCGGTTTACTATTTTTTCACGTGTTTTTTCACCGCTTCACTATCCTTTTCACACAATGAAACCACATTCGGATTCACCGATCCAAACAATTTTTGCGGTTCCCGATTCGGGTCACGGATCCATTTTACTACGTCATACCATCTATATCTTTCCCTTTTCTTCTGGTAAATAAATTCTCGGCCAATACACAATCACAGTTTAACCATTTTGAGAAGCCCACTGGTTCTTTTGCCTCAAAGAAAAATGCCGCCCACATTTTTGATAAAACTACACTCTCTCGATCTCTATCTCTATATCTAAAGGAAAAAAATGAGTTTTACATGATCTTCTTGGACTTTTAATGAGTGGTCAAAATCCCCCGGTTTTGAATTTGATTCAACTGCACAATTGATTCTCTCTCTCTCTAAATCAAGAACACAATTGATGCTCTCTCTCTCTAAGAATCACCAGCACAGTTGATGCTATCTCTCTCTAACTCTCTCTTTGAATCAACAGCACAATTGATGCTCTCTCTCTCTAAGACTCTCTCTCTCTCTTTGAATCAACAGCACAATTGATGCTCTCTCTCTCAAGGAAAAAAGCGAGCTAGACACATGCTTGGGCTTTTAATGAGTGGCCAGAATGCCTCTAATTGGAGTTAACACCACATTAGACTCACACTCTCTCTCTAAAGAAGATGAGTCATTATTGGATAAAATAGGTCCATTCCAACTTGAACAACGTAATGAAATTGCTCTCTTATCTCTTCCTCTCTCCAAACGCCATAAATGATATCAAGTTAATGAAATTGCTCTCTTATCTCTTCCTCTCTCCAAACGCCATAAATGATATCAAGTTAATGAAATTGCTCTCTTATCTCTTCCTCTCTCCAAACGCCATAAATGATATCAAGTTATCAGCATCTCGAGAATACAGTGATTGCTACTATTAACACATCCATATTTTATTCTTTATTATTATGATCGACGAGTTTTGAGAAAGGGGCTAGGGACGTGGTTGTAGCGGCTCCACCTGACTACGACTTTGTGTGTAGTCAATAAGATGTTCCCAACTATCTGATTTCACATCTAACAATTCACAGCAGCATTTGCGACGTTCTTGTACCAAAAGTAAATAATCCCATTGTATATATTTTCAAGAAATAATAATAATATGTTTTACTTTCTAGAAGGGAAGTGGTTAGTAGTATAATATGCATTTTTTGGGTCAAACTGTTACTATTTTTTGAAAGGAAAAATAGCAATCAAGGTGTCGAGGCCCCTTAAAAAAAATTTTACTAAAAAGATCAAACGATCACAAACATTATAAATTTATATTTCAATCAGATACCTCCTAAAGAAAATATTGAAAAGTTTCATAATAACCCCTGTTTAGAAAGATTGCACAATTAGGGGCACTTAAGTAATTTTACCCTCAAAGAGGTCTAGCAAAATAAAAAAAAGTACCCTTCCATGTTCATGGTTAGAAATAACAAATGGCTTGTTTAGTATTTGAAATAAGGAACAAAAAAAAGGGGTATTTATATCAAATATTACAAGTACCCTTTTCTTTTTTTTCTTTGTTTTTTGTGAATCACTAGCCCCTACCTGTTTTATTAATGAAGAAAGAAGACATAAATACTCTTGTTGTTGCTCATATCAAATACCGTGCAAGTTGTTTTTTAATTCTAACTCTGAACAAGTTTTGGTTTTTTTGTTATTCTATTAAAGCACCTTTGGGGATAAAAGTATTGAATGAGGGCAATTTGTGAAATTCTTAATATTGTTTTATGAGGTAACTAATTGAAGTAGAAATTTTAAAAGTATACTGTCAAATGTAATTTTTGATCATTTGACCCTTTTAATAATTTTGTAAGAGATTTGAACCCTTTAATTGATTTTTTCCCTTTTCAATGGGAGAATAAGTCAAGCCATGTAGTACACAACTGCCAAATAAACAATTTTGTCAAGCCATGTAGCACAATATTCCCAAATTAAAATTTCCGGTAGGAGTTTCCCTTGAACATTGGGAACTTCTCATTAGCAGGTTTGGTAATTAGAAGCTAAGTTTTGGAAATTGGACGTAATCTTTTCGGAGGTTCGAATTATTATATTTGGAAGTTATGAAATTCTTGTTTGATTTACATGTGTGGAAGTTCTTGAATATGGAAATCAAGCTTTCTAGTGATCTCACAAAGCTTCTTAGAAATTGGGCTTCATCGCTCCATACACAGAGAGAAACAGAGAAGGGGGGTGCGGTTGGAGAGAGAGATGTCTTAGAGAGGAAAAAGGACATGATTAGAGAGAAAAATGACATCTTTAGATAAACACATTTTTGGATAATAATTTAGAAAGAAATAAGTTATGGAGAGGAAATGCACGGTTAGAGAGAGATGACTTACAAGAGAGAAAAATGACATGATTAGAGAAAAGGGAGTTAGAAAGAGAAACAAGGTATTTAGAGGGAAATTATATGATTAGACTGAGTGTTGGGAGAGAAAAAGATGGAAAAACACGTTAGAGAGATGAATGACGTGGTTAGAGAGAGTCAAAGAGAGAAAATGTATAAGAATCGGGCTTGGGTTTTTAAAGTCTGTAGTTTTGCCAAGCAATATCTCAAGTTCTACACCTATGATTGAACTATAGAGAGAGAGAGGGTAATCCTAAAGGCAGAATGTGCACGATTAAGGTGAATTAGAGAATGAAAGTTCATAGTTAGAGAGAGATCGAGAAAGAAATGACATATTTAGAAAGTAGTTAGATATAGAAAGAACACATTTAGGGGTCATTTGGATACTTGGAAATATATTGTCTGTGAAATATATTACTGGCGTAATACATTACTGCGTAATATATTACCTACAAATGGATTGTTACTGTTTGGGTAGTATTTAGATGCAACCTGAAAAATACATGGCTACTATTTGGCTATGTCTGGAATAAATATGGGAAATGTATTGTTTGGTAGTATTTAGATGCAACCTGGGAAATATATGGCTACTGTTTAGCTATGTCTGGAAGAAATATGGTAAATGCATTACCAACATTTTACCAGCACCTATAAACTATCATTTCTTTCATTTTTTTATCACAAATTCCACTAAAATACAGAATTAAAGTCATCATCACATCATTCCAAAAAGATTTTCCAATAATAACATCATCACTATTCTAAAAAGATTTTCTAATAATAACTTGTACCATTCTAAAGTCATCATCACACAATTTCTTATTTATTTTGTATTGCCTTTGACACTTACATGGAATCACATGCCTTCTAACATGATTAGACTTTGGTTTTATTAAGATAAGTTATTGGAATAATATGATTGGAATAACATGTTTTTATTGTGACAATCTTTATTTTTATTTATTTTTTGTAGAAGTCTTTCAAATGTATATATATATAATTTCAAATAAGTAATAAATTTATGATACCAAATTAAAAATCTTTATGGTACAAGTTAAAAAATGGGAAGAAGTTTCATTAGTAAACTAGAAGGTTTAGTAATTGCAGTAGAAAATTTTGAGGTATTGGAGGAAACTAAAGAGGTGTCTTATTTCAATTGAGCTTGTACTAATCTCTTATGAAGATTACTGTTAGGTTTATGTGGCCTTTAAAAGCCTAATGAGTGCTTGTAAAATAAAATGATATAGTGGAACATGAACTCAGCGGGAGTGTGGTCCCTCGTGGACCATACTAAGCAAACGATGGTTTGCTGATACCGATATGTGCTTAACGATCTAGGCCAGTTGGTTAGAAAAAACCCATGTTATTTTGGCATGAAGAACAAACCGATTAGGGTTTATGGGTTAGCCCTTGATGAGGTCGGAGAACATGCCCGGATGAGTGAGTTGAGGGCCTGTGTGATCCTTGTGTGTGATGGTAGGCTACAGAGACGGGAGCCAAAACCTCATCCATTTACCATCACACGGCATGTATATCGATAGATTGTTCAGGAAAGCCAGGAATCCACATTTTAGGGTGAAGCGTATGCATGTGCGAGAGATACTTCTATGCGCCATAGAGCTGTGGTCGCATAAGGTCTTGGTGACCTTGACTTGTCTCTAGGGGATGACATGTAATCCACAGACTGGGATTGCGACCCCTTGGCTCATTCGCTAGACTTTGGTGACTCGCTAATGAGCCCTTTCTTGGACTGTGGGTCATGGAAAATATTGGGTTTGTTCGATAAGGCAAGTGTGGTCTGTAGTCTTCAGTCGAAGGTGGAGTGCCCCATGATTGCAGATTATATTCTTTAACCATATAGATCCATTTCCCATCAAGTTAATTTAATTATGTTTGTTTTATGATAGAAATTATTTTAGAAGTATTATTTAAATTTTTATTAGTCATTTAATATGTTATTTATAATTTTTTTGTTGGACTTATAAAAATGAAGATATTGATTTTACAAAATTATAAAATTCAAATAATGTTTTAGATTTGTTTTTTTGATAATTTAAAATTATATAAAATATCATGGAGGGGCTCACCATGTGTCAAGTGGGTGGGGCCCACCATGTGCCACACATAGGTGGCACGCCCCACCCATTGGATTCTTTCTTGGAGTTTAAGTTATTTCATGTTTTGGTAATATTATGTTATGGTATGTGGTCAAATAAGATATGAAATATTTTGACCATATATTGATCAAATATTGAAAGTGAATACACATGGAGATGTAATTTGATCAAGGGCATTGAGCTTTAAGGATGAAACATGAGAGATGGGTGTGGCTAATTCAAATATGTAAGTACAAAGGGAGTGTTCTGATAGAACTTGGTCTTGGTGACGATCCTCTCAATAATGTCTATAATATGATGTGTTGCATATGATGATAATCTCTTGATAAATTCTCCATAATTACCAAAAAGGATGTATTTTGTCAAGGCTTTAATAAACATTATTTAGTCGTGCTTTATTTTGGATAAAATTATAAGATGGTATATATGATTTGTTTTTGTGGCCATGAACTTGACTTGGTAGGAAATTAAAGGTGAATGCGGGAAAATGATTTATGAAGGCTAAGAATGCATTTTATAATTAAATTAGATGATTTGAGAAAAACCTAAGTCTATGAATATGGTTTTGAGAAAACCACATAGTTTTGCAAAGTCCATTAAGTCTTTATGAAAATCATTTTAAATTGTCATATTATTATATAACTATTGCTTGTGAATGCATATATATATACCAAGTCAATTTTTTTTTTTTTTTATTAAAAGGAAAAACATTATGTCTTGAAGGTATTTACAAAAGTGGCAAAAAAACTATCATGCACTGTTTTTTTTTTTTAAATACCTTTATCCATTGACCCATGTTTCTAGTTATTTAGAATTCTCGATTACCAAAGACTTTAAACCATAGGGAATGTTGTAGGAATGTCATCATGCTGGGCTTCCCTGACACATATTGTGTTGATTAGATAACTTGGTTTGTATGAATTTAATACCAAGATGTCTAGTGTGGTTGAACTTTTGTGGTTCATGAAGGTTTTTGCATATTGTGAAACCAACGGGTATTGAATTACATATTGTATGAGACTTGATATGCTATCTCATAATATATGCATAAGAATGTTGATAATGTATATATTGTATGTGCAATAATTGAGTGGGAGTTGCTACAATCCTACGTTTTTTTTAGCTGCTTGGATATTCAGATATACAGGTGCAAGCTATCTCGCAGATCAAGATGATACGAAGTCTACATCTGGATATGTGTTCATGCTTGGATGGGGGTACAGTTTCTTGGAAATCAAAGAAACAGGATGTGACGAAATTGTCCATCATGAAGGCAGAGTATGTGGCGTGCTGTTTGGTAATCGAGAAGGTCGTATGGATTAAGAAATTTCTTAATCGACCTGACTTTCACCTCATGCGTGGTGAGGCAGTAAGAATTTTCTACGATAGTACGGTGACGATATACGTATCAAAGGAGCCACGATTCCATAAGAACTCCAAGCATATAAAACTATGTTTTTATCACTTGTGGAATGAGGTGAGATTGAGAAAGATCGAGATCCAGATAAACTAAATATTCCAGTGGGAGCACCTGCTAGTATTTGACATGTCATATGACACAACAGACTATAATGTTGTTCACCCATAGAACCCAAATGTTTGGTGCTGGTTGTATGGCTACAAAAAGGAGCAGCTTATTTGAAAAACTCTTTTGAGCTCATGAACATACGACCCCATGCGATGAGGGTACATGATGGTCTTTTGCGACAACAGGTCCATGATTCACGATGCGATGTAAAAAATGAGCTACAACTATTTTGGGATGAGTTCCGAGTAGCAAAGAGAAAAATGTGTTGCCTCTATAAATCATTTTATGAAAGGATTGATGACGAAAGCCATGATTTATGCATTGAGAGAATAATTGAAAATGCTTGAGAGAGATTGTAATTGGGAGAGAGAGATGGGAATAAGAGAAAGTGAGAAAGAGAGAATGTACGTCATTCAAAGGGCAAGTGAGAGATATTAGGTTTATACGGCTTTTAAAGGCCTTATGAGTGCTTGTAAAATGAAATGATATAGTGAAACATGAAATCAATGGGAGTGTGGTCCCCCATGGACGATACTAAGTAAACGATGGTTTGCTGATACCGATCTGTGCTTAACGATCTAGGCTAGTCGGTTGGAAAAAACCCATATTACCTGAGCATGAAGAACAAACCGATGAGGGTTTATGGGTTAGCCCCTGATGAGGTCAGAGAACATGCCCTGATGGGTGAGCCGAGGGACTGTGTGACCCTTGTGTGTGTTGGTGGCTTACAGAGATGGGGGACCAAAACATCATCCATGTACCATCACACGACATGCATATCGATAGATTGTTCGCAAAAACCAGAAATCCACATTTTAGGGAGAAGCACATGCATGTACGAGAGATACCCCTATGCACCATAGAGCTGTGGTTGCATAAGGTCTTGGTGACCTTGACTTGTCTTTAAGGGATGACCTGTAATCCATAGATTGGGATTGCGACCCCTTGGCTCATCCGCCAAACTATGATGACTCGCTAATGAGCCCCTGCTTGGACTGTGGATCATGAGAAACACTGGGTTGGTTCGATAAGGCAAGTGTGGTCTGTAGTCTACAGTTGAAGGTGGAGTGCCCCATGATTGCGGATTAAATTCCTTAACCATATGGATCTATATCCCATCAAGTTAATTTAATTATGTTTGTTTTATGATAGAAATTATTTTAGAATTATTATTTGAATTTTTATGAGTCATTTGATATTTTAGTTATATATATATATTTTTGGACTTATAAAAATAAAGATATTGATTTTACAAAATTATAAAATTCAAATAATGTTTTAGAATTTTTTTTTTGATAATTTAAAATTATATAAAATATCATGGAGGGGCTCATAGTACACATGGGCCCACCATGTGTCAAGTGGGTGGGGCTCACATGTGCCACACATAAGTGGCACGCCCCACCCATTGGATTCCTTCTTGGAGTTTAAGTTATTTTATGTTTTGGTAATATTATGTTATGGTATGTGGTCAAATAAGATATGAAATATTTTGACCATATATTGACCAAATATTGAAAATATATATTGACTTGATATATCTTCGAAATATTTTGTGAAAGATTATGGAATGCATAATATTTTAATTAGATTTAATTTATTTAATTTCTATTGATAGGAAAATGGTTGAGGAAAGGGGGATGATAGTCCATCCACCATCCATAATGTTGATGATCAATCTTTGGAATGGATGGCTCAGATCTCTCACCCTACAAGTCACCTTTGATCGACGGTCTATGTTCAATCTCACAAGAAAAGGCAAGCCAAGGTAAACCCTAAGAAACCCTAATATTGTTCAAGCCTAGAAAAAGGAGATTGTCTCTAACAAAAATCTCTACACCTTATCTTTCTATCTCTCTCTTAAGAAAGTTTCTCTCTCTCATGTTTGATCTCTCTCTCATACATTTTGAAAGAATCTAAGGGTTTAGGTGACAGAGTTCTTCTCTCTCCTATCTCTCAAATATGGATTTATGGCTAAGGGTTTTAGGGTTTAGTAAAAGAGAATCCATCTCACTCAAACTAGGTTGCTAAGAGAATTCACTTAGGGTTTGAGTTTGTGATCAAATCGGGTCGGGTCCAGGTCCGATAAATACTTTTTGGGCTTCAATATAAAATATATTAAGATATAGTTAGAATATATGTTTAAATTTTTGGGTTAGAACTGAGTCAGGGTCCGGGTCCGGGTCCGGGTCCCACACTATAATTTGGACCCAAAAACTAGTTTGAGCTATTGGATTATGGTTTCCACATGATATGGACGGCCCGTGCCGGCCTTCTTGTTTACCTTCTAAGAGAGATATAGTAGCATGGACTAAATAAAGGAAAGCGTGATATATTATTATGTCCATGATAATGTGCACTTGTGCTATCACCATCCAATCAATGGATGGATGGTGTTGAGAAAAGGTGGAACTATCAGTTTGGGTCATGTAAAGTTCTAATGTCACATTCCTATGTGACCGTCCATCGACCATTTGATGGCATGATACTAGATTGGGATCATCACTCAATTCCATATTATGTGTTTTAAAAAAGGGTGCAGTTGGCATACAGATGCATCCATAACTGTAGAGGTAAGGTGCACCTTCAAATTTTATGATGGTATATAATTTTGATGTAAAATATTTTTAGGATTATCTCAAAATCTATTTTTATATCTAATTATAAAATTTTACAATTAAAAAATGGTTAAAATCAAGTAGATCTATATACATATATGAAAATATTGAAAATGGACGGTGTAGATAATATGTTATAAAATACATTATTTCTGAGACTTAAAATCTTTTTATTTTTCTTGGTCATACATCTCGATGTCGAGATAATCAATCAAAGGGTTTTTCAACATTAAAACTATTTTTTTCGAAGGATTTTTTAGGTGCATCCGTAGCTGTAGAGATAAGGTTGCAACCTTATATAAACTTTTTCCTTTAAAAAATCTAGATTTGATTGTTTGAAAATTGAATGGCCTTTATTCAATACTAGGATTATCATTTTTATAACACTAATAACATGCAAATGAAATTTTTACGTTTTTTAAATTAATTACTAGGTAAAGAGGTTGGATCCTAAGACTTTCCACAATACTCCTAGATTTGGGTTTTACGCTAGGGCAATGAATGACCAACAACTAAGGCAAAATTCTCTCCATTTTCTCCCTAAGTTTAGAGCAGTGATTCAACCCCACTCCACTACTCTCATAGCTGGATTTCGATTCATATCAGTTGATTTTCTAGGGACTATATCACTGTAGAAGAAAGAGAACCGGAATAGTTAACACGAGATGGGGCCGGAAGCGGTTAGTCAGTATTAACTGGTAAACTGGCTAGTTCAATCGGTCTAACCGGGCAAGTATCGGGCGATAAAAAAAATATTAAAAAAATATAAAATTTTTTTAATATAATATGAAAAGTATATTTAAAACATAATTAAACAAAGTACATCCAAATAGAGTTGAAAATTAATAAAAAGTTGGATTTTAAAGAATCGATTTGTGTTTAGAGGTATTTTTATTTTTTTCAAAAGGATAGAAAAATGTAAAAACAAATATTAAAAGCGAAAAAATTTTCTAATCTTTGCCAAAATGATGAAAACATTAAAAAATATATAACAAACAAAATCTCTTATTTTTTGAGATCCTATATAATTTTTTTGAATTTTTTATAATACTCGGCCAGTTCACCAAAAATTGCTGAAACCTAATGAAACCAACCAAATCGGGCTGATTTTTTATTATGTATAAAATAAATTTAGGTACCTATCGATTTTAATTCAGATCGACAATTTTTAAAACCTTGATAGATCCTTTTTTTCCTTCTGGACTAAGGAACACTACCTTCATAGAAAATCTTGGCCACATGTTTTGCCAAAAAAAGAAAATGAAAATGATTTGATAGAGCTGCAGCCCTAGCAAAATAAATAAAGCCTCACCTCATAACTTATCAAAAATTGCAATTCATGTATTAGAAAGCTTGTATATTGTTCATCTTAGCTTAACATTATGATTGTTAAAAAAAAAAAAAAAAGATTTCAAACTCTAAGAAATAGTGTATATTGTAACATATTATTTAGACCGTTCATTTTGTCCTAAAAGTAAATGTTCATAAATCCACAAGATCTGTAGAATTTTAATTTATTTTTATTAGTATTCAAAATTGATTTTAAAGCCATCATAAAGATTTTTATTGTCAAAAGTGCCTTCCCATTGAGGATTCCATATGAGGTTTCATTTTGTTTTCATAAAGCCTTGGGCCTTATAAAAACCTCATCCAAAACATTTTAACCACCAATGAAGAACGCGTAAAATGAGGCCCTCTCCCTCTATCTAAAAGGAAAAATAGGAGATGAGGTCATGACACACATTCTCTCTCTAAAAAAGAAAATGTGAGAGGAGCCCTCACACTCTCTCTCCAAAAAGAAAAGCAAAAGCTTATATAGAGCCGAGGCTCTAAACAATCAAATTAGAGCCAAATCCAAAACTTTCACTAAAAGATATTATTTCGATGTTTAAATATCTTCAAATTGATTATCTCGATGTCAATATGCATGGACATAAGAAAAGAAAAAAAAGATTTCAAGTTTTAAAAATACTACATCTTATAACACATTTTTGGACCGTCAATTTTCAAATTTATCAAGTTTCTATGGACTTGCTCAATCTACATTAATTTTTAACATTTAAATTTTAGAATTAAAATTAATAATATATTTTAAACTATCGCAAATATTTTCAGTATTGAAACCACTTTTCTCAATACTACTTAAAGGTGGGTTCTAATTTGATTGTTTAGAGCATCGGCCCTATATAAACCGCACCAAAAGAAAGATGTGAGAAGATGCCCTTACTTCTCCGTCTCTCTCTAAGTAATGGCGCCGACATACGACGGCGAAAGGCGCGAATCTTATCGCGAGAAATCCACGATGTAACGTAACCCACGTCACTAGTTGCACCAGGGCTGACGTCATATATATATATATATATATAAATGGCGATGTCAATAGAGGAAGCATCCTTTAGCGGCGTTGGCAGTATTTTTTGACATCATATTTTTGTTGCTATCTTCCTCTTCCTTGCACCTTAAAGCCCGGGACTCGCACCCCTTCACGCCTCACTACCTTCTTTCTCTCTCTACATCCAACTTTGTGGTTTTCTCTCTCCATGACTATGACCTCTGAGATCCCCTTCTCTCTCTCTCTAAGTTTATGACATACGACATCCCCCTTTTCTCTCTAAGTTTATGATACATGAGATCCCCTTCTCTCTCTAAGTTCCCCTTTCTCGCTCTAAGTACCCTTTTCTCTCTCTAAGTTACCCTTTCTCTCTCTAGGTTCCCCTTTCTCTCTCTTAGTTTATGACTCCATCTCACGCCACATTTCTTTATCTCTCTATCCAAGTTTGTGGTTCTCTCTCTAAGATTTTAACTGTGAGATCCCCTTCTCTCTCTCTAAGTTTTTGACACATTAGATCCCCTTCTCTCTCTATGCCTTCTCCCTCTCTCAGCTTATTGCTGCTCTCTCTCTCTTCTCATCCACACAGTTTATGACCCTCCTCTCTCTCTCTCTCTTTGGCTCTACTTGATGGAATAGCCGCCTTGGGTATCTGGGTATTTTCAGTTTCTTTGCTTCTCTCACTTGAGTATCTTGGTATTATTGGCTTCTCTCTCTCTCTACATCAAGCATCCAATATAGTCCAAGCTTGATATCTCAAGTCACTTGATGCTGTCATGCTGAGTCGGTCCTCATCTCTCTTAGTTTCTCTCTCATCTATCTCACTCTTAGTTTCTCTCTCATCTCTCACTTTTAGTTTCTCTCTCATCTCTCTCTCTTTCCCCGTTTCTTCTCATCTAACTTTCTCTTAGTTTCTCTCTCATCTAACTCTCTCTTATTTTCTCTCTCATCAACTCTCTCTTACTTTCTCTCTGATCTCTCACTCTTAGTTTCTCTCTCACTCTACATAAAGCATCCAATATTCTCCAAGCTTTATACCTTTAGTCCCTTGATGGTGTCATACTGAGTTGGTCTCTCTCCTATTTGGGAAGCATCCTCAGATCTTCCCCCAACACCAAAGTCCCTCCTCATGCTCCTTCCTAGCAAGTTACCTTATCAATCCCCACCTTCATATATCAACACTATTTCTCTTGTTACAAATCCAATAAAATCATCCTTCTTCCACCCCAACAATCCCTTATCCCCATCTAAAACCCTAACACACACCTCTCTCTCTCTCTCCCTCTCAACCTTAACATCTCTCTCTTTCTAAATCCTATCACCTCTCTCTCTCATCCAAAGGCCTCAAACATCTCTATACATGGATCAGCTAGGAGTTCAACAAAAGAGCCCCAAGGCTTCCAAATCCAAGAAAAACCCCATCAAAGTTGTGTATATCTCCAACCCTAAAATGGTGAAAGCCAGTGCCTCAGAGTTCAGGGCTCTAGTACAAGAGCTAACCGGCCAGGATCGGCCTAGTCCGACCAGTTCCCCCTCTAAAGAAATGTGGGACCCACCGATCAGAGGGCGGCAGCCGGAATTATTCGACCGGCCTCAAGTTCCGGCAAATAATATGGAAACTTGGGACCATATGAGTATGATGTTGAACCAAGAAACTCTCAACTTTGATTCTCATTTTGAGTACTTGAATGATCTCTTATCTGCCTCACACCATCTGGGGGGACCTTGTTCATGAACCTCAAGTGGAGCTTTTGAAAAGGTTTGATGCCCTCTAAAGGGTTTCTATGTAATTTTATTGTTATATAAGAAATATTGGTATCTGTAAATTTTTGCTTTATGGGTAGTTTATACTTAATACACAAAATTATGTTCTCTTTAGTTTTATCTCAATGTATATGAGATTTTTTTAAGTCATTAAAGAGTGCAAACGTAAGAAATAAAAATTTATCAAAATGCATCTAAGAACTATTTAACATTTTATTTATTTCTTTTTCTTTTAATTTATTCAACAAATCCCATCACAACACTTATGATCTTGACCTTGAACAATTGGTAATAGGTAAAATATTAAGTTGTTGGCAGTTACGTGTATTTTAATAAATTTCCCAATAAAGTTTTATCAAGAAATTTTTTTTGACAAAAGTATGAAACTTTTTTTTTTTTTTTGAACTTGGTACTCTCAAATTTGTGATTTGAAATAAGAAAAAAGTTTATATAAAGATGAGGCCCTGAATAATCAAATTGAGGCACTTCAGGTATATTTCGATAAGAAAAGCCCCCCAATTCGATTATCTCTACTTCTAGATGTATCGTCATGAGAATAAATAGATTTAAAGTTTTAGACCGTCAATTTTTAAGTGTTCATAGATCGACTCGATCCACAATTTTATTTTTACTATTTAAATTTTATAATTCAAGATGAAAATAATTTTTAAGGCCATCCTAAATATTTTGATATTGAATCAACATATTCCGGCTCGCCTTCCACAAACTACCCCCTTGAAATAAAGGGTCTAATGTTTTGTAGATTTAGCAAATACATGGATCCACAAAGATTTAGCAAATTTTGAAAGATAATTTCTCTTTCTCTCCTTAACATAGAAGAATGGGATCTTTCTCTCTAACATACACACATTCACATGCACAAAAGGGAAAACGAACACGTATGGTCTCTCTCACTAATGTACACAAAAACATGTATTGGGGAGGCAATGGACCTTGACCAGACGCAAGACCCGACAGGTAAACCCAAAATGTGTCTGGTTATAGGTCTAAAAATTAAACCTGGCTTGCCGGGTTCATGCCCAAATCTATGACTTCAACATTATTTGAATCCGTCTAGGTATCATAATATTTTTTCGGTCTTAGACAGGACCCGACCCGACCCGACCCACTGCCACACCTACATGCATAAAAGGAAAGAAACAATAATGGGTCTCTCTCTCTCTCTAACACACAACATATGTACACATGGAATCTCTCTCTCTCTAACACGCATCATACGCACACATGAATCTCTCTCTAAAATATATGACGCAAAAAAAAAAAAATGAATGGGATCTCACTCACAGTAAGAAAAGGTAAAAGGCGAAACAACGTTCAAGGGGACACAATAATAAATGCTTCTTTACTCCCACTCTGAATTTCCGCACGTGGCCCACGTGGCTTGTGAGAACTACATTTTAGAGAGATCTTTTGAGATAAGATATTGACAAAGCAGCTAACTATTAAATATTATATTTTATATTAGAAAAAGTTTATATAAAGTTGTATTTTTGTTGGTAGAGATTCATAATTTTATTAACCAACGATTAAAAAAATTATAGAATTTGAGATGATACTCTCGATTAAGGAAGTTCCTTTTTTTATAAGGAAATCTGCTAAAATATTAACCTCACGAAAGACATACACGAAGGAGAAAATGAAAGGTGTAGACATCTCCCAAATTTATAACAAGATAGGACAGAAGTTTCCAAGGTGGTTTCTACTGATTATTACACCACTTTATGACATTCAAAGAATCACCTTCCACCATACAATAATACCCTAAATTTCTTGCCATAAAGAAGTTTAAACCATAAAAGAGAGCCACTAATTATACACTATTTGCAGTTTTGTCTCTTAGTGGGCCTGTATAATAAAATACAACAGATCCATTCCAATCCTTCACGACTCCTCCAAAGCCAGCAGGACCTAGATTTCCTAAAGAGCTCCCATCAAAATTAAGTTTAAAAACTCCAACAGAATGGGCTATCTATCTCCCCTGAGGCCTACACTTAAAAGATTTTAAATGGAAAAAATTTGTTAAATTTCTCCTAACATCCACTTCAAGAATATCTTTTCTCTCTTTTGTGATTGAACATGAAAGCCAAATAGAATATAAAATTTTCTCCAAAATACTTTCTATAGACAAACAAATCCCTTCAAACACTCTTCTATTTCTCTCCTTTCAAACTTCTCAAAGAATCAGCCCTCTCGCAATTTGCCAAACTACCATACCAGTTTGTGGAAGCCAAAAAACTCCTAAATTCGAAATAATCCCTTTAACTGCCGCATCCATAACCATAGCACACCCGAGCGGGTCAAAGAACCAATGCCAAATTTTAAGTGTAAAAGAACAATGTAAAAATACATGAGCACTTGATTCAACATCATTTTTGCATAATAAGCAAATATTTGGCAAGATCTTCCCTCTTTTGATGAGGTTATCAATAGTGAGAACCTTCTCTTGCACTGCCAGCCATAAGAATGCTTGAATTTTAAGCGGCAAGGGCCACTTCCATACAGCTACAATTTCTGGAATAGACCACCTCCAGCGATCATCGAAAAGCAGATTATACATTGACTTCGCCGAAAATAGTCCATCTGAATCAAGCTCCCAAACAATTGCATAAGCTGCATTTTGCGGAATATACACCTCTTGCAGAAGTGCTAACAAATGAACATACTCGTGAAAAATCTAGTCCGAAATTCTATTATAGGGGAGGACTAAATTCCAAACAACCTGATTACCTCTGATTTAAAAAATATCAGAGATAACGGCATTGAGATTATCCATGTGCTGAAAAATCAAAAGGAAGACATATTTCAAAGGGGAGTCACTTAACCATTTATGGTGCCAAAAAGAGATATTATAGCCATCCCCAAGATTCCACCTAATATCCCTATGGATCAATGGTCTACACGAGTTAATGAATCTCCAGCAATAAGACATCCCGCTTGTATCATTTTTAAGCCGAACCTACATTTTAAATTTATCTTCTCTATATTTAACATAAATAATTTGATACCACAACTGGTCTTTGAAGTTTAAGCTTCTCCACCACCATTTACACAGCAAGGCTTGATTAACCAATCTAATTTTCCTAATGCCCAAACTACATTCCTTTATAGGAGTACACACTCTGTCCCATCATAGAAGATATTTTCGGAGTTATCAAAAGACCCCCAAAGGAAGTTTCCCGTTAAGGATTCAATTTTCTTGGCAACCCGAGGAGAAATATGCAGTAAAGACATCTAATAGATTGGCAGGTTTGACAAGCAAGCTTTAACCAAGGTAATCCCACCACCAAAAGAGAGATATTTATACTTCGATAAATCAAGCTTAACTTGTATCCTCTTAATCACTTTGTCTCAAACGACCATAGGTAGGCGACCATATGAAATTGGCATCCCCAAATACAAAATAGGGAAAACTTCCACCTTATATCCTAGTACCCCTGTAATGTCATAGACCATAGAGTCATCACAATTAATACCAATTACTGTAAATTTTTTAAAATTAACCTTAAGTCCCAAAGCTACTTCGCAAAATTGCAAGAACGTAGCAATATTTTGGATTTGGTCACAATTTGCTTCACAAAAAATGAGTGTATCATCAATGCATTGTAAGTGCAATATACACGGACCATTATTAGGCATTAAAAATCCTCTAAAATGCCATTTTGCTTCAACATTTCGAACATAACGACTAAAGCACTCACCATAAATAGTGTACAGGAAATGGGACAAAGGATCATATTGACGAAGCCCACACAAGGCTCCAAAGAAACAGGTAGGGCAACCTTTGAAAAGAATAGAAAAATGTGCAGAGGATAAATACCCATACCTCCAACTTCCCCATTTTCCCCCAAAGCCCATATTCTTCATAATTTCTAAAAGAATATTCCATTCAACCCTATCATAAGCTTTTTCCATATCCAATTTGATTACGACCCCTGCACAACCACTTAGACCTCTCGAATGAATGCACTCATGTGTAATCAAAACAATGTTGGTAATCATCCTATCCTTAATGAAAGCAGTTTGGGGCCCAGTGATAACATCGGTAATACCATTTTAACTCTTTCAACTATAACCTTAACGATAATTTTATAAAGGCTCGAGAGAAGGCTAAT
This sequence comes from Amborella trichopoda, assembly GCF_000471905.2. The sequence continues at coordinate 705,323 of NW_006496932.1, forward strand.
GGGCATCATATCACTAAGGCTCCCAATAATGGACTTTTTGGGAATAAGGGCGGTAAAAGTGAAGTTAACACATTTAAAGAGTTTACCACTATGCAAAAAACAACGCATCATTTCTAGTAACTCTAAAGAGACCAAACTCTAGAATTTGTGCAAAAATAATAATAGAAAACCGTCAAGTCCAGGTGCCTTATCCCCGGGAAGCCCAAAAACTGTTTTTTTTAATTCTTCCAAAGAAACATCCCTCTAATGCAATAATATCGAATAAGCCAAAAGATATCTAAAGCCCTCTCTAGATAACCGAGGTGTGACTTTTACCTTAGTGGTGAAAGTTTTTTTGAAATGACTGATAACCGCATTAGACATTCCATCCATATCATCAAGATCAACACCATGAATCAAAAGCCCAGAAACATCATTTTGATGTCTCCGAGCATTAGCAATGGTATGGAATAATTTAGTATTTAAATCCCCTTCCTTTAGCCATTTAACCCTAGATATCTACTTCCAATACACCTCTTCCACCCTGCGGAGTTCATGAAGCTTATTAATTTTAGAGTTCCTTACTAAAACCAACTCCTTAGATAGAACTCCAGAATTTTGAACCCTAAAGTCCACCTCTGTTAAACAGCTAAGCACCTCGTCGATTTTCTTTTTCACATTAAATCCTCTATCATTCTTCCAAGCAAAAAACTTATGTTTCACACTTAAGAGCTTTTTGTGAAGTTGAACTTCCATTGAGCTAATAGAAATAGAATTTTCCCAAGCACTTTTGATAAGATCAAGCACCTCTTTTTCTGCCAACCAACCAGCTTCAAACCTGAAAAGCTTAGGTCATACAAAAAGAACTTTAGAGCATAGTAGAATGGGAGTGTGATCAAAGAAGAGCCTGGGTAAAGCCATGACCAAGGCAAGGGGAAGAAATCAGACCACTTCCTAGAAACCAGAAATCTATCCAGCTTAGATATCAATAAATTTAAGAGCAATCATTTGACTTGGTAAAAATTGAGCCAGAAATTGGCAAGTCTATCAAAGCATGGGTCCCGATAAATCTATTAACTAGACGTATTGCTGTCGTAATCAATCCACCATAATTACTTTTATCGGGCCACTTGATAAAATTAAAATGTTCCCCCTCTGCAAACATATCGGATGATTGAAACTATTAATAAAATCAGACATCTCATTAATACAAATTTGCTTTTGAGCCAAAAATTGAGGACCATAACCATTCAACAACTCCCAACGAAATCAGGCCCAGCAAAACCAACCATCAGAAAAATATCTCTTTTAAGAGAGAAAAAATACTTCAAAATAATAGGATCTCAGAAAATCCACAAATCCCCAGAAGCCCCATAAAGTCAATACTAAAAAAATCCACAGACCCAGGACCCCAAACTTCCCTAACACTCACAATGGTGGGGCTAGGAAGTTTAGTTTCCTACAGGATGAGTACGGTAGGCTTAAAACGAGAAACAAAAAATAAAACGTCTTTCTTGTGAATGAGGTCACCTAAACTTCGAACATTCCAAGAAATAATATTCATGGGAAAGGGTTAGCAGAGGAAGAACCTGGGCCATCCCAACTCGAGCTAAAGAAGACCTCATCTTTATCCGAAGATAGTCCCGAACTGACCTCAATCATCTGTTCATCAGCGATGATAATGCCTCTCGCAGCTTGAGCCTGCAGCTTCTTCGAGGACCTCGTACCCTTCGTCGGAGATTTTCCTTTGGCTTTTGATTTACCACCTCCAGTGGGAGTTCTACCCACAACCACGTCCTTCTTGTTCCTAGCATCAAATTTACCCGTCTTCTTCTTCTCAAGAATCTCATTAAAGACCTCTCCAATTCGAATATTAAAATCCATTTCACAGTCAGAGACGATGGAAGAAATCACCTTCTCCTCAGAAGTACTACGAGATTTCAACACAGAGTCAGCCCCTACCTCTGAAACCTTAGACGAAAGGGTTTCAACAGCAATGGCCTATCCTCATGCCGAATGACATTGAGGGGGCTGGGAGCATCCACTTCCACCAAAACAAGCTCAGGGAATTGGACCTCAGGCTCAACAGGCCCATCAGCATTAAAATCTGCAACCTCTTGTTCCAACAACTCAAGAAGAAACTCCTCCTCTTTTAAATCCACCTGTACATCCCCTTCCTCAAGCACCACCAGATCCAAGGGATCAACTATAAGAGGGTCAAAACTAGGCCTGAGTGAAGAACAAAGCTTCCTAGTAGTACAAAGATGAGACAAGAGATACATATTAGCCACCTAAAGCAACACCAGGTTTAGAGCTAACACAGAACAATGTTTATGGCCTGCCACAGCAGCAACAAAATATAGAAATCCGCTGAAAATTTTGGCCTACTCTCAGCAATAGCGATCTTTACCTCTTTAACTAGAAAGAGATAAGGGGAAGAAAGGAAGACCATACCCCAAATTGAGGCCGTCGGCAATAAAGGCGGGGAAATCTCCACGTCAACCACCGCCTTCCCAAAGGTTGATGCCTCAATATGCAGTTGAGATACGGTGCCATGCATAGTTCCCTCTAAAAAGTTAAGTGGTGAGGCCACTCGGACTACATTACCGTATGTACTCTCACGTTTATCAATAACCTTGGCACCACAGACGGCGGGAATTTCGTGAAATGGCCCATCGGGATCCAGCGTTTCGAAATTTTCAAATTTCGAAATCCTTTCATTGTTTTTCCAAAATTATGGCACCTATTCCTCCTCAAAAAATTCCTAGAATGGTTCGACAGCAAACCTTGATCCTGAATCATCTTCATTTTTGGATGGCGAGGAACCTCTTGCCACCCCCCAAGTCCCTGAGATGATCCCCACCGGTCTTAATCATCGATGGTTGAGGGTAAACCTTCTTCTCATCTAACGAGATCTTTATAGAAAAAGATTATTGGCCCACCAAAAGTCTAATCCTATTGGGAACAGAGGCTCCCTTCGATTTCCAAATAGGGAATTTCACAAAAATCAAGTCAATTCCTTGAAGGGAAGCCTTATCAATGTCACAAACAACAATTATCCACTATACGACATGTATCCATCGACCAAGCATGAAGTGGAATACCTGATAATCTGATCCACAAGCTCTCCTTTAGAATGTAAGAAAGATGGGAAGAAGGTTTCCAGAGATCTAGAGATAAGAGTTTCCCTCGATTCTGGCAAACAGATTTTCTAAAGCCCTACTAGCATCCCCTTTAGCACGCTGAAGGAAGACAATTTTATTATCCCCCATTACTTTAACCGAGCATAAGTTAAACCCCAACCCCTTTTGGCCCAATCACTCAGACCAAAGATGTCATTTGAGGGTGGGGAGAAGGATCTCATAACAGGAAAACGAGCATCCGAAAGCAATCATCCTGACAGATCGAACCGAACCGATACCACGGGCACCATAAAACCATCATCCTCACAATCTCCATCACCGGAATCTCCACACAAAATCATCCTATCCTCTCTCTACAATTTTCTTCGTGACCCAAAACCCATCTTAGCCTGCCTCTCTACAACCTCCCAACTACCTTTGTTGTGATGCTTGTCTTTAAAGACTGCCGATCAGAACTTGTATTTTGACATGTTGGTACTCAATCTGCATCTTGTTCTTCCTCTATCTCTCTTCCTCTCTCCAAAGTTCTTCCTTTTTCCTTTGCTCCTATCTCACACTCTCTCATCCAACAACAACCTACTCTATATTATATATGGTTGCAACCTTAACATGTAGAACTATGGATATCTCAAAAATCTATTGGAAAAGGTAGTTTAATGTTGAAATTGATCATCTTGATATCGAGATGTATGACCATGACAAATAAAAAGATTTTAAGTCTCAGAAATAGTGCATTTTACAACATATTATCTGTACCGTCTTTTTTTAAGACTTTCATATGTTTATAGATCTACTTGATTTTAACAATTTTTTAAATTTAAAATTTTATAATTAGATATAAAAATAGATTTTGAGATAATACTAAGAACATTTTACATCAAAATTATATACCTTGATAAAATTTGAAGGTGCACCTTACCTCTACAGCTACGGATGCATCTGTATGCTAATTGCACCCTTTAGAGAAATCCTTTGAGATAAGATGATTGATAAAGCAGCCAACCACTAAATATTATATTTTTATATTATCCCAATTCTTCACTAGTGTTCTTAATCAATTTTTAACTTGAAGGAAAAGTTTATATTTTTTTTCGCACAATATTTTTTTAACAAATAAAAAATTTGTATAAGATTGCACTTTATTTGTAGAAGTAAGATTACGGTAATTTATCTTGTGTATTTTATTTAGACAATAGATTGTGTAGGATTTGAAATTATCTTAAAAGTAATGGCTTTTTTGACAGTATCTTTAAATATGTGTTAATGGTGATCAACTAATACAGACGGTGTAGAACATCGCATCTTATTTGTACGAGTAATGTTTTCATTTTATATCAAAAGTAAATGATCTCATAGTATATAATCCCATAAGATGCTGACTATTTAACATTTTATCCTTATATTTTGATCTAATTTCAAAGCACTTATAAGAATTTACGCATGATTTTGACTTGGAATATTAGGAAAATATAACATATTAGACAGTTGAAAATAAGATATATTTTAATAAATCTAAAAAAAACATCAAACACATGCCCCATGCTGCACTTTCCTTGTGCCTTCACCAACTGCCTTTTCTCTACCCCTTTGAGTAGCACTCTTTCTGCTTAGCAGCCAAAACTCTCTCTCTCTCTCTCTTTCTCTCTCTCTAACAGCTCAATGGCCTCTCTCTCTCTCTCTAACAGCTCAATGGCCTCTCTCTCTCTCTAACAGCTCAATCGCTCTCTCTTCAAAACTAACCGATCCGAATTTCTCTTTGGAAACTTCAAAATTTCCCGTCATGTGCTTTCCTCGGAATCTAATAAACCCAGCAAAAAGCCATGGACTGTGGGGTGATACTACTATGAGAAGTAAGAGAAAAATTGTAGAGAGATAAAGAGTCTTGAACAGTGAGAGAAAGGAGAAGAGAGAGATAGTAGGTTTTGAATGGTGAAACCTACCCTGGAATTGCATTTGTTGAAAAACAAACAACAAATGAAAAATATACAGAACTCCTCTAATTGTTGCTCTAATGAATGCTTTTCTTAAGAACTCACTTAATTTCTCTGTTGATTTAACTTTAGTTTTATGGAGGGGCAAAATTTGAAAGTCCTCCCTTACATATTTCATATTTTATACTCAAGTCCCATGAGATTGTATAATGCATTTTAATTTTATTATTTTTAGTGTTTTTATCATACATTGGATTAAGGTATCTGCACTTCTCATCGTATACACCTTAAAAAATAGAAAAAACGATTCAGCAATAAAAGTGACCAAAATATACCTACAAGTTTTAGGAGTATTTTGGTAATTTGTTTTTTTAAGTAATTTTTAAATTTTTTTTATAGGTTTGTGATGGAGAAAATGTAGATGCTTCAAATTGAAACTTAATTCGATATATATATATATATATATATATATAGTAATGATCCTATAGGACCCTCCCTCACCGAGGTGTGTAGGATCTCAAAGGGTCACCATTAAAGTAGAAAGTTATCACATGGAGGTGAGACTTGACTTTTTTATAGACTCTTACCAAATTTAATGGTGATCCTTTGGGGTCCTATACACATGGGTGGGGGATGCTCCTATAGGATTTTTTCTCATATATATATATATATATATATGGAAAAAGTTCATGTACGCCCAAATGCGTATCGCTACAGTAAACGTTCAACGACTCAGATCGAATCTATGCCGTTCAGATGGTCACAGTTGTCCAAGAGTGTTTGAATTTTAATTTTTTTTATACAAATCCAAATCACTTGAAATTTTAGGTGTATGTTTTTCTCATCAAGGCGCACCTAATAAAAAAATAATTTGCAAAAACTAAATTGATCAAAATGCCCCCAAAACATCTCAGGGGTATTTTGATCAATTTATTTCATGTAAAATATTTGTTTGATATTTTTCGTAGATTCGTCTATTTTTGAAGAACACACGTATAAAATTTCAAAGTAATTTGGATTTGTAAGTAAAAAAACTTTAAAATTCAAAACATTACCGGACATCTATGATCGTAGTATCGGCTATA
>NW_006496932.1:711480-741104 GCF_000471905.2 Amborella trichopoda
CCTATCCCCTGTGTGCCTTGCCTACCCACGAACTATTAAAAAAGACCATATGTTCTAAAAAAGGGGACTTGAACATAAAATATGAAAGGTTGGGTACTATTTTTAAATTAAGAAATAAAATAAGATTTTTTTCAAGTTTTCAAATAGATATATAGGTGAAATATTAAATTCTTCATCTAAAGTGATTTAATAATTTTTCTTTTTAATTTATTTCTAAGCAATTCATGCACAATCACTCCAAAAACAGAAAAAACTCGGGACGTTGTCATTCTCATCCATGTGTTTAATATTCCCACAAATGTTTAAGTGGGAATAACAATGATTTAAAAACTCTGGATCAGCACGAAATTGCTTGATCTGACTCGGGAATTGGTCGCGCCATTCTGGTTCTACGTATATATAGGAAAACGATCGAGTTTAGAAGGTTGGCTGTTCCACATAGTAAAATGACGTTTTTCTATAATAAAACAATGATCTGGATCACCGATTCACCATTATATAGAGGTTTTTGACCGGTTCAATGTTTTTCACATTTTTTTTGCCGGTTCATTGTTTTTACTGCACAGTAAAACGGTGATTCAGATAGTTGATTTACAGATCCATGCTAATTTTTGGGGTGCCCGATCCAAGTCATCGATCCATTTTTCAAATCACTCGAGAATAGTGATAGCTATTTAAATTTCCAAATTTCATATAAGAATAATGGCACTCATTTCTCAAAGCATTTGTTTTGTGCATGATTTAGAAAGTAGAAAAAATTGAAAATTACTTTATTTATATCAGCCAATGTCATCACTTATGCCATATTTGTACCAATGCATTCCTGGCTTGTTTTTGTACAAACCATTGAATAAATCTACAACTCGACCACGAGACCTGGCCCAAGGTTGAGCTGAGTAACTTGGGCCGCACCTGAGTTACTCAACGCGACTCGGCTTTAATTTGGATAAGGCTTTAGTTTTGATAAGTTAAAAAATGTTAAAAACTATAAAATATAAAAAAATCTAAAAAATAAGAAAACTATATTTAAAGTAAAATTAAACAAAACACTTCTAAATGAAGTTAAAAAAGTAGTGAAAAAATAAATTTTAAAACAATCTTTTTGTGATGGGAGTATTTTAGAAATAATCCAAAAAAAAGAGGACAACTTAAAAAATAAGTATTCATGGCCAAAACATTTTACAATATTTGTCAAAATGATAGAAGACATAAATAAATAAAATTATAAATAATTTTTTATTTTTTATTTATTATTATTTGTTGGATCATTTTTTTCAAAATCCACCCCACCCCCCCGTCCCATTCAAACCACTCAATTCCCCCCAACCCCCCCGCCCCCCAATTCAAACCACTCAATTCCAATGATCGCCCACCCCCCCCCCCCCCCCGCCCAACCCCCCGACCCCCTCCCCCATTCAAACCACTCAATTCAATGATGTCAACTAAGGTGGCTAGTCCAAGTTACTCGAGCCAGCCAAAGTTGGCTCGTCAGAGTTTTTCAACACTAGTATAATAAAGTACCAAAAAAGTACACAACAATAAAGTATACAAAATAACCAAAAAAGTACACAATAAGACTCTCATTCACCGCTAACAGTCATATCGCAAACCATATGTCAAACCCAAGGCTGGATCTGCATCATTAACATACTCCATCTCCTTAATTTTGTGACCTTTGTTTATATAAAAAAAATGCTTACAATCCCTATATTAAAAGGGTGCGGTTTGTATAGAGCCGAGGCTCTAATCAAAGTAAAGATCACTTTGAAGTAGTGTTGAGAATTGTAGTTTTGATATTAGAAATTTTTGTGATAGCTTTAAAATATATATATATTTTTAATTATAAAATTTAAAGCTTAAAAAATAGTGTAGATTAAGCATATCTATGAAAACTTGAAAATCTTGAAAATGGATGGTCCAAAATGCATTACATGATGTATTATTTCCAAAATTTGAAATCCATTTTTTTCTCATGTCCATATATCTTGAGTTCTATATGATCAATTTGAGAATATTTGGATATCAAAACAACCTCTTCTAATGAAATTTTTGAGGTCAGCTCTAATTTGTTTGTTTGGAGCCTCGGCTCTATATACACTTTTTCCATATTAAAATCTTCATGTAAGACCAAGCAACAAGCTTTTGTGCTATATATTGCATGTTATATACAGGCATGATATGCCATTTATTTGAAATTTCAAATAAGTAGGCAATATAAACTCCAATAAATCTTTGTTTTTCAAATAATAACACGTTATATAGTTTTTAAACTCATTACTTCTTGAATATATAAATGAATAAAACATCGTATCGCAATTATCCTCTCTATAAACACCAATTCATCCCATGCTTTTCAATATTCAATGTTTGACAACTATCTTCAATGAAAAGAAAAACATATTTGGACTAACAGATGTGAGGGACATTTCAACAGGGGGCACTGTTAGAATGACATTCTATTTGGCGGGATTTAGTCATTTTTCTTATTTTATTCTCTCGTTTAACCACCTAATATAGCTGTCATAACCTTTTATGTAGAGGTTTGGACTTTGGACCCAGCTAATCGAAGTCTTGTTTGATGTAAAGCTTGAGGACTAGGAAATGAGTTGGGTTTAATCGGTTAGCTTTTGACAATTTGCAACGCTATGTCTTAGGTGTTGGATTTGGTGCTATCCAAAATCATCCACGTACCAAGAGATATATAGGAAGTTTTTTATTTAGTATGGACTATTAATCTTATCTATGTGGGATGACAGGGCAGAGAATTGGTGTACCTTAGTTAGGTCACTATATGAAAAATGTGGTTTCTTCTAGAGAGAGAGAGGGGCAAGGTCTCTTGTGCATAAGATGCAAAGTTTCTCTAAGAATGTTTCATCTTATAAAAAAGACAGCTTCCTATGGAGAGCAACATTGTGATGATGCATCTTGTTGATTCCCGAAGATTGAGATGTTTGTTTCTTGTAGAGAAGCAGTTTTTATGAGAATTTTGGGTGATTCCACTTTTAGTAACAGGAAGTCTCATTTGCTCTCAAAGTTCTCTTCCTAGACAGTGGTCTAGATATAGCCTTTTCCTAGACAGTGGTCTAGTTATGGAATACAGATAAGAGAGAGATCGGCAGTGGTGTCGTTTGGGAGAGAGGTCTAGAAGGGTTTTGCTCGATTGAGTTTTGTTGAAGGTTAGGGTCTTGTTCGACTGAGTTTTGTCGAGGGTTAGAAAGGTATCGCTGTCAAAAAATATTTGATGTAACTTTCATTGGTATAGTGGATTTCAGTTTGTCATGCCCTTGGATGTAGCCTTTCTAGAGTGAATTATGTAAAATGTGTGTTTCGTACTTTATTTGCCAAAATTCAACCCATCGGATATGGAGCTTACGTGCACAACACGAGGCTCAATTTCTACACAGGATAGGGGACCTCTCCCCCACTGACTCATCCAAATAAAATAATAATAATAATAATAATAATAATAATAATAATAATAATAATACAAATAAAGGAAAAAATGCTTGGGGACACCACATTGAAAACTTCATTTTAAAAAAGCAGAAAGATTACATGCTTCTACTTGAAGTATACTTGTTCCTTATTTATGCGGATGGCCTGCCTAGAAGTATCCTAAACTAACCTAAGAAAAAGAAAAGAAAATGTTGAAATTAAACCCTAAGTATATGAGAAAAAATCCATTAGTGCACACGGTATGTTCAATTTTAAGAAAGCTAAAATTCATAAAACTTTTCTTTCATTGAAATTATTCATTGGGTCTCATATATTTCCCATTTTTTCAAACACTATGCAAAAGCTCGGCTTAGACTCAGGGTTCAGCCCTTTCTTGAGGTGAGTTACTCAATTGAGCTTGACTGGACTCTTGTCCATTAAATGAAATGAATTGAAATTGTCATTAAAGAGTTCGATTTCCATCAAAGATCAAGCATTAGTTTAGAAGATATTGAAGTTCTAAAATGGGGCAAACAAATCCCAAATACTTTGATCTACAAAATACGAGAAGTCTGATAGTTTTTTTCTCAAATCTAATGCTTCCAATATATAGATGTAATGATTTTCTATAGTAACCTGAAAATTTGGTATAGTAACCTGAAAATTTTCTATAGTAACCTGAAAATTTTCTCAAAATGCTTCCAATATATAGATGTAATGATTTTCTATAGTAACCTGAAAATTTGGTGCTCCTATAGTAACCTGAAAATTTGATATCCTATAGCAACCTGAAATTTTGGTGCTCCTATACTCGATATATAGTAACCTGAAGACCTAGGGCATTTGGTGCTCCTAGGCTCAAAAAAAAAAAAGGATTTTTTATTTTATTTTTGTGGGGGAGGGGGAAGAGATTTATGCCCCATTTTATTTTATTTCTCACAAATAGTTCTCAGCCAAGTACTATACGGAATCGCTTGTGTACCGTAGCGGTTGGTCGATTCCTCAAGACCATGCCGAGGAAGCGTAACTCGGTCGAGTTTTATAACATTGACTTAAAAATCACATAAATCGTTGTAAAAGTGGGTGTTTTATTTGAAAGAGCGTGTCTACAGTATGCTCCAACAAGACTATGTTGTGTATGCTCTTTGAAAAGGACAAGGAGTCTATTAATCCCCTCCATTGATTCCCCCCTTCTCTAAATTTTTGTCTTTTGAATAGTAAGAGTTGAAGATAAGCATCACATATTTTCAAGTGACATCCATCAAAAACCATGTGCTGATGTTATTGTGTTGATGGCATATAGAGTACAAGCGCAAATCCTACAAACTCATCATGACATATCAAATTTGTGTCTATTTTAAGAGTTTTTTTTTTTTTTTTCCGAGAAATGGATAGTTTATAGTTTTTAAAAATTAAAACAAGGCATTTTTGTTTTATTTAAGATTAAATCCTAAAACCCTAATTTTATTGTGAAACTCTGCGTGAATGTGTACATGTGCATGTGTGCACAAAATACCTTAAAAAAAGAGCATCGAGGACAAGAAACAATAAATGAAGTAGAAAGGGTAATTGAAATAAGAGACATGATTTAACTTTGTATGACTAATAAGATGTCGACAATTGCAACACTATGTCAAAAGTTCAAATCCGACTTTTGAACCACCCAAAATGGAAGGCTAAGTTGTGGAGGATGACCAACCATGTTGAGGTCCCTACGGAAGGCCTAGTCCAAAATGCAAGGTCCCTACAGGCGGCCTAGTCCAAAATGCAAGGTATAGAGAACATGTGCAGAAATAAGAAAGATTACTTTGCCTCTATCTTATAGTGTTTTGTATATATTATAAGTCTTGGTAATATATAAAGCTAAAAGATTAAATCTACTCCTTTAAGTAAACTCAATGTTTTAAAAGATGTAATGGTGGGGTAGATTGTCTACCTACTGATTCTAATTTAAATATGTTAAAACAACGATTTACAAGAATAAAAATAAAATAAAAAACTGTAAAATCATTATCAATAACATAATATGAGAAGGATTACAAATAATTTGAATCGTTTAGTTAGTTAGACCAACCTTTTCTTAACTAGTAGGAGGTCCAAATACTCCATTCCCCTCTCTCTTTCTAGATTTTAAAAAATATATATATTTTATATACCATAAAAGCATCCTGAGTAAAATATAGGCATTAAAACTTCAAAGGAAAGAGAGGACCGAGGAAGATTCCAACCCCAACCATGTGTGCTCTAACCGAAGGAACAACTTATGTATGACTCTACAAATTATACATCATATATATAAGGGCGTGCTTGATTTCTATAAGACTGAAATTTAGGAAACCGTGTCTTCCAGTACTATAGTACTTCCCTATTTGAGAAAGAAAAGTTTTACAATAAAGTTTATCCCGCGTTATTCACTCGCCTTATATTTAAGGCTAAGAAGTAGATATTCTCTTACCTTATGAGTGTTTGTAAAATGAAATATTATAGTGGAAGATGAACTCAGTGGGAGTGTGGTCTTTCGTTGATTATACTATGCAAATGATGTTTACAGATACCAGATTGTGCTTGATTATCTAGGTCAGTCAGTTGAGAAAAACCGATGTTACCTGGGTATAGAGAAAAAACCGAGAAAGGTTCTCATGGGTCATCTCTTGATGAGGTTGGAGCATATGCCCGGATGAGTAAGCCGAGGGACTGTGTGACCCTTGTGTGTGATGATGGCCTACATAAATGAGGGCCAAAGCCTCATCCATGTGCCATCACACGGCTTATATATCGATAAATCGTTCGAGAAAGCAAATAAGCCACATTCAGGGTAAAGCGTATACATGTGCAAGAGATACCCACATGGGCCAAAGCGCAGTGCTCGCATCAGATCTAGGTGACATTGACTCGTCTCTAGGGGAAGAACTATAATCCACAGACTGGGATTGTAACCCCTTGGCTCATCAGCTAGACACTGGTGACTCGCTAATGAGCCATTGCTTGGATTGTGGAACACTGAGTCGGTCTGATAAAACAAATGTGGTTTATAGTCCACAGTTGAAGGTGGAGTGCCCCATGATTGTTGATTCAATTTCTAAATCATATGGATCATTTTCCAATCAAATTAATTTAATTGTGTTTGTTTTATGATATAAATTATTTTAAAATTTTTATTTGAATTTTTATGAACCACTGGATATTTTATTTATAATTTTTTGATTTATAAAATTAAAGATATTGATTCTACAATGGTTTAAATATTTAAATAATATTATAAAATTATTTTACTAATTTTACAAATATAAAAATACCATACGGGCCCATTGTGAACATGGGCCCACCATATTTCTAGAAGGTGGGCCCCATGAGTGCCTCCCTTGGGTGGCACGCCCCACCCTTATTCTCTTTCTTATTTTTGTAGTGATATGGCATGTGACTATATGGTTGGAAGATATTGATTAAATATTGACTTCATATAGCTTTGAAAGATTTTATGGAAAGAATATATTGACTAAATATTGACTTGATATATCTTTAAAGGGTTTTATGAAAAGAGTGAGTAGACTTGTGCTATTTTATAGTATGCACAATATTTTGATTAAATTTATTTTATCTAATTTCTATTGATGGAAAAATAGTTTAAGAAATGAGGATAATGGTTCATGCACATTCCATAATGTTGATGGCCCAGCTATGGAATAGATGGCTCAGATCTCTCACCCCACAAGTCATCCTTGATCGACGGTCATATTCAATCTTATGAGGCAATAATGGAAATCTTAGACCAAATATTATAGGGTCATATCTCTCTCATATCTATCATGCACCACTTTCTCTCTTCTCTTTCTCTCTCTTCTCTCAAACTTTATCTTTTAAAAGAAAAAAATGGCTCACGTCATTCTCTCACTATCCTTTCTCACGTGACTCTCCCTCCTCTCTCACCCAACTCATTCTCTCTCATGCTTTATCTCATATTCTCTGTCATACTTTATTTCATCATTCTCTCTCATACTTTATCAAAGTTTTAAGATCTTGGATTTGTAACTTTTTATATTCTTTGGAGTAAGAGTTGTTGTAATGTGGCTACTTGTATGTGATCTTCCCCAAAAGTAAATAAAAGAAAAGGGGTAAAGAAAAAAAAAAAAATTTCCACGGCAAGATCACATTAGTCGCACTTTCATTGGTATCAGAGCAAGGCTGATATTTGATGTCATTAGATGTCTTTTCTCATTATTGAGTCGAGATCAAACTTGGAAATGAGATATTAAAAAACTAATAATCCTTGTGGTCAAGCGATACACCCTGGTTAAGAATTATTGAAATATTGAATACCTTGAGAAAGACACTCTGCAGAATGGGTAGCAGTTATATGAAAAAGATAATGATGTATTTCTATGTTGCATACTTTAGTGATTTTGTGTGTCTTTGATGGTAGGAATTACGTACAAAATTTCAGTGGGAGATCCTAAGGGAATTGAGAGTTATGGACTCATGAATGAAGGGTGTCAGTTTTGACCTTGTAAAATCTAAGAACTGTCCATTGAGTTTCGTGAATTTTTCCACCTATGATATGGCCTTATTTATTGCTGAAATTTTTCTATGACGCATAAAATTGAGTATGTTTTCAAACAAAAAGAGTTTCATCATGAAATTCTTTGTGGTTTGAAAGATATGATCGCTTTATTGAAATGTGCGTAAGTGTTATTTTCTGCAACGAAAATTATTTTCCATGACTTGGAAGTCAAGATTTTATTTCTATTCTTAACAAAATATTTTATGGCTCACACTAAGTTTTTAACTTTCATTTTGAGTTGAGTTTCTAATGAAATTTATTCGAGAGAAAAATATTTATAGGAAAAGAGGAATATAAATTTTGGATTGAAGAGAGGTCATCCTGAATTTTGTGCAATTATAATGTGCTCTTCATTGAGACTTAAAAAGCTATAATCATCAAGCCTACTTAACAGAGTGATATGAGTCTTGTGAAATACATGTGCTACCATTATATGTCTATTTTTAAATAAAATTAGTTTGAAAGAAAAACTCCATAAGGATAGAGACAAAATACAATTTTACTAGACAGTGTTCATCTTGGAATTCCGCAGTATGAGTTATTTTATGATAGGTATGTCACCTTATTTACTTCTCTGAAGGAAGACATTATTTGGGATTCACACAGTGATGTTATGATTTGGTTTTGAGTCTAGTTTTCAACACAAGAGATTTCAGGAAAAATTTATTTGAGATTGAGAGAAACAAATTTTTTTTATTGAAAGATGCTCAACCTGTTTTTCTGCTAAGAAAATTGCTTTGTGATGTAAAAGTCTATAAAATGTAGACTCACTAAATGGTATGATTTAAGGATGGAACTGAGCACTATTTTATATTTTTGAGTCTATTTCAGTACTCAAAAGGATATGGAGAGAAACTCTTTATGAGTTGAGAGATATCATATTTTCATCATGGGATGCTCATGTTCTATTATGCAATAAATTAAAAGATGTGGCATGTTAATGCACATTTTTGGATTTCCAGTAATGGAGACCTTTTTAGGGCTCATTTAAAAGGGGTTGTATAGTGTGCCATGCATATAGTTTATTATAATAAAAACTTCAGAGAGAAGTAATACAGAGCTGGTAAGGTACGACACACTATAAGAAGAGTGTTCGATTTGGGGTCAACAAAAAGAAGAAGAAACGCAATAACTATAACAACATATTGGTTTCTTTGAAATGAAAGGATACATAGAGAGACTTGGAGGTAGCAAAGAAAAACTAAATATTAGTGGGAGAATCAAATTTATGATATTTGAAATAATGGGATAAAAAAAACATATTTCTTCTCAGTGTTATACAAGGAAGAATCTAAGTGCCAAAGAGATGGACACATCGTGACATGTGAGATCAAAGACCAATATATTCTCCATCAATTATGTGATCTTCCAACATTGCCCAACAATTGTAAAAACAATGAATTAAGAAAGCTCAGATACCACACTACATAGTTTTGAGGTATGAAATATATCTCACATTATATGGAAATGTCATATAGGGAAAGATGATTCAGTAACTTTTTTTTTATATGTTTTGGTTATATTTTGGGTAATGGTTTTGTGAATATGTATGGAATATATAGACATTGAGTGATATGTGCTAGCAAATTTGAAAGAGCCTGTTTATGAATATCATGTGGTATCTCCTTGTATTAAGAGTACGAACTACTTAAGGTAGTGATACACATGGAGATGTGATTTGATCAAGGGCTTTGAGTCCTAAATACGAGACACAAGATATGGGTATAGCTCATTCAAATATGAAAGCGCAAATGAAGTATTCTGATGGAACTCGGTCGTAGTGACCATCCTCCCAATAATGTTTAGTAATATAATGTGTTGGATGTGATGATGATCTCTTAATAAAGTCTTCATATTTGGCATTTTTTTTTTTTTGAAGGTTATAATAACCATTATTTAGTCATGTTTTGTTTTAGATATAATTGTAATATGGACTTTATGACTTGTTTTTGTAGCTGTAAACATGACTTAGTAGGTGAATGCGGTAAAATGATTTTTGAAGGCTAAACATATGTTTTAATATTAAATTGGATGTTTTGAGAAAAACTTGAGTCTTTATATAAGAAAATCATTTCAAACCGTCATACTATTATCAAACTATTGCTTGTGATATATATACCAAGTCAACTTTTAAAACGGGAGAAAACCATTATACCTTCAAGGTATTTATAAAATTGTGAGAATGTCTGTCATGCACAATTTTTTTTTAAAATACCCTTATGTCTTGACTCATGTTTGTAGTTATTCAGAATCTTCAATTACCTAAGACTTTAAACCATAGGGAATTTTGTAGGAATGTCATCTTGCGAGGCTTCCTTGACACATGCTATGTTGTTTAAATAATTTGGTTTGTATAGATTTACTACCAAGATGACTAGAGTGGTTGAACCTTTTTGGTTTATAAAGGTTTTGCATATTATGAAACCAATGGGCATTGAATTACTTATTGCAAGAGACTTGTTATGCTACCTCATGATATATGCATAAGAATGTTGAGAGAATGTATATATTGTATGTGCAATAATTGAGTGGGAGCTGCTACAGTCCCACTTTTTTTTAGTTGATTGGATATTCAGATTTATAGATGCAAGTTATTTCAATGATCCAGATGATGTGAAGTCTACATCTGTATACATGTTCATGCTTGGAGGGAGTACAACTTTTTGAAAATCAAAGAAACATAATGGTGGCAGTGTCCATCATGTATGCAGAATATATGGCGTGCTGTTTGGCGACCAATGAGGTCGTATGAATTAAGAAATTTATTAATTTACTTGACTTTCAACCCGTGTGTTGTGAGGCAGTGCGGATTTTCTACGACAACATAGCGGCTTGTTTGAAGAACTCCTTTGAGCCCATGAAGATACGACCCCATGTGATGAGGATACATGATGATCTTCTGTGACAGCAAACCCATGATTCGCGCTGCAATAAGAAAGATGGACTATGACCACTTTTGAGATGAGATCCGAATAGCAAAGAGAAGAGGTTTTACCTCTATGAGTCTTTTTGTAAAAGGATTGATGACGAAATCCATGATTCATGTATTGAGAGAGATTGTGATTAGGAGAGACAGATAAGGATGAGAGAAAGTGAGAAAGAAATAATGTAAGGACTTCAAAGGCCAAGTGGGAGATGCTGGGTTCATGTGGCCTTTAAAGGCCTTATGAGTGCTTATAAAATAAAATAATATAGTGGAACATGAACTCAGTGGGAATGTGGTCCCTTGTGGACTATACTATACAAGCGATGTTTGCAAATACCTGACTGTGCTTAACGATCTAGGCCAGTCGGTTGGAAAAAACCCATGTTACCTAGGCATAGAGAACAAACTGAAAAGAGTTCTAATGGGTCACCCCTTGATGAGGAGCATATGCCCGGATGAGTGAGTCGAGGGACTGTGTGACCCTTATGTGTGATAGTGGCCTACAGAGACGGGGGCCAAAACCTCATTCATGTGTCATCACATGACTTACATATTGATAGATCATTCGAGAAAGCAAGTAAGCCACCTTCAGGGTGAAGCGTATGCATGTGCGAGAGATACCCCTATGCGCCATAGAGTCGTGGTCGCATCAAGTCTAGGTGACCTTGACTCGTCTCTAGGAAAAGACCTGTAATCCACAGATTGATAGTGCAACCCCTTGGCTCATCGGCCAGACTTTGGTGACCCGCTAATGAGCCCTTGCTTGGACTGTGGGTAATGTGAAACACAAGGTCGGTTTGATAAAGCAAGTGTGATCTGTAGTCAACAGTTGAAGGTGGAGTGCCCCATGATTGTTGATTCAATTTCTAAATCATATGAACTATTTTCCCAACAAATTAATTTAATTGCGTTTGTTTTATAATATAAATTATTTTAGAATTATTTTTATTTATAATTTTTGGATTTATAAAATTAAAGATATTGATTTTACAATGGTTTAATTACTCAAATAATATTATTAATTTTTTTATTAATTTCAAAAATATAAAAATACTATGCGGGCTCATTGTGCACATGGGCCCACCATATTTCTAGAAAGGTGGGGCCCATGAGTGCCTCCCTTGGGTGGCACACCTCACCTTTATTCTCTTTCCTATTGTTGTGGTGATATGGCATGTGGCTATATGGTTTGAAGATATTGACTAAATATTGATTTGATATATCTTTAAAAGATTTTATGGAAAGATTGAGTTGACTTGTGTTATTTTATAGTATGCATAATATTTTGATTAAATTTATTTTATCTAATTTCGATTGATGGGAAAATGGTTTAGAAAAGGGGGATAAGGGTTCATGCACCTTCCATAATGTTGATGATCCATTTATGTAATGGACGAATTAGATCTCTTACTCCACAAGTTACCCTTGATCGACGGTCCATATTCAATCTTGTAAAGTAAGCAATGGAAACCCTAGACCAAATATTATAGGGTCATATTTCTCTTATCTCTATCACGCACTACTCTCTCTCTTCTCTCAAACTTTATATTTTAAAAGAAAAAAGTGGGGCTCATGTCATTCTCTCTCTATCCTTTCTCACATAACTCTCTCTCCTCTCTCATCCAACTCCTTCTCTCTCATGCTTTATCTCATATTCTCTCTCATACTTTAGCTCATCCTTCTCTCTCATACTTTATCACATTCAAAAAAGATAAAGGTGGGGCTACGCCTCATTCTCTCTCTGATAAAAAAAATGACCACAAAAGGAGCCAATGTGGCATAACTGTAAGGCTCGTCTCTTTTAAAAGCGCTTTTTCAATCTGATTGTTAAAACCCTCCATTTTCAAAACCCTTTTAGAAATGACTTCCTCCATCACTAAAAGAGGTTAAACTATTAGTCAATCTGGCCTCGTTCTCGAAGCCAACTTCCTACGCCTATTATAAAGGTTTGAAACTAGCCAGGCACTCCATGGTTATATGAATATAACCACATATGGGAGATAGGTGAACCTCCCCAATGATAATATTGGCTAGTCTGGGAGCATTTTTCTGTTGACTGGATCGCCTGAGGCGAAATGAGGCATGCTCATCCCTGTGGGTGCGTATGATGTCCCAAAGTCCAATTAAAAAAAACGTCAAACTAGTGCGACGTAAAAAAGTCGAGACAAGATAAACGTCAAACTCGTGTGATGTTAAAGAGCTGAGATAGGAAAGATGTCAAACTCGTACGACGCAAAAGAGCTGAGGCAGATATCGTCTATCTTTGTATGACGTGGAAGGTCGGGTGTATTCAGGGCACAACCACCATGTTTAATGGAAAGACGTCAAACTCGTGCGACGTAAAAGAGCCAAGATATGTACCATTTATTCCCGTATGACGTGAAAGGTCGGGTGTATCCAAGGCATAACCACCATGTTTTAATGGAAAAACGTCAAACTCATGTGACGTAAAAGAGCCGAGGCAGGTACCGTCTATCCTCGTATGACGTTAGAGGTTTGGTATATCCAGGGCACAACTACCTTGTTTGATAGAAAAACGTCAAACTCGTGTGATGTAAAAGAGCCGAAGTAGGTGCCGTCTATCCCCGTATGACGTGAAAGGTCGGGTATAGCCAGGGCACAACCACCCTGTGTGATGGAAAAATGTCAAACTCGTACGACGTAAAAGAGTCGAAACCGGTACCGTCTAGCCCTGTATAATGCAAAAAGGTCGGGTGTATCCAGGGCACAACCACCTTGTTCGATGGATTTCGTGTATCCCCGTATTGACATAAAAGGGTCGGGTGTATAGTCCATCGCTGTATGACGCTAAACTGCTTAGAGGGCTCTATGGTTGCAGGAGTTAAAACTATTAACCAACTTTGTTTTTCGAAATATCTTTCTCTTTTCAAAATTTTCACTATATGTCTTGTGTTTTCTAAAAACTTTAATTTCGCTGTTAAAATCATATCCTGTCCTTGTTCCGGGTTCTATTTCAAATCTCCCCCTACTTTCAAATTTCTATTGATGGGAAAATGATTTAGGAAATAGGGATATGGTTTATGCACTTTCTGTAATGTTGATGACCTATCTATGGAATTGATGGCTTCAATCTCTCACCCCACAAGTCATCCTTGATCGACAATCTATATTCAATCTTATGAGATAAACAATAGAAACCTTAGACCAAATATTATAGGGTCATATCTCTCTCATCTCTATCACACACCGCTCTCTCTCTTCTCTCACACTTTGTCTTTTAAAAGAAAAAAATAAGGCTCACGTCATTCTCTCTCTATCCTTTCTCATGTAGCTCTCCCTCCTCTCTCACCCAACTCCTTCTCTCTCTTGCTTTATCTCATATTCTCTCTCATACTTTATCTCATCTTTCTCTCTCATACTTTATCACATCCAAAGAAGATAAAAGAGGGGATACGCCTCATTCTCTAGCTCCTCAACATTATATAAAGGGATCACATCCAAAGAAGATAGAGGAGGGGCTACGCCTCATTCTCTCTCTCTCTCCTCAACATCATATAAATGGACGGGGGGGTTACGCCCTCCAATCTCAGGGTACTCTCTCCCCTATCTTACTTTGGGCTTTGGAAAAATTAGAAAGGAGATTTTTTTTTTTTGAAGTAGTTTGTTGGGGATTAATCCTATGAGTTGCGTGAGTAAAAGGGCCCATTGAAGAGTTTGGCCGAAATTTGTTTTTCCGATTAAGATTGAACTAAGACAGTCGATCCACCGCCATTTGATGGTGGTGGCTCGATGTGGGAGGAAGACCATCGAGATCGCGTCATCGAATGGTGGTGACTCGGTGTGGTGTATAATAAGTCCGATTGAGGTAATATCTGACATTCTCTTTTGTTTCTTGCATATTTAATTATATAGTCATTATATTCTCAAGCACAAGATTTGTGATTATTTTCTTTGGTTAAAGAAAATTGGTTTAGTGTCATCAAAGTTTTAAGATCTTGTAAGGGTTGTTGTAATATGGCTACTTGTATATGATCTTTGCTAAAAAGAGAAAAAAAAAAAAAGAGTGAAAGAAAAAAAAAAAAAAATCCCCAACAATATCATATTGGTCGCACTTTCAGCTGGTTCCATAAGAGACCGTGGAAGGGTATCCACTTCACTAGACGATGTAGTTTTCAAAATCGCGCCTTCTTGAAATCAAATATGCCCCAAATGAATCTCGGTTTCCGCTTAAGAAAAAGGACATTCTTGGGAGATTCTTACTCTGCATAAGCAATTTTTTAATCACTAAATAACACCCAATCTGAATCCCAAATTTGGGGATGGGGCCTCCTAAACTTAATAAATTTTTTTTAAGATTGAACAGAGATAGTCCAACATTTTACAGTCCTAAAAAAGTGTTTAGGAACTCAAATTCCTATTTCTTTTGGGAAATGAGTCCAAGCTGAATCCAAAATTTGAGGTTCAAAAAATCGTCATAAGTAGCACGCTTATCCTAGGGGAATATGTGTACAGTGTGCACCTGCATGAGTATGATATACTTGCTCATGTATAACATAAAATAATTATTGACTCGTACATGGTTCTAAACATGTTTGTATATGAGAATGAGAGAGAGAGAGAGATGCATGAAGATAGGAAACAAAATTGCAAAAGGGTTTGGACTGGTGAAAAGTACCTCTCTGGCCTTTAACTGATCCCTAATATGCTGATTTAAGACCTCCACTCCGTTTGGTCCTCTCCTAATGCTTAAAAAATAGAAGAAAACAGTGAAAGACTCAATTCAGATCCAAAACTATATAAAAAAAGAGCCAAAATAGTCCTTTAGGAAAGCTATTTTCAATAAATATTATAAGGAAATGTATATAAAGAGGCTATTAACTTTTGGTACAAAAAGGCCACATTTATTCTTGTCCATCATGTTCTAAATCGGGTGCCATAAAAGAGTTATTAATTAAACTCAAAGTTCAAAAAAAAAAAAAAAAATTCAAATGTCGCCATCCAATTTTATATTTAATGGCTATGAGTAATTGCGACATCATTCTAATAAAAATAAAAAAAAATCATTCATGAATCAGCGGGTGCAAGAGCTTGCTAACTCACTAACGTCCATCTCTATGATGGATGTTGTAAAAACTAACAGGGCTAAAATGAATTTAAACAACATAGACTTTTTCCACAATCATATTTTATATATTAAAAATTTTATTTTATTTCTTATATTCACGATCATTAATCTTAACCAAGATCATTAATCCCTAAAATTTTAAACTGAAAATCCATGATAGGTTTAAGTGGGGGTCCGCATATTACGCTCTTTACAATCTCCCACATAATTGCCTCTCTCACTATCTTCCCCTATAACATTCCTAACTTTGGGTAAATTAGGAAAAGCTAACTGAGAATAACACCAAGGACCTCTTGTGGAAGAGCATTACAAACCCCCAGAAGAAAAAAAGAACCAGCACCATATTCTCAAGACAAAGGAGCAGTGAAGAAAAAGATGAGCTCCAGACTCCCAATCTTCCTTATGCATAAGGTAGATGTTAGGTAGAATCTTTCCCCTTTTAATGAAATTGTCAAATGTAAGTATCTTATTTTGGATAGCCAACCAAATGGAAATTTGAACTTTGTGTGGAATAGGTCATTTCGACACTTGGATCACGTAAGGAAGAGACCATCGTACACGGACATTAAAAAGCAATTTATAGGCTGATTTTACTGTGAATAAACCATCACTTTAATTGTGCGCCCTATTTTTTAGTACACAAGTCTAAAATTTCATTATGATCCGATTTCTAGAAAAAAAATATTAAAATTCATATAGTGATATGCATTTTGAACCACATGATGAAGATCAAACAGCTCCCATTCCACCTATAATACTATTCAGTATAGCAGCCCAATTATTATCAGCCTTTTCCAAAGATAAATGGTCTCTTTGTGTACTTTTCGATGTATTAAACTCTCTTGCAACTTAACATTCTGGTATTTTTTTGGAACCTTAATTAGATTGCTTGATTTCTTACTTTCTCGGTTTCTAACTTTGATGGAAGATTTGGAATATAAAATAACCTAAATACCCTTAAAAATGATAGGGGTAATTTGTTCATTTTAAATTATTGAAAATAAATTTTTTTTATATTTTATATGGTGCGCAATAGTGTTAGGTATATATACCCAAAATTTCATCTCAATCAGATTTATAAAAAAAAATTAAATTCATATGGCAATATGTTTTCTGAACCACATGATAAAAATATGACGACTCCCATTCCACCTATATTACTATTCATTATAACTGCCTAGCTATTGTAAAGTTTATTCTTTATCTTTATTTACAAGGTAGTCATAATCACTATTAAACTTAAACTTTTAAAATGGGTGGTTGTAAAATTGTCATTGAATAGATACAAAGTTAAAAAAAAGAAAAAAAATATTCGAACTTCATGACTCATCCAAAACCATCCAACTTGACATCTAATGAGTGGGAATAGTTGTAACCTCCTTGTAAAAAAGATAAGTGATCTCTTTGTAGATAATCCTATTATGTATTTAATACTCTGTTTTGTTTTTATGGGTAGTTTTGGAAACTTAAGTTTGCCATGCTTTTTATTTGTTTTCATGAAAGCGTAAGAAGTACATAATGGCAAGGCAAAGCCTTCTTTACAGAGTTTTGGTAAAAAGTATGCTTGTCCTTTTTCTTCTACTTCTTGGGGTAAATGGATTTCTCTCATGGTTTTCCAACTTTGGCTGTAATTCTATTATGTTTGATGAGTGCAAACCCTTTTTCTTTTTTTTTAATAGGAAAATGGTTTGATAGTGTTGCACTCCTATTAAAATAAGTAACGCTTCACCTAATAACTCATCGAAAATTGTAATTCAAGCATTGAAAAACATTTCTATTGGTCATCTCGACTTGAACGATTATGAGAAAAAATAGGATTTTAAACCTAAAAAATAGTGTATATTTTAACAAATTATCTAAACCGTCTATTTCTCCCTAAAATAGGTGTTCAAAGATCCTCAAGATCTGTAAGATTTGTTGAGTTTCAAAATTTATTGTCAATGTTGAAAATTGATTTTAGAACCATCATGAAGATTTTTGTTGCCTAAGTCCTTTCTAGATGAGGATTTGATGTGAAACTTTATTTGATTTTCATAAAGGCTAGGCCTTATAGAAACTTCATTGGTTTTATAGTTCTTTCGTTGAAGGGCACAAATTCTATGAGTCCATTTAGAAAGTTTCATAAAGCCTAGGCCTTATAGAAACTTCATCGGTTTTATAGTTCTTTCATTGAAGGGCACAATTTCTATGAGTCCATTTAGAAATTTTCATAAATCCTAGGCCTTATAGAAACTTCATCGGTTTTATAGTTCTTTATTTGAAGGGCACAATTTCTACAAGTACATTTAGAAATGAGTCACCTTCTAAAAATCTATTTTTGCAGTGGACTTTTGGACTTAATTTTTAAAGACATGTAATCTCTAACATGGAGACCATGAAAATAAAAAAATAAATAAAATTTAAAAGTTAGAAAGAATAATTATATTAAAAAAACATTGGGACCTTTAGTTTCAATTAGTTTTAGATAGACCACCTATTTGCATCTACTTTTAAGATGGATGCTTTATACCTTGGGACCGCATAGAAATGCGGCCTAGCCCGCATGAATCAATTTTCTTTCACTGAATGTTGTGGAAGTATAATTGGACTTATCTGTGATTAATATTGTTTATTGGTTTTAGTCATAAGATAGTTTTGGTCTAACTTAAAAAAAAAAAAAGATTATTTTGGGCTGGTAGAATTTTGCCTTCAAATTGAGTTTATCTGGATGTTTGGGTTCAAAGAATGCCCATTGTATACTTGAATGAAAGTACATGGAGACTGTCCACATTGAGATTTGTTTGCTAATATGACCAATTAATCTCCGTCATCCATCTTCCACAATGAGTGGTGAATGCTCTCTTGGTGTACCCTGCTATTGTATGGTATACTTTCATGTAGCACAGGAAAACTTTTCAATTTCTAAGAGCGTATAGCATGGTCCCGCGGGGGCATGCAGTCATTTCACTTTCTTAAGAGGTCATTATAGCAAGGACGCAATCAGCATGCGACCAGCCCGCATAATGTAGAAATGCGGGCTTGGCAATAAATAAATATTTTAAATATAATTTGATCCTAGGCCTATATAATCTTTAACATGGAGATCATGAATACGAAAACAAAAAAAAAAAAATTGAAAACTAAAAATAATAATAATATTAAAAAAACATTTGTACTGGTAGTTACAATTATTTTTAGAGAAATTTACGTACGGACCATATTAGGGGGTCAATTACAAAATGGGATCACATTTGTCCTAAATTACGGGCGGCACTCCCCTCCCTTGCGGTGTTTTTTTTTTTTCCGAAGCTACCCTTCTGTTCAGTAATGCGAATACTGGATAAGTGGGTTTATACTGTGCAAAGCAAAACAATTGCCTGGTGTTTGAAATATGGGACAACAAGCCCTCTCTCCCTCCAAACATCGTGACTTTATTTTTTTTTTTAAATAATGCAGTTGGTCCTTGGTTTACCAAGTTTCCAGCAAACATCGTGGCTTTGCATTTTTTTATATAATGCAGTTGGTCTTTGGTTTACCAAGTTTCCAGCAATCGAAATCCGGGAACTCAGGTCATAGTGGGTCAGATCCAGGCTAACAAAAATGGAGAGATTTCCTAAAGTTTCCAGGAATTATACCTGAAAATCTATGGTATGAGAGGTTTAAAGTCCCATAAATTTGGCTTAGTTTACCGATTTCTTTTGGGATTGAACCATTAAATTGGTTATCTGAAAGGTCTAGGTGGGTCATATTGGTGAGGTTCCCGATGGCCGAAAAAAAATTTCTAGCAAAGTAGTTCTGGCGAAGGATTAATAGGCGGAGGTGGGAGAGCGCGCCTATCTCAGAGGGGAGGTAGCCAGAAAGTGAGTGGCCAGAGAGTGAGATATCTGCAGCTTGGCCGGAAATGCACTGGACTCCAGCCCAAGGGTGTGGGGTTTCGTTCCCGGATGAGAGAACATCGTTTGGGTCGTTGGCAATGGTGGATTTGAAGGCGAGGAGAGAGAGACCTTCACGGTTTAGAAAGATAGAGAGAGGGAAGGGGGTATAGAAAGAGGAGAGAGAAGAGGCAATGAAGGAGGAGGCTCATTTTGTAGTTTTTTATGTTAATTTGAAAAGGCATTTCTTTTCCTTCTTGGGTTTGTCGTGGAAGTGAATGAAGTAATGGAGATTGGATTGCCAGTTCTGTTTGCAGGTCGTTTTGGATTCATGGAGTATGAAAAAGAAAAGAAAAACGAGAGTACCTTTCTCTCTCTAGCTCTCTCTCCTTTTTGGGAAATTGTAGAGAGAGGAAAGCAGCAGTTAATTGTTTGAGGTCTTGTCTGCAAGAGAGAGAGATGGTTGGGGGGGAGAGAGAGCATGATATAGAAGGGTGCGAGAGAGAAGGCTTGGTGGTACTGATTGGAGAGAGAGGGATTGTTGGTTTTGGAGAGAGAGAAGGCTTGTTGGTTCGGGGATACCATATAGGTGTATGATATTTCAAATACTGGATATCTGTTTTGCTTTGCAGTGTATAAACCTCACATGTTCGGTATTCGTATTACCGGACATGGTGTAACTTGAGGAGAAAAAAAAAAACACCGCAAGAGGGAGGGGGTGTCGCCTGTAAATTGAGACAAACATGATCTCATTTTATAATTGATCCCCCAATATGGTCCGTATGTAAATTTCTCTTATTTTTAGATGGACCAACTATTTGCATATCTTTAAGATGGATGCTTTGTACCTTTAGACCGCATATTGTAGAAATGCGATCCAACCCACATGAAATAATTGTTTTATAACAAGGGTAACAAATAGGGATAAAAAATTGGTGGCACTTAAAAGAAATAGGTTAGGCAGTGCTATGGGTCCACAATGTTTGTTTGGACCCACAAGTCAAACTCATGATTAGGGGATATTGAGATGGATGAGTGGCAAGACAAAAAGGGATAATTTGGAAACAAATTAGGTGTGGCACCAATAGGATAATATTGCTAGTACCGATATGTATCAATATGGATACATGTTAGTATTGATATCTATCTGTATAGATATCTCTGGATAAGTTTATATGCCCTTGATATATATGATAGATATAGATATCTATCCATGACTGTTACGGGCCATATATTTATATGATCCTTGTTTAATTTTTGATATAATCAATATACATAGAGTTCTTTGCATATCATGGTATCAAAACTCCTCAACCTCGGATCTGGGCTACTCAAATCTGAGGTTGTCGTAGTCTCTTTGCCCGTCCTATCCGCATCGAGGCCTCAAATTCGTTACGAAAATTTCATGTCGTTTTTTTCTCAACCTCAAATCCGAGCTCTACCGCCATTGAGTTGTTTTAGCTATTTCAACTCATTGCCCCGTCAAGGGCTTTGAATTTGTAAGCTTTTTGGTTCACTGCTCCAGGATCGTGAAACCAATACGTGCAAAAAAAAAAAAAGTTTTTTTATTGTGGAGCCTTCCCTTTAAAACTACTTCCGTGCAATATGCTTCTGTTTTTTTTGCAAATCAACCTGTGCCAAAAAAAAGGGTTTGCAAAAGCTTTTTTTGCAAATTGAGCTGCGACAACCTTTTGAAAGAACTCCAGACCATCCACTTGCTTCTTGAAGTCCGTGCTCAGAAGTTGTTTGTGCAAGTCTATAAATTTGTTCCAACCGTGGTTCCTCAAATTTATGTTTACATAAAATCTTGAGCAGCCACCATAGCATCCTGTTTGGAAACCTTTGTTTGATTACCTCTCAAGGTCACAACTTTTTATTTGAAAGAGAGAGAGAGAAGAGGAGGGGAGAGAGAGAGTTGTTATCCTATCAAGATCTCAGTCTAAAGAGAAAGAGGGAGTTGGTTGTTGCCCTGCTGAGATCGTAGTAGAGAGATCTTTGTGATCTCACAGTTTAGAGAGAGTTGGTTGCTGCCCTCCTTGTTGCTACCTTTATGTGATCTGAAAGTCATTTTCCATTGCCCATTGCTTTAAGTAATATGGCTCCCCTCTAATGCTGGACCTTTGTGCCGGATCTGAAACGTTCTAAATCCACATATGAAAATAGCCTCAATAAAACAACCACTGAGTTATGTTTCGACTCTCCATCAAGTCGTGTTTCGACTCTCCGTCTAGTCGTGTTTCGACTCTTTGTTGAGTCGTGTTTCAACTCTCTGTCGAATCGTATTTCGACTCTTTACCAAGTCGCATGTCGACTCTTTGCAAAACAGCCACTGAGTCGTGTTTCAACTCTTTGCAAAATAACCATAAGTGAACCTTTGATTTGAGCCCTTTTGTCTCTGTATTGGCATGAGAGCTATTGAACCTGTCTCGGATCCATACCAAGTCCTTTTGGCTCTTCCAAGTGCCATTCTGTTTTCTCAACTGTCTCGACTGCTTTTCTATCTCCGGTGAAGATATGAAATTTTTGTTTAATTGCACGAGCCTGCTTTGGTATGGTTGTCTGTTCCTGAGGCCGCTGATTTGTCATTGCTTGAGCTTGTTGATCAGCCGCTTCTCCATTGTTGTTTTCTGTGCTTGTTGATCAAATAATTTGAGCATGGCAATCACTACTTCTATTGGTCAAGCTATGTACCTGAAGATCCAACTACTCATTTCTACAACTTAGTATTCAAACTCCAACTGCTCTCTCAAAGCATCTTGAGTTTGAGGGGGGTGTTAGTACTGATATGTACCAGTATAGATACATGTTAGTATGGATATGCATCAGTATGGATATCTATCTATATCAATATATATCTCTTGATAAGTTTAGGTACCCTTGATATATATAGATAGCTATCTATGACTGTTACTGGCCATATATTTTTATGGGTCTTATTTATTCTTTGATATAATCAATATACACAGAGTTCTCTCATATTATGAGATTCTATCAAAAATGACTATGAAACCTTTTTACCCCGTGTTTCTGTCCCACCTGCCCGACTTGCTGACTATGAAATCTTTTTACCTCTGCACCAGACATATTGAAGTTGATTGCCACTACGTTCGATAAGAATATTTGTCGGGCACACTTTATCTGCCCTATGTCTCTTCTGTTGCTCAACTTGTGACTCCTTTACCAAATCTCCTTGTGGACTTCTCGCAGTTTGTTTCTAAACTCTCCATTATTCCTTTTAAATCATCTCAACTTTGAGGGGGAGTGTGAATAAATATAGCGAGTTGTATTGCATGGGCACAATGCACAATTGCATATTAAAATTATATAAAAACTGTATCTTATTTATTTAGCAACTATTAACTATTTATTGTATTTACATGCAATCCTTCTTTATAAATCCACCATTGTAACATCAATTTTATCAATGAAGAGACACAATATTCTCACAATCTAAAAGCCATCTAAATTTTTCTCTGCCCATTTTTGGCACAGTAGTTCATGGGGGACATTGTGTTGCAATTTGCAACTTCTTGACCATCAAGAAATAAGCCCAAAATCCCAATCTTAGGCTGCTTTTCATTTTTTAAAAAAAATATTATTGTTTGGGGGTGTTTTGATGCAAATAAAATCACACCAGAGGTAGTTGCTATGAGTATGGGTCACAAAACTAGATTACAATCCCAGGCAGGTGGAACCATGGATTTCAGACGTTTTAAGCAGTCCCATGTTACTCCATAAGTGGGGGGAAATATGATGATAAGTCCAAATGGTGGCCTAGTAAACACAATGTGTAATGTGTAGTGTCGACCGGCCTAAATAAGTCCCCAACATAATAACTATTGGAATATCACATGAATCATTGGAACTGGATACAGTTCGTGAATAGAGTTTGTAACTGGGCCGAAACTTTTTAAACCTCCAACAAATGAGGAAAATAAGTCTCAAGCAACAATGATGAGGATCGGCACCTGTTGCATGGTCAAACTGGTGAATGGATGGTCCAAAAATGAGCATGGTCAAACCTACTTTGAACTCATTTAAGGGTTCCAAACTATAATCTAAGGTGCCACCAAGAAATCCTCCAAAAATCAAATCAATCCGATATCATATGGCCGAGATACACAAATTTGAAGACCATTGAAGGAGCAAAATCTAGGCCCAAAATGACTCCATATTTGCAAAGAAACACTTAGAAGCCTAAATTTTTATTAAGAAATCAACTATGTTGAAAAACTCATTTTCCAAATTTGAACTCGACCCAATATCAAGAAGCTCCATTTTTTGAGGTATTCTTTGGCAGACCATCAACGGACCACCATACTTTTATAGAAAGTCCACATTGTAGTTGTAGCCTAACAGATCATGAGCAAGCAATGAATATTCAATTATATCTCATGATCCCATGGCCGATAAGCCCATTTTTTCGAGGTATTCTTTGGCGGACCATCAAGGGGCCACCATACTTTTGTAGAAAGTTCACGTTGTAGGTCCAGCAGTTCATGAGCAAGTAATGAGTTTTATTATTCCCAAATATTCAATTATATCTCATGATCCCCATGGCCGATAAGCCCATTTTTTGAGGTATTCTTTGGCGAACCATCAAGGGGCCACCATACTTTTGTAGAAAGTCCACATTGTAGTTGTGGCCTAGTAGTTCATAAGCAAGTAATGAATTTTATTCTTCCCAAATATTTAATTATATCTCATGATCCTCATGGTAGATAACTCGTATTTTAATATACTATTCTCCATCCAAAGAGCTTTCTATGGATATAGATGTCTATGAGGTTCCTAACACGGATCATAACTAGATTGAAGAAAAAATGTAGAAGATCAAAAGTGAGTTCATGTGTCTTAATCCCCATGGCCTTGATCCATTTTTTCATCATATGCTCCAATCCGCGAAGCATTTTAAGCTGAAATTTTATAGATAAGTTTTTCACTCAACCCCCTAAACATCTATATAATTTATTTTCGGGTTTAAAGCCGAATTGGGGATAAATCATAGATAGAATCTGTCCAAAATATGGAGATTGCGGACTTCTAAAAAAATGGTCAATAAAATTCTCAGAGTTTTTAATCTAAATTTATTCCCAAATGATTCCTCACAGTTTCATTGTGACAGATCGTCAATAAAGCGTGAAATTTGAGAGAAGCACGCCAAACGTACAAATTTGATTCTTACTCTTTCAAATATTTGAGCTTTTAATTTAAAATTATTAAATATGATGATAACAAGATGTCGTACAAAATTGTGGAATAAAAGTGAGCAAAAATCGAGGAAAAATGCATCAAACATTGAGAAATTGGAAGGAGGACCGAGAGAGAAGATGCCCAAGGGCAAATGCAGTATATTATTTCAAATTTGGACCCTCCAAATTGGTCATTTTTCAATGCTGAACCAACTTTTGATAATCTACGAATGAGAAACTTACGAACCCAATCTCTCTTTTACCCTAACGCTGGTGTGATAAACAAATCAAAGTTCTTAAAGTACCTTTACTCAAATACCCAAATTATAAAATTACCCCAAAAAGTCACATATTTCAAAAAGTTCCATAATTGGTCGATCACAATTGGCTCTAACACAGCCAAACGTACTCATCCACCGATGCAAACCCAGGAACGGAATTGGTCAATCACTTCCCTATCTCGAGAATTGCTGGAAAGCATAGCAGCGGCACCTTCAAGTCCCGATGCCATAAAACGGATAGGCACAGGGTGGCCATCTAACCACCCTACGCGTCCAGTCCCCAACATTTATCTCGCGAGTCCCATAAAGGACACCTCTTATGTTATTTCAAAAACCGTTGAAAAATCAAAACATGACAAAACTGATAATAATGAAAAAGAATTTTAAAAAACGGCGAACACTCAAGATAGTCGGATAATGGTGCACAATATCCAAGATGACGAATTAAATGACCAAGACGAAGATCAAGAGAGCCAAGAGTCTGAAGAAATCCCTCAACCTGAGGATCCGAGTGTGTTTTGACTATAGAGACCTCAACAAAGCATGCCCAAAGGACAATTTTCCATTACCAAATATAGATGCCTTAGTCGACAACACTGCGGAGCATGAGATTTTATCATTCATGGATGGCTACTCAGGTTACAACCAGATCTTCATGGCAGAAGAAGATCTGACCAAGACTTTGTTCATAACGCAATGGGGAACTTACTGCTACAAAGTCATGTCCTTCGGCCTCAAAAATATAGGGGCAACTTATCAACGGGCAATGATTAACATCTTCCACGACTTAATGCACAACATTATGGAAGACTATGTCGACGGCATTCTGGTGAAGTTGAAGACCAGGCCTGATCATCTCACCAACTTGATAACCATTTTCGAAAGGCTCTGAAAACATCAACTCAAACTCAATCCGCAAAAATGTGCCTTTGGGGTTGAATCCGTAAATTATTAGGCTCTATAGTAAGCCAAAGGGGTATTGAGATTGACCTGTTCAAAATACGAGCCATTACTGAAATGCCCTCTCCCCAAGACATCAAAGAAATTCATGGGCTGCAAGGTTGCGTACAAGCCATAAGGCATTTCATCTCACAACAAGCAGACAAGTGCGCTCCGTTTAATAGACTACTCAAGAAAGATACCCCATTCATATGGGATAATGAGTGCCAAAAAGCGTTTGATCAAATCAATGAGTACCTCACAAAACTTCCCATCCTTAGTTCTCCTAGTCCAGACAAACCCCTTGTTCTTGTACGTGTCAGTGAGAGACAAAACCATGGGGGCAATGTCAGAGAATACAATAACCATGAAAAAGAACAAACGATATACTACCTCAGCAAGACTATGGACTATGATACAAGATACGCGAATGTGGATAAGCACTGCTTGCCGCTTGTGTGGGCCATACAGAAGTTAAGACACTACGTCATATCTCATTCAGTCAAGCTCATCCAAAAAATAGACTCACTCAAGTACATATTGGAGAGACCAGTCTTGAACGGACGTTTGACGAAGTGGATAATGCTATTGAGCGAGTTCGAGATCGAATATATTACT
Organism: Amborella trichopoda; assembly: GCF_000471905.2. The sequence continues at coordinate 738,367 of NW_006496932.1, forward strand.
CAGAAATCGATCAAAGGACAAGTCAGTGCTGACCACTTAGTTAAACAAGCACTGCCAGATAACACTCCTGTCAACACGGATCTCCTTGATGAGAACATCTTCACAATTGAGGAATCAATTTGGGAGCTATACTTCGATGGTGCAATGAATGAATACGGGTCAGGTATATGAGTCATATTATGCTCACCCGAGAAGATTTAATGCCAACAGCCATCAGATTGAATTCCCATGTAACAATAACGTTGCTGAATATGAAACCTTAATAGCCGGGTTCGAGAATGTCATGGGAATGAAAATCCAACAAATACGAGTGATTGATGACTCCTTACTCGTCATAAACCAAGTTCAAGGGATTTGGAAGGTGAAAGGAGAAAAACTCAAGCCCTATTAAGAAAAGGTGGAAAAGATGATCCCATATTTCAAGAAAATCACCTTTAAGCATGTAACTAGGGGAAATAATCAGTTCACCGACGCCTTTGCGACCCTTGATTCAATGGTTGATATTCCTTCAAAAATCATCATGAAGTCGTTCTATATCAAGAACAAACATGATCCTTTCCCACCAAGGATCGAAGAAGAAATAGAGCAAGAAAATGAGAACGATGGGGAAGTATCTGTCGTGGCTTTAGATGCGCCAGTTACGACAAAACCATGGTTCCACGATGTTCTGTCATTGCTGAAAGATGAGTTATACCCTGAAGGAGCCATCAAAAAGGAGAAAGAAGCCCTTCGAAGGTTTTCTATGGGATTCTTAGAAAGAGGTGATCTCTTGTTCAAAAAGTCCTTCAATGACATCATTCTATGTATCTTGATCAGCCAGAGATTGACCAAGTACTGACAGAGTTACACAATGAAGGAGGTCATTCTGGCGCAATCGCCTTAGCTCAGAAAATCAGGCGCCACGGCTATTACTGGACCACCATGGTTGAAGATTGTTGGAAGTTCGTAAAGATGTGTCCCAAATGTCAACTTTATGGAGACCTCATCCATGCACCGTCCATACCACTCAACTCAACACCACCTGTATGGCCTTTTGCCATATGGGGTCTTGATATCATCGAAATAATCTCGCCAAAAGCCTCAAATGACCACCGTTTTATATTAACGGTTATAGACTACTTCACCAAACGGGTAGAGGCTGCATCATTTGTCAAAATTGAGGGACAACATGTTGTCCGTTTCATAAAGAACAATATTGTATTAAGGTTCGGTGTTGCTAAGTCAATCATTACTGACAATGGATCCAATCTAAAAAATGAAAAGGTCTCTACTGTGTGCAAAAAGTTTAGAATAACATAGAAATTCTCCACACCTTACTATCCTCAAGGAAATGGACAAGCAGAGGCCACAAACAAAAAACTTCTCAAAATTATAGACATAATAATAGAAGGTGGCAATGATTGGCACGAAAAGCTAAATGACGTGCTATGGGCCTACTGGACAATTGAGAAGACTCCTACTGGCATGACCCCGTACTCATTAGTGTATGGTATGGAAGCAGTGTTACCCATTGAAGTTGAGATATCGTCTCTCTGAGTGCTTATATATAAAGATTCAGATGATAAACAAAAGATCGAAGCACGAATCGCTGCCCTCGTTAATTTGGATGAAAGACGACTACGAGCAACATAAAATATTGTTGCTTACCAGCGTAGAATGGAGAGGGCATACCAAAGTAAAGTTGTTCCTTGACAGTTCAAGGAAGGGGACATGGTACTCAAGAAAATCTTCGACACTCCTACAAACCCAAACCCTTTAAGCAAGTTCAAACCTAATTGGGAGGGGTCATTCATAGTCACCCGAGTGCACGCAGGCAATTCTTATAAGATCAAGAATCAGGAGGGGTACGAGCTCAACAACCTCATCAATGCGATGTATCTTAGAAAAGAGTGGTAAAATCCTAAAAAGGCATCACAAAAAAAAAAAAAACAAAAATGGACGTGGTGAAAACTTGAAAGGGCATCACGGGTAAAAAAACAAAAAACAAAAAAAAACTTCAAGAATGAGCTTCTGATTCAAAAACACTTAAGTACAAACAAGTACTTGCAAGTTCCAACAATACGGCACATTCCGACCCTGAGGACGAAGACTCCTCCTAAAACCTACAGATTCCCAATAGAAAAAACTCAGAAAGATGGGGGAGCGTGATATGAATGAAAAACCGAAATGACTTCGACGAATCCTAGAAGAACATCGAGACCTCTCTAAGATGGAAGCTCAGTAAGAATACAAAGAACTCTTCATGGACCCGCGAAACACAAGATGAAAACTCCAAAGATAAAAAGACAACTTCGAGACTTTTGAGTCCTCATGATCCTACAAGGAAATCCTTTCATCATCTTTAGGTAAATATAATAAAGAAAATGACCACCAAAAGAGCCACATGAGGCAAAACTGTAACGCCCGTCCCTTTTGAGAAATAAGTCCAAGCTGAATCCAAAATTTGAGGTCCAAAAATTGTCATAAGTAGCACGCTTATCCTAGGGGAATATGTGTACAGTGTGCTCTTGCATGAGTATAATATACTTGCTCATGTATAACATAAAATAATTATTGACTCGTACATGGTTCTAAACATGTTTGTATATGAGAGAGAGAGAGAGAGAGAGAGAGAGAGAGAGAGAGAGAGAGAGAGATATGACATAGAAGAAGTAAGGAAACTAAAATTAACGTAAAAGGTTAGTAACGTTAGTAGTAAACGTACCTTACGTTCGGTACTTACTACGTACTACCTACTA
>NW_006496932.1:741292-753212 GCF_000471905.2 Amborella trichopoda
GATGATGAGTTNACAGATGAGAGAGAGAGAGAGAGATATGCATGAAGATAGGAAACAAAATTACAAAAGGGTTTGAACTTGTGAAAAGTACCTCTTTGGCCTTTAACTGATCCCTAATATGCTGATTGAAGACCTCCACTCCGTTTAGTCCTCTCCTAATGCTTAAAAAATAGAAGAAAGCAATGAAAGACTCAATTCAGATAAAAAACTATAAAAAAAAAGAGCCAAAATAGTCCTTTAGGAAAGGTATTTTCAATAAATATTACAAGGAAATGTATATAAAGAGGCTAGGCCACAATAATTCTTGTCTATCATATTCTAAATCGGGTGCCTGTAAAAGTGTTATTGATTAAACTCAAAGTTCAAAACAAAAAAAAATTTCTCGAATGTTATGACACACCCCAAGCCATCCAATTTTATATTTAATGGGTATGAGTAATTGTGACATCATTCTAATTAAGATAAAGAAAAGTCATTTCATTCATGAGTCAGCTGGTGCAAGAGCCCGCTAACTCACTAACGTCCATCTCTAAGATGGATGTTGTAAAAACTCACAGGGCTAAAATAAATTTAAACAAAATAGAATTTTTTCGTAAATTTGATGAAAGAGACTACGAGCAATACAAATATTAGTGCTTACCAGCGTAGAATCGAAAGGTCATACCAAAGTAAAGTTGTTCCTTGACAGTTCAAGGAAGGGGACATGGTACTCAAGAAAATCCTACACACTTCTGCAAACCCACACCCTTTAAGCAAGTTCAAATCTAATTGGGATGGGCCATTCATGGTCACCTGAGTGCACGTAAGCAATTCTTACAAGATTAAGAATCAAGAGGGCTGTCAACGCATCAATGCGATGTATCTCATAAAATACTACCATAACAGGCTCAAAAGAGTGGTGAAAACTTGAAAAGGCATCACAAAAAAAAAAAATGGACGTGGTGAAATCCTGAAAGGGCATCACGGGTTAAAAAAAAAATCTCCAAGAAGAACTTCTGAATAAAAAATACTCGAGTACAAACAAGTTCCAACAATACGGTACAAGCAGACCCTGAGGACGAAGACTCCTCCTAAACCCTATAGGTTCTCAACATAACTAACTCAGAACTATGCGGGAGCATGATATGAATGGAAAACCGAAGTGACTTCGACGAATCCTGGAAGAACATCGGGACCTCTCCAAGATGGAAGCTCAGCAAGAATCCAGAGAACTCTTCATGGACCCGCGAAACACATCTTGAAAGCTCCAAAGGTAAAAAGACAACTTCGAGACTTTTGAGTTCTCACGATTTCACAAGAAAATCCTTTCATCATCTTTGGGTAATATATAATAAAAAAAATGACCAAGGGGTCACATGTGGCAAAACTGTAAGACCCGTCCCTTTTAAAAGCGATTTTTCAATTTGTTTGTTAAAACCCTCCATTTCCAAAACCTTTTTAGAAAGGGCTTCCTCCATCACTATAAGAGGTTAAACTGTTAGTCGATCTGGCCTCATTCTCGAAGCCAATTTCCTATGCCTGTTATGAAGGCTTGAAACTAGCCAGGCACTCCATGGTTGTATGAGTATAACTACTAACTACGACATATGGGAGATGAGTGAACCTCGCTAATGATGATATTGGCTAGTCTGGGAGCGTTTTTCTCTCAACTGAATCCCCTGAGGCAAAATGAGGCAAGCTCATCCCCGTGTGTGTGTACGATATCTCAAAGTCCAATTCGGAAAATGTCAAACTCGTGCGACGTAAAAGAGCCAAGACAGGATAAATGTCAACTCGTGTGACATAAAAGAGTCGAGACAGGATAACTGTCAAACTTGTGCGATGTAAAAGAGCCGAGATAGGATAATCGTCAAAGTTGTGCGATGTTAAAGAGTCAATACAAGATAAACGTCAAACTCATGCGACGTAAAAGAGTCGAGATAGGTATCGTCTATCCCCGTATGACGTGAAAAGTTAGGTGTATCCAAGGCACAACCACCCTATTCAATGGAAAAATGTCAAACTCGTACGACATAAAATAGCCGAGTATGACATGAAAGGTCAGGTGTATCCAGGATACAACCACCCTGTTCGATAGAAAAACATCAAACTCGTGTGACGTAAACAAGTTGAAGTAGGTAGCGTCTAGCCCCATATGACGTAAAAAGGTCGGTGTATCTAGGGCACAACCACCCTGTTCGATGGATTCCGTATATCCCTGTATTGACGTAAAAGGGATGCGTGTATGGTCCATCGCTGCGTGATACTAAAATGCTTAGAGGTATATATGGATGCAGGAGTTAAAACTGCTAACCAACCTTGTTTTTCGAAATATCTTTCTCTTTTCAAAATTTTTACTATATGTCTTGTGTTTTTCAAAAACTTTAATTTCTTTGTTAAAATTGTAACCTATCCTTGCTCCAGGATCTATTTTGAATCTCATCAACTACTTTAAAAAATTCTATAAAAGAGTCATAAAAAAACGAAGGAAGTTGGATACCCGTATATGATGATTACCGTGTTGCCGCGATTGCCGCTTTGCTGCCTCGTCTCTTACTTCGGATTCGGCCAAACAAGTCTCTTCCTATAGAAAGCCTTTTCTTATAGACAACCATGGGAGGAAAGATGCCCTAGGTGTAACTACAAAACCCCTGAAGTTAAGTGGCATGACTAGAAAATCTAACTCGAGTTTCAAGCTTGTGTAACTCACCGAAATCTCACACCGAAAACCCTAGGAGGAAAGATACCCTAGATGAGTGAGCTCGGTGAGCGCAATGACTTGGAGGGATAGTTGGTGTTCCGCTTAACCATGCGATGTCATGAAGAAATTTAGAATGTCTGCTTTATCTTTGACGTTCACCTGCCCCTCGAAGGACAAGGAACGCCAAAGTATCAACTTCTTTGTCAATCACCATGGAGTGCTAAATAGGGGTACCTGTAGACACCACATTTTAAATCTAGCAAATTCTATAGTTTTATGAATCCTTAGGACCACATTATCCTAGTAGACCCAATTTAATTACCCTAAAACTACCCAAATCCTATCCCAATTTGAAGTAGAGCCCAATAACTTTGCAACAGTCTACGAATCATCTAAATCGGACCTACGGATAAAAAGATATAACAAATGATAATTTAGTCCATGTGATACCCAACTGTCGGGCCATGGGCTAGGATGTAACAAGCTCGACAGGCTCAGACGTGGGCTGATGATGCAGTCAATACATTCAATGATGCAGTAAACACGTTTTTTTTAATTAGATAAGGCTAAAACTTCAAGATAAATCCAAAAAATTCCGAAAAAACTCCAAAAACTTTAGGAAAAATCACCAATTGAATCATATAAATACCCCATCTCCCTAACCTAAAAAGAGAGAGAGAAAAAAAATAAAAAAACCTTAGAAATTTCCAAAATTGGGAAAATTACCCAAAAATACCAAAAATAGGAAAAACCCTTGGAAAATACTTAAAAATTGAAGAAAAATCCCCAAAAATCGTAAAAAATTAGGGAAAATCTTAGAATTCATATTCAACCTTTGGAGATCACAAAATCCTTAGAAAACTAAGAAAATTCTCCTTCAAACCCAGAAAAAGCGATAGCTTTAGAAAAATCTCTAGATTGAAAACCCTAGAGAAGATAGAAACCCTAGCCTCCTGAAATCCTAACCCCTAAGACTGAGAAAACCTAGACCTAGGGCACAAAAATCTTAGATCAAAACTAGAATTATGGCACAACAACCCTATATTTAACCTTTTATACCAGAGATCTGCTGATCAACATCCGAATCAGAGAGGCAAAGAAGACCGGTTCTGATACGGGCGAGCCCTCAAAGGCTTGAGAATTCCGGGCCATCCGCCCCTCTTTGGTATTATTTCTTTCTTTTTTTTACTATTTTTCTTCTTTTATTTATTTATGATTTGTTAACTTGTCTTAAAAATCTTATTTTAATGCTCTGGATCATGTTGGCTCTGCCACAGATTTGAGAGTAGATCTGCTCGTTTTTGGAAAAATCTGACCTCAGATCTGAATTTGATCTGTCCCACTTTATTTACATCTTTATAATTAGTTTAAGGTGTAAAATTTGAAAGATCTTCATCGGAAGATTTGTCAAATTTTCATCGTAAACAAATCCCAATTGCATGTGTTAGTGTTTTAGGATTTAAAAAATACTATGTTGTATTTCAAAATAATATACTTTTATATGATGTTTTTCTAAGTTTTTAATAAATTGAGAGAGAGAGAGGAAGAATAGTATGACGTAAGAGTGGTATTTATATGGGAGCTCTCTTTTGCCTTAGGTTTATCGAACAAAGGGAAGCGTGTAGGTGCTTGTATAGAGCATGCGCACGGGTCCAAGAGTGTATGGTGATTGATGACACTCTGGTGCATATAGTAGGCTTTTGATTCATGTATAGAATTCAAAAGTAAATTTGTGGATGCATGGGTGATTAATGGCACTCTGGTGCATATGGTAGGCTTTTTTATTCATGTCCATAGAATTTAGAAGTAAATTTGTGCCTAAAAACAATATGGAATTCGTATAGTGTCTGCTCCAATTTTAAAAAAAAGACTAATGTGATTTTGTTGGGGATATATATATATATTTTTTTTACATTTTTTTTCTTTTTCACTTTTTCTTTATTTAGCAAAGATCACTTACAAGTAGTCTTATTATAATAAACTCTTGCTTCAGAAAAAATAAAACTAGTAAATCTAATATCTTAAAATCTTGATGTCACTAAACTAATTTTTTTTAAACAAAGAAAATAACCACAATTCTTATGCTTGGGAATATAAAGACAACATAATTAAATATGGCAAGAAACAAAAAAAGAGTGCCGGAGATTACCTCAACTAGGTTTATTACACCCCACACCGAGTCAACATCATCTGATGACACGGGTTCAACGATCAACCTTTAATCTCAACCGAGAAAGTAAGTTTAGATCAAACCCTCCAATGCAACTTTTGAACTCGTCTTGATCACAAATCTCAAACTTAGGTACAACCCATAAAACCTAGTTTAAGAGAGCTATCATCTACTTACTTTTACTCAACCCTTAGATCATCACAAAACAAGATGAGATAGATAGTTCTAAGTGGGGTGTGCCCCCTAATTTTCCATAAGAGAGGGAGATAGAGCTTTTCTTTCCTACGTGGGGCGTGCCCCTTAATTTGGCATTCTAAAGAGAGATAAAAATATTAGAAAGAGAAGAGAGATTTTAGGTATAGAGATTTATGGGCATGGGTCGCCTTTTTGTAGTGCAAAAATAAGGTCAGGGTTTTTTAGGGTTTTTCATAGCTTGCCTCTTCTTGTGAGATTAAATATGCACCATTGATCTTGTGTGACTTGTGGGGTGAGAGATTTAAGCTCTCCATTCCATAAATGGGCCATCAACATCATATGGAAGGTACTAGAACCTTTATCTCCCACTTCTTAAACTATTTTCCCATCAATAGAAATTAAAAAAAATAATTCAATCATAATATTATGCATGCCAAAAATATACACAAGCCTCCTCATGCTTTCAAAAAATCCATTCAAAGCTCTCAACGCAAAGGCTTTCTAGAACATCAAACGTTTTTCTTCAAGCCAAAGCATGATCCAACAAAATGAGAAAAGTCCTTGGAGTGGAGCATGCCACCCTAGGTGGCACTCATGGGCCGCACCCACATTGCAATGGTGGGCCCATATAGCTCATTGGGTCTCCCATGCAATAATCAAATTAATTAAAATATTATATAATTTTTAGAAATTCATAAAACGTAATTTAAATAATTAAATCAATCTAAAATCCCTATATCTATTTTTATAAATTTAAATTTGATAAATAAAATATCCAGATATTAAGAAAAATTCAAATAACAATTCTAAAATCATATATCATTAAAACAAACATAATTAAATTCATTAGATGGGAAAATGATCCATATAGTATAGGAATTAAATAAATAAACATTGGAGTGCTCCATCTTCAACTGTGGACTATGGTCCATACTAGCTTTCTCAAACCGACTAAGTGTTGCCCATGACCCACGGTCCATGCAGGGGCTCATCAGTAGGTCACCAAAGTCTATCAATAGGCAAGGGGTCTTAATCCCAATTTATGGATTTCAAGTTCTTTCTTAGAGACGTACCAAAGTCATTTAGACCTGATGTGATTACAACTCATATTGCGTATAAGGGTATCTCTTGCACATGCATAAGCTTCATACTGAAAGGTGGTTCGTTTTTCCTAAATGACTATCATATAGGCATGTCGTGTGATGGCATGCGGATGAGGCATTGACCTCCGTCTCTGAAGGTCACCACTACACACAAGGATCACACTATCCCTTGACTCACTCATCCAGGCGTACCCCGACCTCATCAAGGGATGACCTATGAAAACCCTTGTCGAACAGTTTTCTATGCCCAAGTAACATAGATTTTTCTTAATTGACTGGCCTAGTTTGTAGAGCTTAGTTCGGTATCAGCAAATGTTATTCTCTTAGTATGATCCCCAGAGGATCACATTCCCCCATAATTCATGTTCCATTATACTAAAATATTTATTACAAGCACTCATAAGGCTTTTAAGGGCCACACTCACCCAACAAATTTCACATAAAATATTGAAACTAAAAAATATGTACCATCCTATCAATGTCCTTTTTTGTATTTTGCTGTAGCAAAAAGTGCTTCATATCTATGAGAGATGAGAACATTCGCCCTCCTACTGAAAGCTTTGAGTGAGCACGGTGGTAAAGATGCATGTGCATGGAAAGCTCTTGAGAGATGTCTACTTTTACTCCTCATGTACATATTTTATGAGATTGTATACAATGAGACTATTTACTTTTGGTATAAAGAAGTCACAAGTATTTATAACTATTCGATGTGAAATTTGATAGCTTTCGTGTGTCACAAAGTTCAATACAATTTGTTTTGAATAACAAGCTAGGTCAATAGAATAAATGTAGCCATCTAAATTTATATCCAGTGGTCAAAAAGTCACCAAGTCTACATAATAAGATACTTGGGACCTGTTTCGTTGGTAGTTAGCATTAACTGGTATAAACTATCTTATCTGAAATTAATATGTTACGTTAATTATTTGATACATATCTTATATTGTGCATAATAGTATTTAATTATTTATCTTTTCAGTGATTTTCAACTAGTTTTAGCTATTCCTCGCTAAAAATATGCAATTGCAACAAATTACTCTGGATAAAGTAATAAAAATATAAACTTCTATATAAAACTACCTATAAGGTTAAATTAGATAAAATTATGATAGACTCTGCCAAAAAACAAATAGCTCACTAGCAAAAATAAATTTCTTGAAATAGTGAATTATCAGCGGTAACAAGTGCATTCAAATAAACCATTGATTTTCCCATTAATAACAACTCCCTCCGTTTTGTAGTTTGTTAGCCAAGGCATACAAACAAGACCTTAGAGGTTCTAAGTCATTTCAAGATAAAAAGTGTCCAAGAAGCTTCTCCATTATATATGTGCTTCTCCATTAATTGGTCTGATGTCACTTTTTTGTACATTTGGTCGAGCAGTTCGAACATCGTCGCAAAACTCAAAAATATTGACAAGTTTTGATCTATCGATTTAAGAAAAGATAGCAAAACTCAAAAAGATCGACAAATTTTGATCTATCGATTTAAGAAAAGAGATTTGGAACTAACGAAGTGCCCGTTATCACCATCAATTGCAATATTTATTCTGAACGATCCATCATGATAATGTTACTTGGAGAATTGTTAGCTTAAAATACATAGGTGTTTTGGCCATGAGACTAAATGTACAATTTGGTCATGTGGAGCTATATCTAGGTCCATATACGGTCTCTATAGTATACTGAAAAGGACAGGGTTTCTATGAGTCATGTAGAAATGAGTCACCTCTTAAAAATCTATTTTTGAGATGGATTTTTTGACTTAATTTTTAAAGACATGTAATCTCTAACATAGACATCATGAATATGACAAAATAAATAAATTTTAAAAATTAAAAATAATAATTCTATTAAGAAAATATTTGGACTCTTAGTTTCAATTGTTTTTAGATGGACCACCTATGTGCATCTATCTTTAAGATGGATGCTTTATACTTTGGGACTGCGTATTGTAGAAATGCGGTCCCGCCCACATGAAACATTTGTCCTACTAAGAAACATAGTAGGTCAGTTTGTTTGATTTTTCTTGGACAAACATTAATGATATGAACCCAAGACCTCTATCACCTAGACTGATATGTCTACCACTAAGCCGAAGCTTCAGGGACCAAAGGAAATGATGTTTGAGGTAATGACAAATGCATAATCAATTGAGTCGTAATTTAGATCGAGATTGATGGGTGAACCCCTAAATTGTGAGATTCCCACTGTTTTTTATTTCTTACTATTATTTTTTACCTATCCCCATTGATTCCAAATCTTGATTTGGATAGAATAGCAGGTAACAGAGTGGCTACTTGATTCAGGATTTTAAAACACTAATCAACACAGTCTAGAGTTATTTTCGAATAACTCGTCACCTCTGATGCCTCGATCCGGAATCTTATTATTCTCTCAACCATTTCAATATCTTTTGGACAAGTTTTGATGAGATATTCGGCTTGTGTCTACCTTGGTTCTCAAAGAATTTAGGATCTAAAATACATCCCAACTTATTATAATTTCATTTGTGCCTTAGATCCATGAATTTGGAGCTCCAAACATAATAAAGATGTGACAATCTTTATAGAACTAAACCGAATAGTCTAAAAAAGTATAAAAGAGATAATTTCTAAACTCAAAATTTATTTTTCTTTTCAAATTCACAATAATGGTGATTGGGGTGTAAATGGGCCAAGTCGCTTTACATGGACCAAGATTGGGGCCCTTCATAGGGCCCATCAAGCCAGACCTTGCCTAAACCTAGGCTTAATTAATGGGGTTAGGCCCATGGGCTTAGGGCCCTTAATCGAGTCTTTTGGGTTGGGCAAGTCCCTAAGATAAAAGGCCCCTAACTTAACGCATCACGTGTTGGAGTGCCATAGGCCCGACCCGCTCACACCACCACTAGATGTTATGCATGAATGAACAAAAATTTAAATTCAAAATCCATCTCAGATGAATTCTAATGGGTGGATTCCACAACACAGGTTAGGTGCACCCCTAGATTCACGTAAACCCTGGCCCTCTTCAAACCGATACCATTCCAAATTAAAAGTAATTATCAATTACTAAACCATGTTTAGTGCCATTAATTAAACTTAATTCCCCCACTTAAAGCGATCATCCTCGAAATGCGTAGCACTCTAACCAATCATCTCCATTCTAAACCCTAGTCAATGACGTCATCAACGACACTCTTAACGCCCCCTAACCCAACCGCTTGGTTAACAAACCATTGATCGCGGTTAAATCCTAACCACGGTCCACACCAATAAATAGCCTCTCCCTTTCAAACTCTTCCCACTGACTCGAGTCCAACAAAAGAAAGGGAAGCCAGAAATGGAACTGATCGCCTGCAAAGGAGAAAGCCCTAAATTTGATCCTCCATTAATGTCAAAACCCTAATTTTCTTGGACTCCATTAACTGCAAACCCTAATTTTGGACATCCACTAACTCCACTCTGCAAGGATTCCCTTCTCTGAACTTTCTGTCTGTGTGAGTCTCTTTCAGTAACGCTAGGTGTGGAGTTTGACCTGGAGATTCCTTTGGAAACCCTAAAACTGCCATTTCTGGGACTTTGCTTGGCACTAGAGCTCTAGTTAGAACGTGGCTTATCGTTTTGTGGGGGGGGATTCGTCCTTTTGATTGTGTAAAACTATGAATGCTGAGTTATTGTTTGAAGGGCTTTAATTGTGCAGAAGGATGTGCATTCATCATGGAGCATGAGAGGGCTTAAAAATTTGACAAAGGGGGAGGCTTTTTTAGAGGTTGTCAATAGAATTCACTGATCTGGCTGTGGAAGAAAGGTACTTGAGTGTTGAGACCAGAAATGGCTTCCCTTGTGCTTTAATGGTGTTTTTCTGAGTGAGCTTTGTTGAATTGGTTTTGGTCTAGTTGTTTTGGCTTTAAGTGATTGTTTGTGTCCTGAGAACTTTTTGTGTGTGTGTATGATCCTGAATATGTAATTCACCAAATGGTGTAATTCTGATTCAGCGATGTATAAATTTTTGGAGTTTTTGCTTGTTTTTCTGGAGCAGTGGTGTGTCCAAAGAATTTTGGAGTGTACCATTTCTGATGCCACTTGAGCTCCATTGTGAGATCAGAACTGGTTTTCTTCATTATTTGAAATTTTCCCTAATTATATTTATCTGAATAACGTATTCTTACATCAAATTCTTGGGATTGTACCCAAGACTTCCAGTTTGATGCTTCTTATCTTTACTAGAAGCATATCTGTGGTTATAGTTGTTGAGATATGGGTTTTTCTGCTTCAACTCTACCGCTCACAAATTTGCTCTGCTTGAGAGACTATTGCATTTCTTGTTGAAATGATGCTCAATGACCCTCCCTTTCTTTGCTGCTAGATGAAGTATGGTGAAGCTTTACCCTTAATTCATGTTGTTTTACCCTTGTTTTATGTAGTTTTACCTTTGGTGCCAATAGAATTTTTGGATATTTGTGCCGCTACTGTGCTACCCCAAGAAGACATTGGAAGTGATTCTTGGCCTACGGCCCTATACAAGCAAGCATACAAGCAAGCATGTGTAGATTTATTGACTTTACCCATCGCAAACTTGCCGTCCATTTCTACAGTATTAACCGGGGCCCAAAAAACCACTTTGGGAAGATTTTCTGGACCTGAAATATTGCAGACCCATATCGACTCATCTTCTGATCATTTCTTTTAAAAAATAAATAATTTTGAGCTGTTAAAACTGTAGACCTTATCATCCCACGTATGGATGATTCTGAGTTGTAGTTCGAGCAGGAGCTGCTGTCATTTCTTTTAAAAAATAAATAATTGATGGTTTTTGTTTTTTGGGGCTTCCTTCAAATCTGTAGAATAGGGCAATCCAGTCCATATAACATTTCCCTTTTTCCCAGTATTTTCTTTTTGAAGAATATATGTCTGTGCTAAGAGGGATGCTCCAAAATATGTCTAATGTGTGTGAAAATGGTGGACAGAATTATGTGATTCTGCAATCCATGTCAACCATCTTAATTGGTCTCATCAGCGTGGTGGTTCACTCTTTGCCATGGTCCATTGTGACCTGGAACATCATGTAACGTTTCCCTAGTACACTGTAGGTTTTGCACTCGGACCAGCACCTTCTGGGTTCAAGTGGCTTGCTAGGGTCCTAAGCTTGAGTCATCTAGTGACCCCTTGGCGGAGCCTGTGGCTGAAAAACAAAAGGGGACCGGGGCTCGGTGGGACTAGCTCGGGGTTTGGTCTTTTTCATCCAGAACTGGCACCCTGCTGGGTCTGAGTGACTCAGGAGAGTCCGCGTCCGAGTCACCAGTTTTCTAAATGCTGATTTATCATGCATAACCAGATATTGGAGAATAACATTTCCTTATTTGTTTTGTCTTAATTAAATATGCAAATGCTTGTTAAGTTTTTAAATTTTTTTTTTTCTAGACCAGCATGAACAGATTTTTCTTTTATGTTTTGTGTGTTTAGCTGGCTTGCGGGCTCATTTAGTTATGGACATGGGTTCTATGAGTCCACAGACTTACATGTAGAAATGCGGGCCCCTTAATAATTTATTTTTGAATTAGAATTTGATCCTAATAATGTACTTTAACATGGAGATTATTAATCTGTAAAAATAAATAAATTTTAAAAACTAGAAATGATAGTGTGTGTATATATATATATATATATATATATATATATATATATATAGTAGTGTTAGTTAGTATAGTACGTACGGTTACGTAACTAACTAACGTAAGTAACGTACCTACTACTAACGTACGTGTACGTAGTAAGTAGTGTATTAC
>NW_006496932.1:753232-767648 GCF_000471905.2 Amborella trichopoda
TAGTACTTAACGTACTAGTAGTAGTAGTTAATATTAGTAAAATAAAAGTTAAAATTTAAAAATTAAAACGTAAAGTAAGTAGTAGTAGTGTGTGTATATATATATATATATATATATATATATATATATATATAGTGTGGTTTGTATATAGCTGGGGTTCTAAACAATCAAAGTAAAGCACACCTTCAAATGGTGTCGAGAAATGTGATTTCAATACTGAAAATCTTTGTGATAGCCTTAAAATATATTTTCATCTTTAATTATAAAATTTAAAGCTTCAAAAATAGTGTAGATCGAGTAGATCTATGAAAACTTGAAAATCTTGAAAATGGACGCTCCAAAAACGCGTTACAAGATGCACTATTTCCAATACTTGAAGTCCATTCATCTTGTTGTCAGGATGATCAATTTGAGGATATATGGGCATCAAAACAACCTCTTCTAGTGAAATTTTGAAGGTGGGCACTGTGCTCTAATTTGATTGTTTAGAGCCTCGGCTCTATATAAACGTTTTCTATATATATATCTTAGGATCTACTAGGAATGAAACTCAAGATGTCACGTTGTGGCACCCTCACCCTGACCATCTAAGGAATATGAACACATGTTGGCTTAACTCATTTAACGATCATTTGTGTGTGTGGAAATTCTATTGGAAGGTATATATTTCCATGTAAATCATGTTCAATTAATTTAAATATTTCAGACACTAATATCTTGTCTGATCATGCAGCCCATTCAACATGTACTATCCTAAGAAGTTCTCAACTATGGGCCTAGTGCCTCATAAACCTCAATCTCAGGGTGCCGACCAACTTGCAAATATTGGTGTTTCGGGAGGATCGCCGATAAACAAGTCTCCTACTTCTGGAGGAGCTGGAAAGCAACGATTGCGATGGACGTCAGATCTTCACGATCGTTTTGTCGATGCAATTGCACAACTTGGTGGACCAGATAGTGGGTATTTTTATCTGTAATGTGAATATCTCGTTTGGTCATGTATAAAATATTCAATGCGTGACTTGGCATCATCTTCATCTCATGTATGGAGTTTGTGCGAATTTGAGATCATATCATGCAAGTATAGCCTACCCTATAATTTTTGGAAAATTGTGGGACTACGTTCTTCCATGGATGTATTTTTTGTGAATATGCTTTATTATGTAAATTGGCACCATTTTATTCTGCTCAGTTATAATGCGTCTTTCAAAGTGTCTCTTAAACTGCTATAGGCTGGAAACTAGGGTATATGGACTCCGTAAAACAATGCCTGCAACTATTCCTGAACCAAGTTTCAATGATAAATTCTGCATTCTTGCACATGCCTTATTCAAGATTATTTGATTCTGTTTATAAGTCTTCCAACTGACAGAACCTCCTAGGACCGATTATATTATAAGTCTTATTTTTCTTTATCAATATTTGTAATATAGAAATTATATGGCTGAGATTGGCATATTTTTACCTGTTAACAAAATGGAGAAATTTTGCCAATAAAAGAAAAAGTTACATTGTGAGGTAGAATTGTAATTTGCACATATCTTTATGCTACAATACATCCCTGTGGGTATCTGGCTAATTGTGCATACACCCAAGGTACGGTAATTAGTTTTTGTATTGTATATATTATATTATGTAGATATGAAACCCTAATGAAACTATCCTATTTTCTTCCAATGTGTTATAGGTTTTTTATATGCTATTTTCTCTTTTGTTTTGCTGTTTTTAGGTTCACATGTTTGAAGCAGTCACACATTCAAAACACCTCAACCGTAGGTCTACATCGGTTTGGCAACCTCCCCAAAGTTTGGGAGTGGAGCAAGTGAGGATCTGATTTATTGGGGTTTCCCTCTTGATTGTCCCTGAGTCCCATACTCTCACTTCCTAGTTCTTTCATGGATGGGAGGGACCTCGCATACCAAGCATCTAAATCGCCATGCTACACATTTGGTCCAACTTTAAGGACCTAAATTCTTCTGTATATTGGGAGATCTAAATATCTCCATGTCTGGCAAGTAAATTCTTCTGTTGGTTCATTGCCTAGTATTTTGCCTTGCTATCCGCAGTCAGATTTGTTGTAGCACCTGATATCCTTGAGTATATCTGAACTTGTGTTTCTCAGCCATTGTATCCAGTTCCACTTGGTTCATGAGAAATTCGAGTGATGACAAGAGTAGACTAACTAGATGACAACCGTGACAAAAGATTTCAAGAACGTAGGCACGTAGGTTGGAAAATGCTAAGAATACATTGGTGGTAAGATTCAATGTCTGAAAGCCAATGATCTTAAATACAAGTGAGAAGAAGTGCACTTAACATAGATTATGTCGTAGTTATTGAGCTTAGACCAAGGGAATGGAACCCTAATGGAGTCAATCGTTTTTTCATAACTAACTTTCATGGTTTCTCCTCTTTTCTTGGGGCTCTCTATATGGAATAATCATCAAAACTAGATACAGGAGTCTCTAGGAGGGAAAATATGGTATGGTTGCACAAATACAGGTATCAGTTTGGGAGTATTCCTGATGCTGGAAGCAAATTTCCTAGGTTCTGCAGATAGAATAGGGATTGGAACAGTTGTTTATGAATCTAGAGGCTATTAGAGTCATGATGCGCTTTACCCTTAGATCAGGGCCTCTTAAAGAATTTTTACTATTAAAAAATGCTAGTATGTTGCTTGTATGCAAGGGAAAATTGTATTGTTAAAACAGCTTATTCTCCAAGGCAAAAATTTAAACTTGCCTGCCATTCTACCATATGGGACGTATTCTTACCTCAATCTTAATTCTCGTCTTTCCAAGAAAAGTGTATATGATGAACTTGTAAGATCTAATTGTTTGATACTGATCTTTGTATTATTTAATGATCTGTAATTAGTCCATAGTCCATACACCTGTTTTTCAGTAAATGTGGTTCAGTTGACACCTAATAGAAACTTGGTCTTGCTTATTACATAAAAGCTTGGATACCCTTTGCGTGAGCTGCGATCCATAGGGTCATAGAAGCTCCTTTTCTAGTACTACTACACCATAGATAGAGATTGACCAAACAATATGCTCCCAACCAGGTCATGGTGAAGTCATCCCTTGTACAGAGAACCTACGAGCCAGAACATGAACTTCCTTTGAATTTAATATCTTAAATGTATCGGTTCAAATTGGAATGTCCTGCAATTTATTGTTTCATATTGGATTACCCCTTGTTTGCATTTGAGTTATTTATGGATTTTATCATGCTGACATTCCAAAGAGTTTGGTCTTTTTCATGGCTGTTCCTCCAACATTTACCTGGATTAACTATTATCACTTTATCTGTTTGATAACTGTACTATGGAGTGATGTTGTATTACAGACCAAATGCTTTAGTATGGGGCATTGCAATGCTTCCTGCATTGTATATGATGTATGATAAATTATTTTCTCTTTGGTTCAGGAGCAACACCAAAGGGTGTGTTAAGGGTAATGGGAGTACCTGGATTGACTATATATCATGTTAAAAGTCATTTGCAGGTATTTATGGTGCCTTTTTTATGCTTTTATGATACTCTTTTTACATCTGAGGCTATTTAGTACTGATGTTTTCCAAGTGTTTGATGCTGATTGAATTGAAGGAATCGGGCTTGGGCTTGAGTGGTTAGCAGTTGATGTCAAGCAACGCTACATCTCAAGTTCGATTCCTACCACTGAACTTCCCAATAAGAAAAAAAAGATGCTGATTGAATTTCGTTATGCTGTTCTTTAGAAGTATCGTCTGGCAAAATACCTTCCAGATTCTCCAGCTGATGGTAAAGACCTTCTTGCCTAGACCATCTTTTTGTATTTGCTGCTTGAGCTGTGTATTTTCAGCATTGTGTCTACTTCTATTCTTTCTTAAATTCTTTTGGGATTCTTCAATAAAATGCTCTTTGATACAAAGTTTTATTAATATTTTTGATTCTTAGGTACAAAAGATGAAAAAAAGGAGTCATCTGACATCCTTCCAAACATGGAATCTGCACCGTAAGTTTTCTTAACTTCTTTCCTTCTTGTGGTTGGATATTTTTTAGGGGAAAACAAATTGATGTTAGTAACAATAGACCCAACAGGACTGTTGTCTTCACCAGTTCAACGACCAATCTGGTCTTTATTATATTGGTTAATTGCTCATTTGCCCTCATAACCATATTGTGTATATTTAATGATATTTGATATTAGATTATGTGTTGAATAAAATAGTGATTATGTAATACTCCATGACTTCATTGTCATGGATGCTACCACTAGATCAAGAGACACCCATACCTTGAGGAAGGAATACCCGAAAACTTTTATATGACTATATTATGATAGCAACAAGGTTAAAGTGGAGTACTTCATAGCCACTAAACCTTTAGAGTTAGAATGAAAATTTCTAAAGCTAATCTATAAAGGGAATAAAAGAAGTATTCATTGCCTTTGCCCCAGACTCACTTCAAAGATTTTGTGAAAAAACCTTGTGGGAGCAAATTGATGTATATGAACAAAAGAAATGGTAAACCCATCTACGAGCTAGATCTTGAACTTGAAAATTCTTTATCTCAACCAAAATTTTGCATAAGAGGAGCTAGAAGAGACAATACATATATGATAATGAACAGTGCTCCAGAAAATGCCGGGCGTCGCCTAGGTGGCTGGGGGGTTTTGCCTGCCAGCACTTAGGCGGCTGCCCAGGTTTTGGGCGGCCTAGAACCTAGGTTGAAGAAGAGGAGCAAGGGGCAGGAAAATATGAGTATACTGTATATACATCATAAAATAATAAAAATCCCATTCCAAACTTTTGTACATTTGTAATAGATATACTACTAGCACCAACAAAAGTGAAATATAATAGTAGTTGTTAAATTAGTAGTATAGGCACAATCTATAATCCATACTCCATAGACCATTCTCCATGTTCCATAGTGCATATCATTCCGTAATCCATATTTCATACAATGATACACCCATACAAGCATACACATAAGAGTAGATAGTAGAAACTTGAAAATAAGAAAAAGAAAATATACAGTCTAAGACTTAACACCAAGAGTCAAGTGTCTTCAGTCATCATCAGAAAAAGGTGGGTAAGCCTCATCATATATATCAGATTCGAGGTCATCATCATGAGAGTCATCTCCTTCTTCAACATAACGCTCGTCTCCTCTGTTTTTTCTGAATTTGCCTCTTCCTCCTCTCCTTCTACCCTCCTCTTACTCTATTCAGATGAGACCCTATTACTCTATTCAGATGAGACCCTAGGGGTCTTGGCTGCTCTACCTGGTGCTTTTTCACCCTTTTCTTGCTTTTTGTGTTTCACTGAACTCATATATTGTTTAATCCCCTCCCTGGTAGCCTCAGAAACATTTTACATGGGGCAACATGCCCCTTAATACCGGCAAGGTATTTCTTGAACCAGCAACATACTCCTTTCCACAATAATTACACCTTATACAATTTTTGTCATTCAAATTTGGATTGTAACCATACTTCCAACCTGGATCACCACTTCTAGAAGAACCTGAAGAAGATATTCACATATAACAAGGCTCATTTTCTTCTTTTTCTAGGTTTACTAAATTCAAATATTGTCTAATCTCATCCCCAATAGCTTCAAGAACTTTTTTACAAAAAGCAACATTCTCTTTAATATCGACTAGGTGTTTCTTGAAGTGGTTAATATCTCCATTGGTATTTTTTCACCAAAATTACACCTTATACAATTTTTATTGTTTGGTTTCGAGTTATAACTATAGTTCCAACCTGGATCACCTCTCTAGAAGAACCAGAAGTAGACCTATCCAAATGACAATGCTTTTGTTCCTATTTGTGTTTTACTAAACTCATATATTACTTAATCCCCTCTATGGTAGCTTCAGGAACATTTTTAAAAGGGGTAATATCCTCCTAATACTAGCAAGGTGTTCTTTGAATCAATTTATACCCCCATTAGTATCTTTCTCACAATAATTACCTCTTATATGATTTTTGTCGTTTGGATTTGGGCTATAATCATACTTATATCCGGATCACCACTTCCAGAAGAAACCAAAGAAGACATTGAAATAACAAATAAAATCTCAAATATGAAGATATTTTAACTAACCGTTTTGCACAATCTTCAATGTTAGAGATGTTTTTCAATGTCATATACTTCCTAAAAACCCTCTAGTAAGCTTAAAAAATCATGAAAATCAAATCCAAATAAAAAAGACAATGTTTGGATTGATTTTTCAAAACTTTAAAATACCCAATTGATCTCTTAGAAATATGAAAAAGTAATTGTTTTTAAATTTTTTTCCACTCTAAAGGTAAACAAAGGGGTTTAGGTCATACAATAACCCAAACCCCAATTTTCCCTAATTTAGGGGTAAAAAAGACAAAAAGGCCTCTCAGTGAGGGGCATTTACGCCCCTGTGTGGGGCGTAGGTCGTGGGCGGCTGTCCAGGGCTGGGCGCCTAGCGCCTAGGCACCTAGGCAGCCACCCAGGGACTCCCCGCCCAGGAAATCCATCACCCAGGCCCCTTGGATCGCCTAGGCACCAGGCGGTTTGATTTTTGAAACCATGATAATGACTTGTGGAACACTAGAAAGAATTTTTGGGCTTCTTCATTTTTTGAATTCATCTTTTATAGGCCTATGTGTTTCCTTCCACCATTTTATAAGAATTGTACCATTGATTATGTGTTGTACCGTTTTGAAAAAACATGAGTCACTTGATGTGTGCCATTATTTATTTATTTTGGGTGAATAAATGTGTGCCATTTATGGTTGGATTAAAGTTCATTATGAATATTCCTAGCATGCTAATATGTGACTCCTGATTTTCCAATGTATATATGGGACCGATGCAAATAAAATCCTTGAACTCCTAAATAAATTCATGAACTACATGCAAAGGGTTGCCATCATGCCAATGCAAACCTATTTGGTTTGCTGACGTGTGGGCGATCCACTGAGTGGCCTAACATACTCTTTTAGATAATTGGAGAGCCCCTTAGTGGGTCAGAAATGAGCATTTTGAGGATATAGAGTTGCCATGTGAGACCGATGCAAGGCTGCATTAGTATGTGGGATATTATGTGAGAGAACAATAAGTTTCTATATGTGAGAAAACTAGGTCACATAGGCAAAGGACACATGGAAAGATTAAGAAAGGATGGATTTCTTAAAAATTTGGATGATGATTTCAAAAACACATGTTAGGCTTGTATCCAAGGAAAGATGGCAAAGAGACCCCACACTAAAGTCAAAAGGGCAACTAAGTTATTAGAATTAATCCACATGGACATTTGTGGGCCTACAAGTGTGGCCTCTAAGGGCTCCATGAGGTATTTTATCAACTTCATTGATGACCACTCCTGCCTTGGCCGTACTTAACTCCTACATAATAAAAGCGAAGCCTTAGAGAAATCCAGACAATATAAAGCCGAGGTAGAGAATCAGGTAGGATCTAAAATTAAGACCCTCAGATTTGATAGAGGTGGAGAGTGCACCTCCTATGCCTTCCGCGATTTTTGCATTGAACATGGGATTGTACACCAAATTACAATGCTTAACTTAGCCGAACCAAATGGGGTCACTGATAGAAGGAACTAAACCTTTATAGAGAGATTGGTACGGAGTATAATGGCAACTACCAAATTTAGCCTCGATTTTGGGGTGAAGTGGTCACCCACCAAACCCCATCTAACTCCTTACCAAATCTACACCGGTCGAATCCCTTCAATCACCTCAAAGTTTGGGGATGCTTGACCCTTGTTCTCGTACCCTTGCAAAATAGAACTAAGCTCCAACCAAAGACCATCAAATGTGTATCCATAAGTTACCCACACCATGGGAGACGTAAAATAGAACTAAGCTCCAACCAAAGACCATCAAATGTATATCCATAAGTTACCCACACCATGGGAGACGTATCGGTTCTACGATTTGTCCAATGGGACAGTAATTGAAAGTTGTGATGCACATTTCCTTAATGATGAATAAGGAAAGGTGACACACAAACAAGCCGATTTCTATGAAATGGAGGGGGGCAAGAGCATAGACCACCTATACATGTGAGTCAACCTATTGCAGAGAGAGAGAGAGAGAATTAGGAGACCACCTAATTTCTTATCTACTTAGGAGAAGCCTTTTAAAGAATTATGGAGGAGCCGGGCTACAAGCCTAGTACCTTCCTAGAAGCTATGCCATGTCCCGAGAGTCAACAATGGCTCGAAGCTATGGAGGATGAGATGAACTCCATTGCCAAAATTAATGTACCGAACTTAATTTGCCTACCACCTAACCGAAATTCCATAGGGTGCAAGTGGATAGTGATGAAGGGAAAAATTATATTTATTTTTAATTTCTATTCAATTTTAAAAGATGTATATTTTGATTTTATTTTGGGATTAATTTTCTTTATTTTCTATTCACGAGTACTATTCATGGTACTGTTCACAGTTACTGCTCACGTGTTACTGTTCATAGGGTATTTTGGGAATTTTAGTGTTGTTTTAGAGTTTCATAGGCTTATAAAAGGTTGTAATGTTACATTTTGGGAGAAATGTTATTGGAATAAATTTTATTTTAAAGTAAATTTTTTTTTTCTCTTGGCTTGATTTACAACAATGTTCTTTCTCCATTATTGCTGATTTTACTTATTTAGATTCAATTTCCTACCTTTCCTTTCTGCATCAAGTGGTATCAGAGCATGGTTCGAGGGCGGCTGGAGATTGCAACAGAGAAGGTTGCAGAGCGATTGCTACACAAGCGGGGTCAGCAACGACATTCCCTAAACAAAGAGGAATCTACGAGGATAGATCCAAATCGTGAGGGTTTTTATGGATAATGGTGCGAATTAAAGTCCGACTCAAAGTTAGAGTAGAATGGTGAAGTTGCTTTCAACCACCTGTTCTATGCACGCGCTCTGCGTTGAGAGCCTCATGTTTGAGAGAATAGATCATGAGATTTAGTTGATCTCCATGATTTGAAGGAGAACGAGGTTGATTTTTGTGTAAGTCGTATAAAAAATAGCAGGTTGTAGATTGGGATTTGCCACCAATTTTCGATACATACTTAGATAATGAACAAGATCTTGTAAGAGATCCAATCTATGATGATGATCAAGATTTTGTGGTTAAACCAATTTTTTACACAGAAAAAGATGAAGATCTTAAAGATATCGAAGAGGTGGAACATTTAGGAGATTTAAGGCATTGGAATCAGAGTAGTGCAGTGGAACTATGGTCAACTCAATCTGCCAATTGTGGCCCTAGTTTAAGAGACTAATGAGATAGATGTCGAGAAAGCCTCTAAAATACTGAAAATTGAATTTGAAGTTTCCTACATGATTTTTAATGGAAGCTCAAGAATAGCCGAATTTGATAAATTTACAACGATTCCTCAATATACATATCATGATCCATTTCTTGAAGAATTATTTTTATTAGGAATAATATTTAAGCCAACAAAGAAGAAGAAGGTGATTTTGACACTGAATTCATCTTAGCACACTTCAAAACTCGAAGACGAGTTTTCTCTAATCAGAGGAGAATAATGAAGCTCAAAATTATATTTATTTTTAATTTTTGTTCAATTTTAAAGGATATATATTTTGATTTTATTTTTAGGATTTTAATTTTTTTTGGGATTCAAGGGTTTTCTTATATTTTCGTTATTTGCGCTATTCACGAGTACTATTCATGGTACTATTTCATTGGGTATTTTTGAAATTTTAGCATTGTTTTAGGGGTATTTTAGAGTCTTAATTGTTTAATCCAGTTTCAAGTTAATATAGAGTTTCATAGGCTTATAGAAGGTTGGATGTTACATTTTGGGAGAAGTGTTACTAGAGTAAATTTCATTTTAAAGAAAGTTTTTTTTTTTCTCTTGGTTTGATTTACAGCCATGTTCTTTCTCCATTATTGCTGATAATGCTTGTTGAAGGTTTAGAAAAAGGGTGGATTCAATTTCGTACCTTTCCTTCTTGCATCCGATATACAAAAAGAAGTTTAACTTGGAGGGCCAATTAGAAAAATACAAAGCAAGGCTAGTGGCTAAGGGCTTCACCCAAAAAGAGTAGACTACCATGCCACTTTTTCATCTATTGCAAAATTAGTCATCATTGGAATCATCATTATCCATAGGCTCCAACCTTGACCAAGAACTCCATTAAATGGATGTCCAATTGGCATTCTAAAACAGGAGTTAGAGGAGGAAATCTACATGAAACAACCCGATGGTTTTGTGGTTTTACAGGAAAGAGAACCTATTGTATAAACTCTTTAGATCCTAATATGGTCTTAAGCAAGCTTCACAAAGGTGGTTTCATCAAATTCCATGAAACCTTGACAAAATCTGGGTTCGAGTCTAATGAGGACAAATGTGTTTATCTCAAGATGAGTGGGAGTAACATAGTATCTATGACACTCTATGTGTATGACATGCTAATAGATAATAACTCTTAGGCATAGTAAGGGAAACCAAAGCCTTATTGTCGGAATAATTTTGATATGAAAGATATGGAAGAAGCATCATACGTCTTGGGAGTCAAAATCATAAGATATATCAACTTGGACAATCCAACTTTCACAGGCTACATATTGCAAGAAAATAATTGAAGATTTGGTATGAGTGATTGCAAACCCATATGTATGCGCATAGAGAAGAGATTAAAGTCAAGCCTAAAAATGTGCCCTAAGAATGATGAAGCAAGAAGAGAAATGCAAATCGTACCCTGTAGAAATGCCATAGATCATTGATGCGTATCACCATGGAAACTAGACCGATCCTAGCTTTTTCCCAAAGCCTGATTAAAACATACCAAGGTAATAGAGGAATTGAGCATTGGAATGCAGTAAAAAGGATTCTAAAGGATTCTAATATATCTAAAGGGTACAATCAAATATGCTCTTAATTATGGGGATGCATCGGATTTAACCGTGCTTGGATATTTGGATGCCATTTTCCTAGGTGACATGGATGAGTTAAAATCTAGTTTAGGTTACCGGTTTGTTTATAATGGGTGTGCTATATCTTGATGTTTGAAGAAACAAAATATAAGAGCCCTATTACTTATGGAATCTGAGTATGTGGCATGTTGTTTGGCATCTAAAGAGCCATTTAGAATAAAAGGTTACTTAACCAATTACGTTATGGGCCCTTGAAATGTGAAACCATAAGGATCATGTGTAATAATCAAGCGGCAATAAGTGTGGCAAAAGAAACTGGGTTTCATAGCAAGTCCTAACATATTAGAGCTGATTACTACCATATTAGATTGGACATTGAGAATGGGAGATGGATTTTACTTGTATCCCACCTTAGGCTATGCATGCGGATCCTATGACAAAAGGATTGGTGACAAATGTTTTTTCTAAACATGTTCGTAGTATGGATTTGAGAATATATGAGAACTGAAAGGGAAAAATAAAATGAGCACTTGTGTGAGTAGCTACTTGTGTTTTGTTGGGGACTAAAGTGAGGTCTTGTATCTTTATTTTTGGGTGTATATGATTATATTGCAGTGATTTTGACTAAGAGCATTGTAAGTCAAGCTTCAAATGCCAGAGTTATTGTAAATTTTTAAGTGTTGTGTGCTTGAGCTTGGCCCTATACACTCATCAAGTGCTTTGATACCCGTATAGGGCCAAGCTCAAGTATGCAAAACTTTGAAAAATTTACAGTACTCTTAACAAAAATTACAGCAGCATAGTCATTCTTACAAGCATTTGAAGACCATTGCATACACTCAAATGCATAGTATAAGACCTCACTTTGGTCCCCAACTGCATTCTACTCAAACATACACTGTGGAGATTGATAAAACTCAATACAACATCACTTGCATACAAATTTCAGCACCATACAGGTTTCTCATGAATATATACAAACACTTTTCTTACAAACTCAAATTAATTCATTCTCCAAATTATACGACTCAAACAAATGTGTGCATATGAGGATTTAGATCATGGGAAGCCAAAATAGTAAGCATGTGGTGCCCGGTTTACAGCTAAGACTTAGTTACACTCCATAAGATGTTTACTCTCGATCTATGGTCCAAATTGATCTCAAATTTGGGAGGCAATTAGCTAGGAATCTTACTACCCGAATGGTCCTCAAGATAATCAAGATTACCCAATGAGGGACTGATTCAAAAACATATGAGAGAGGATGTGGGAGACTAAGAGCATGATATGAGTAACACTTATGTCAGAGATGATCATGTGAGTGGGAGATATAAACTTGTCATAGAGAGGACTTCTGAAGAATATTATTTAAGCTTACTAGAAACTCGAAACCTTGCTGATTTAACTTATAAAAATCTCAGAAAAATTCAGCAAGAAAATGGTGGAAAATACCCTTGTGTGGAAAATACCCTTGCAAACCACACCAAGTTGTAGGCAATTGAACTAGACATGCAAGAGATGAATTCTAGTAGTCAAATGGAATGAACCACGGGACACTATGAGCCAAGGGAACCCGATTACTTCACTGCTTTGCAGCAAGGATCAACAAAAGAATGGTGGATGAAAATGGTCGGTAACCTCCTCTTGTTGATGGTTGATGGTTGTGGAGTATTGTAGACCATGTCTTCCATGGGACCTCCATTAGATTCTCACACCAGGTTCCTAAGGAAGAAGATGGGTGTGCCTCCCTTTCTGTCTCTAAGTCTCTCTCTAAGGATGGCATGAAACAAGCTTGGGTTCGGTTTTCTTTTCTTTTCTTTTTTCATTTTTTTGTGTTAGATTAATTACGGTTACGGGTTTATGTAGTGTTTTGGAGAGAGTATATGCAGAAGATTCCATTTGATCAAATTTGGACCATTGATGAAAAGCATCTATGCAGTGCGTGTTTCATCTCTCTCTACTGTAATAACTATGAAGTAAATATGACCATCTATGAGCAACATCAGCGATTTTAGACCTGATGTTTGGTCTACAAGTTGGATTTTCATTAAGTTTACTCTGAATTAATCTCTGACGACTGATTCACAATCTACTGCCAATAATTGGCCACTTGCATTTCCAGTCTCAATAAAAACATCCATGTTCCAGTCATGGAGGAGTTCTTAAAGAGCTACACCAATCTAAATTTCATCTGTATAGCCCAAGGATTGCCTCTTTAGATCTTCGAGCCCCAAATTGTATTATGTGATTTGCAAAGGCTTCCAAGGCCATTGAGAACTGGATGTCTCCATTTTCTAGGAGCATGCAAGAAATTTGTGTTGGAGAATGCCATGCTTTAGCTGTCCAGTCATCGATACCTCCAAGGTCTGATTGTTGGGGTGTGAATCTCTCACCGTGGCTGATCTAACGAGTGTTTCATGTTTCCCAAAAGATGGAGCAATCTACTATAAAGGTGATAACCCCACCTTTCAGGAAGCTGTGAAATCCATTTTAGGTATCCTGGTTCTGGTCCCATCCTTAGTTGTTTTGTAAAGAGAAATAGAAGGGGCTGGTTCCATGTGATTATGAGTTTAGATATTTGGATGGGTTGGTTTGGGGTTTTATGGTTAACTTGATGTTGATGGGAAGTTCGGCTTTGGTTATGCCTATATTGTGTCGTGCTTGGACTCTAGTTATTGCCTGGAATATAGTTCGGGTTGGGGAGCCTGTGGGCAAGTCCTCAATAAAAGGGCCTACAGTGCTGGTTTATTGGTTCTTCCTCGACTACTGAGGTATGTCATGTGGTGGATGAGATTTGGGGTAATGGTTAATCGGGATTCATGGCTCTTTCTAGGTTCAAAGCTGGGGATTTTACTGTATTCCAAATTAGTCAGATTGATCCAATACTTCAAACTTAATTTAACTGTAATCTGGTTTAAAGACTTTATGCCAAGTCATGTTCTTTTGTTGTTTTCATGAAAGGATAGCAGTTTTTATTCCTGGTTTTTAGAATTATTTGTTGAATTTCCAAGAAATCCTTATTTTTTTTGGGGATCAATGATTAATTTAAATGGTGATATGGTGATATTTGAGGACCTTGAAGCAAAGCCTTGTCTGATGGTTTTTAGATCATCTACCTATTGTTTCACTCGATTGTTTGAGGAAAATCTCTCTGCACATTATATACACATGGAATTGTATACAATGAGACTATTTACCTCTAATACAAGGTGGTCACAATTATTTGTAATCATATGATGTGAAATCTGATAGTTTGTGTCACAAAGTTCGAGAAACATTCTTTTGAACTTTTAGCCTGGTCAATGAAATGCAGCCACCCAATTTCTCATCCAATGGTCAAGATTAATTGTGACCACCTGGTACCCAAGGTAAATGGTCTCAATGTGTGTGTGTGTATATATATATATATATATATATATATATATATATATATAGTTAGTTAGTTCGTACGTACTACTACGTCGTGTGTACTACTACTACTACTACTATTACGTTACTACTACTACTACGTATATATAACTAACT
>NW_006496932.1:813282-824175 GCF_000471905.2 Amborella trichopoda
TTTTTTGATAAAACTACTCAATATTCAGAAGAATATATAGCAGCCTATCTAGCCGCCAAGCTAGAAAGGAAACAAAGAAAAATAAATAATCTTTTTTAATAAAAGCTTTATTTATTTTTCTTCTGATAAATAATCTTTTTTAATTTACATTGGTGTTTATAATGTCCTATTTTACCACACTTATAGCATACTGGGAGTTTTCTCTTTTTCTTTGTATTTGGAGAAAATTTATTGATTAATTTTCTCTTTGATTTTTTATAATACTCTTTATCCTTATTCTTCTTTTTGGCTTTAATATATTTTTCTTTTTTGTATTTTTTCTTTTTCTTTTTGACGTAGTCAGGCATATTTTTTCTATCTAAGTAATAGCCAAATTGCTCACAGAAGTCTCCAAGTTCTTTTTTCTTGGTGAGCTTTTGTTTATCTATTTGCCTTTTTAATTTCATATCAGTACAGAGGGCTAAGCCTTCGGCACATATTTCTGCGGAGAGTTCTCCGAGTGTATATGATGAATATACTATTATTCCATTGTGTTTTTTGCGAAGTCTTTCTTTGACTTTTTCTGCAAATAGATATGGAAGACCAGCTATGAATTTTTCTTTCCAATGGTCTAGCTGGCAATCTTCACGTATTAAAAGCCTTGAAAAGAGTACATCTTTATACCATTTATAATGAGAAAGAGCAGGACAGCGTAAATTAGATAGCAAGTCTTCTGATCTTGCTGCTAGTAATGAAGTATTGCCTACAAAATGTAAGGTGATTGTGTATATCAAGGTATTAACAGCATCACTTTCTGTATATATAACTTCTTGGTTTTGTTCATTTCTTCCAGTCCATTGTCTAGTATTGTTTAAAATTCTTTGTTTGGTGTCATCATCCACATAAAAATCCCACCATCCTCTTAACCATCCTGTGAATCCATTTACTATTGCTTTGGCAACTTCTTGATCATGGTTGCCTGCCATTTTATTTACAGAGGCATACATGTTCATATGTCTCATGACATCTAATATTTTTAATTCAGATAAACCATCTATTTGCCAATTGACTATAGATCTTCCAGAATAAGATACTGCCTGTTGTATTGAATCTTCTTCCATCTGAATGTCAATAGGAGTAGGTCTCTTATGATAGGGTAAGGCTGTTATGGGTTTCCAGTATTTGCCATAAGCTATTTTATTGATGGTATCCATTAGAGGTGTAGTATCCATAAATGCTTTTTCCTGATTTTGGATTGTATCCTCTATTATGGGTTCTTCCTCTGTGAGCACCATTGTTTCATGCTCAGGTAGGATAGCTTTTCCTTTGTCAGATGACTCAGGTATTTGAGAAGTAATCGTAGGTGGAGGAATATTGATTTGAGGTGAATGTACTCCTTTCATATCTAGTTGGGATAGTTTGGAGATTAATTGATCCATAAGGGATTTATTATTTTCTCCAATGTGGAATTTATTCTTATTTAACTCAGGAGGAGGTTTAAATAATACTGATTTAGGAATGGGAGATACAGTAGGTATTTCCTTGGATACGATTCTTTCTATTCTTTCAGTTTGCTTTCCAAGGGATTGTAGATATAGGTTTGTATAATTATTTTGTTTTACAATTTGAGGTATGTACTCTTGTTTTTTATTGATCTCCTTAGGTATGGCTTTATATGGTGTAGCCACTATATCATAGAAGGATGATGAGTGTACAGGCTCATTTTTCTTTGGAATGCCTGCTTTAAGTATAATGCTTTTCTCCGGTGGATGGATACTAGCAGTTGTAGTACCATCAGTACTTATATATGTTTTTTCTTCTATTGTTTGAATTTTTTGAATTTTATCAAACGCGGGAATAGTAATATTCTTCTCTAAGCATAGGTCTTTTAGCCAATGAAAAAATCCTATATTTAATTTTTCTTTGTGTAAGAACTTATTATATTTTTTATGTAGTAATTCCATTAATCTAGGTGGTTGAAACCTTTGTAAATACCATTCTCGAATATTTTTATTATATATATATATATATATATATATAGGGTCTTTCAACATTAAAACAATTTTTTTCTGATGGATTTTTTAGGTACATTTGTAATTCTACATTTCAAAGTTACAACCTTAAAATGTAGAATTACGGATGCACCTCACAAATACATCGGAAAAGATTATTTTAATATTGAAAAACCCTATGATTGATCATCTTGACATCGAGATTTATGACGATGAAAAATAAAAAGATTTTGAGTCTCAGAAATAGTGCATCTTACAACCTATCATGTACATCGTCCATTTTCAAGTTTTTCATATGTTTATAGATCTACTTGATTTTAATCATTTTTGGAATTTAAAATTTTATAATTAGATATAAAAATAGATTTTGAGATAATCCTAAGAATATTTTACATCAAAAATATATATTATGATAAAATTTAAAGGTGCACCTTAGTTGGATTGTTTAAGGTTGGCTATAGGCGAAAGTGAACAGTGATTTCACCTACCTTCATCACCGTCAAAAGTTCATTGCACGATCACGAATTGTCCGATAGTGTTTTAATTTTCATTTTTTTTCTACAAATCCGAATAACTTGAAATTTGGAGTGTGTGTTCATCAAAAATAGGAAAATCTATGAAAAGTATATAAAAAATATATTTACATGAAAAAATTGACCAAAATACCCCCGAAATGATCAATTTTGTTTTCACGAATCATTTTTTATATTTTTTATTAGGTGCGCTTCATTAAGATGTATACACACTCTAATTTTATGTCATTCTAATTTATAGAAAAAAATGAAAAATGAAATACTACCGGATAATTATAACCGTGGGATGAATTTTAGACGGTGATAAAGGTAGGTGAAATCACTATTCATTTTCGATAAAAAAGATAGGCCCTACCGGTATTTTAAATGGTTTAAAAATTAATTTGTTTAAGGTGTTAATAAGTGGTCTCAATGATAATCAAAACTTATTAGGATGGGAGGTGCTACCACCGCAACCCCGACCCTTTTCCCACAAAAGCATATTTGATACTTCGTTTTTACAAATTTGAATTTAAGGTCGTCAATTGAGAATCTCTAAAGTCTAAAGCAAACTTCACACAAAAGCATCACTTAAGCTGGAAAGGTGACAATGGTCATTTCCGATAAGACCCAACCTTCTCCAGCGACCCAATCATCTCTAGTCAATGACGACCATGCAGGTACAAAGATCTCTAAGCATGGAAGCGGGCCGGGCCGGGCCGGGCCAGCCTTTTTCGAGCCTAGACTGCATAACCTTTGAGTTGGCTTCCGAACTTCCGAGCCTACGTTATCTTAGAGTTGGCATGACTTGGCCAATCATAAATATATTAGAAGGAAGTGTAGCAAATTTTCATTGTAACCATCATAGCTCATATTTTGTCGTCCATGCCCTAATTTTTTTTTTTTTTTTTGTTAAACGGGCTAATCAAGCCTTGATATGTACTGTGCCCTGTCAAAAGGGTTCAAGTACACTCGATATCGGAGGAAAACGAAAAGGCAACCATGATCATCCTGGAAAAAAAACCCAAGATTACTTCTTTAATCAATGACAACCCTACATGTCCAAAATTCTAATTAAACATGATCATCCTGAAAAAAAAACCCCAAGATTACTTCTTTAATCAATGACAACCCTACATGTCCAAAATTCTAGTTAAACATGGCAACGAGCCAGGCCAGCTATATTCCGAGCCCAACCTGAGTTGGTGTTCCAAACTTTCGAGCCTAGCTTGGATCATCTCTTACGGATGGCTTGATTTGGCTCAATCACGAATATATTTAACAAATGCAAAATCTTATTGTAACAATTATAGACTCGTATTTTGTGGCCCAAACCCTAATTTTTTTTAGCCGGGCTAGTCAAAACTCGTATTTTGTGGCCCAAACCCTACTTTTTATTTTATTATTATTATTAAATTTTTTTTTTATCCGGGCTAGTCAAGCCCTTATCCGCGTTGTGCCGTGTAAAAGGGTTAGAATACATTCGATATTTTGAGGTTGAATTAGGGTTTTCTGGACATTATCAGTAAATTAACTCCTTTCAAATGACACAAATTCTTTGATGAGAGAGGAGAGAGAAGACCAAAGAAATTCCTGAAATCATTTCTCTCATCCGAAAAGGCTGCTGTTCCCAAAGCCGATCTCCTCCCATTACACAAGAAAATTATCCTCTGCGACGAAACCCTAATTTTCGGTTTCCAATCCAAGTCTCTTTGAAATTCTAGGGTTTTCTTCACTTCTGATCCATTTACTCTTTAATCTAGGGTTGGCTGAGAATCATTTTACGTTTTGACCTTGTTTTCACTGTCATATCTTTAATTCTGGGGTCTTTCTGGTTTTTGTTATTTTGTGGACATTCCTGAACGTCTAGGGTACGTTTTGACCAAGGGTTTTATTATCTAAAATTAGGGTTTTATTGGTATATCTGTGGAAAGTCTTAGGGTTTGCACTGTGTCAGTGTTTGGCTGCTGCTTCTTTTAAAAGTTAGAGATTAGTCTCGATCTAGGGTTTTGTTGTTTCGTTGGAGGTAGTAGGGTTGCTCATCGCTGTTCTGGTACTTTTATGGTTTGTGATCCCTTCACAAGTGGGGCTTTTCTCTGAGGCTTCTATCGCTTTTCTTAAAGCCTAGGATTTAACTTGATCTACAGCCTGTGCCATGGATTTTACTGGCTTGGTTTTCGGGTTGCTTGTTCTGGTTCCTATGGTTTACTCGAATACTGAAGGTGATGCGTTGTATACGCTGAGGAGGAGCTTATCAGACCCGGATAACGTGTTGCAGAGCTGGGATCCAACCCTAGTTAATCCTTGCACTTGGTTTCACATCACCTGTAACCAGGACAATCGTGTTACCAGAGTGTGAGTTTTTCTTGTTACTTTTGGTTCTCACAAACTTGGGTTACTGGTTTTTTGTTGTTTTAATAGCTAATATTTTTTTCATTATCTGTTGTTTGTAAAACTGCGACTTTATTAATCAGCTTGTCTTTGTTTTTTCATTTTCTCTTTAAATTTTTTCATTGGGTTCTATATGGAAAATATGTTTTGGTTTTGTCCTTTTCCATCTTGTTGTTAGATAATGGCATGGGATTGTAATGTTTTACCTTAAACTGTATATTTGTAATTTCAAAGTGCGATATGAAGCTGTGGTTTGTTAACTGAAAATTGAAATTATGGATCGGATTTTGTGCTCCCTATTTTTGTTTTCATATGGAATAAAATTACCTGAAATTCAGAATTCCTTGCATCTGTGGATCATTATGAGATTTTCCCAAACTCCGTGCAATATATATCCAAAATTTTGGAATCTCCAACTGCAATTTGTAAGAAAAACATTCTTAAATGACCCACCAAAAGAACTGAACATTAGTAAATTTATACTCATAAAAAGAGAGACTTTGATAATACCTTCTCAGAATTTTGAGAAAAACTGGAAATTGTGTATTCACGCTGCTGTTAAATTTTTACCCAATGTTGGCTAAAATCAACTTTCCCATCCTTATGATTCTTTGGCTACATCCAATCTTCAGTGTCTTGTAGTGGTATCCACAATTTAGTTGCAGATTTTATGTGCAAGGTTTCAGATTTGGGGGGCATTAATTTGTTTGATTTGGGGGGCATTAATTTGTTTGATTTGGGGGGCATTAATTTGTTTTGGCAAATTCTGATATTTTATGAATTTATTGATGATTGTCTTGATTTATTAGTTCATTTTCCTTTTTTCAGGGACTTGGGAAATTCTAACTTATCCGGTCGTTTGGTATCTGAACTTGGAAAGCTCGAGCATCTGCAGTATCTGTAAGTTCTCTCTTTTCCGTTTATTCTCCATTTAAATGTAGTTGATTACCTTATTTGTTTAAGTTGCATGCATGTGTTTATTTATATCCAAAAAGGTGACATTGCTGCGGTTATCTCGATTGAATGACTTTTGCATGACAGTGGTTATATAGGCACAGGCGCTAAATTTTTTTGTCAATGCTCTAATTAGTTTGGATAATCATGCAATGTGTGTGTAGATAGATAGATGGTTAGATGGATATAAAGACACTCACATATGCTCTTGTTTGCATGTATTGCACGCTCATCAAAACATGTGTGTGCGTGTGCAATCAGATTTGTGAGTGTTCTGATGCTCGAGTGCTTGTATGTGTTTGTGCATGCTTGCATATTTGTTATGCTGACAAATACTTTTCGGGCTACTGCTATGCAATCAAATAATTTCATGGCCTTGTGGGTCACTGTTCTTTCCCATAGTTTCCTTGATGGTTAACATTCCAGTAATAACTCCAGGTCATCAGCTTAAATTGGTCGTGTTCCACAGTTTGTTCAAAAATGCATTTTCTTGTGTAGAGCACCTTGTGCTTAAATTGTCGCTGGATAATAAATGGTCTTATGGAAATTGAGAGAGCGTTCTAATATGTGCCGTCTTTTGGTTTTTTGTTTGTAGGGAGCTTTACAAAAATAATATTCAGGGGACAATTCCAGCCGAGTTTGGTAAGTTGAAGAACCTCATCAGCTTAGACTTGTACAACAACAACATCTCAGGGGTCATTCCTCCTTCACTTGGAAACTTAAAGTCCCTTGTCTTCCTGTAAGTTTAGTTTTTTCTCTTTTCTATTTCTTGCTTTATGGTGGAAAATAATCACTACAACTCTCTCTCTATCTCTCTTGAATTGCATAACAAATATGCAAATATCAAATTACACGATCAGCACATCTGTCCTCAGCCTTTACTGCATTTATGGCATGCTTTAAAACTCTTTCAGTCCTTATAAGTTCATTTTAACTTTTGATCGAGCTTTATCAATATCGAGAAAAAACAAACATATAGGAATGGGAATTATTACACACAGGTAAGTCAGCCTAGGGACACCATTCTGTGTCGGGTATTCCACACCATTTCTCTATTTGTGCTCTTGTCTGAGTTACAAGTCTTTGGTATTGGCAATTGAGAATCCCTTTCTGGTAGTACCTCGCTCTCAAACAGGTTCATCCACCTCAACCTCTTGAAATCCTTAGCAATTTCCCATGAGATATGCACATTTTAGTGCTATCTTTCCTGACTTCCTCTCATGGTACCAGACCTCCAGAGGTTATGGTATTTATCTTGCTATATCCCTAACTAACTTTAGAGAGGCAATGCTTTCAAATTATTCTATTAAGAATTGGAAGTCCATGATCAAATCAGTGCCTCATAGGAACCAGTCAAAACCTGATCTATAGTAGGTACAGAAGAAACTCATAATTATCTTGCCTATTCTTCATTCATTTGGAGTAATTGTATTTTCTTTTGTCCTTCATGATTGCTTCACTCTGGAGATGATTGGAGGTCAACACCCTGTCTCTCTCCGGAGGGGGAGGAGCTTTTATTTATTTTTTTATTTTTTAAGGAGGATGAGTTAGGGTGTTGTTATGGTGCTCCACAACAGTAACCTGGCATATGATGCTCCATTGACTTGACACAATCATAAGAAAACGGAATTTTCAGAGAAGAACCTATTTCATTTCCATAGCCAAATTCTTCTTCTGTACATGCCCTTTAATAATAGATGAAACACCTCTCCTAAAGTTTACTGGTTTGCCCTATCTCACATCTTTCACATTAGTCTAAATCTTGGTCCTCATCTAGCTCACCATTTACTTTCATTGATTATTCCCGTACTGTTAAGTTCCTCAAGAACCTCTGACAAGTTCATGTTTGCAACCAACCATTCCTGATAAAAAAAGGCTAATGCACCATAATGACGGGGATCTTTGTCGCCCCCCAAAAGTAATGAACAACTCTTTTTTTCTCCTTTCCTGGAGCCAAGCTGTCGAGTCCCACAGAAACATCTCCATCTCCTATCTACCACATGAACTGGAGCATAAAATGAAATATAGCCTTGCCCTTTCGATATCTATCCTGTTAAGGAACTGGGTATTTTCGTTACCTTCGTTCAAATATCTAAGTCAAATGTTCCTTTTTTTGACAGATATAGGGAAATTTATTAAAGCTTACCTAGTAGATCAACTATTTTGTATTTTACCAACATCTTTTACTTTAATTTAAAAATACCCATCAAAATAAACATGGCTGAGTTGGAATGGTTGAAAAAGGGTGAACTCTTAAATTGTTGAAAAGTTAGGTATATATTGATAAATTTCCCCAATTCATCATATAACATAAAAGGAAACAACAGTAAAAGGAAGAAAACACATAAAAAAGATGACAAGTTGGCATCTC
Source organism: Amborella trichopoda (assembly GCF_000471905.2). The sequence goes on from NW_006496932.1 coordinate 821,502, forward strand.
TTACTCATAGACACTCCACATCTAACACTCGACTTTTTTGGTAAAAATTTTCTTTTTAACTTGTATTGGAAATTCTCCTTGTCTAGCTTACAATGTATTTTGAACTCTTTGCTTCCTGTTTTTCTACCCTCCAAAACCCTTCATATTCCATATTTAGTTATTGACCTCTCAATGTCATTCATTAATATTGATTAAAATATATTTGTTTTCTAAGCTCCTTTGAACTTAACCAGTTGGTTCTTGTAACTTGTTTATGTACTTAACTGATACTTTACTGGCAGACGGCTCAATGATAACCAGTTAACTGGGAGAATCCCCAGAGAGCTTGCTGGAATCCCTAGCCTCAAAGTTGTGTAAGTTCAGGACTTATGGTTTAATTGTCTTATTTTGTACGTTTGTGTATTTCAGCTTCATAGATATGTGCATGTTATTAATCAATTTCTTATAAAATAATTTGTCTCAATGCTTTAACAGAGATGTATCGACTAACAATTTATGCGGAACCATTCCCACTACTGGGCCATTTGAGCATATTCCTTTGAGCAAGTAAGGACCTCACTTTAGAGCTCTTTCATATTGGATTTCACTTTTATGTTACTCTTTTTGCTTTGATCGTTTTCTGAGGCATTGTAGATTACTTTTCGTTACATTGTGATTCATTAGTTCTTTAATGTATTTTGTGCATGCTCAGCTTAATCCATAATCACAGACTACAAAAAAGAAATCAATAAACTTGTGTGGGTTATGGAAATGCATTTTTTACCTGTTAATAAAGCTTCTCTGAACTTCCTGTTCTTGTCCTGGCTTGATAGTCATTTTCAGATCCCAAAACTCTGGAAATTAGTAATATGTTTTCTCTATGAGTTTTCTTCATTAGCTTTGCCCACTCTATACTCACTGCTGCAATATGTAATTGGCTCTATTGGGGATACCATAAATTAAAAGTTGTTTTGATTCTAACTGTAGGGAGAGAAAAGATATTGCTTTCTTTCAATAAATTAGAACTGTTTTTGAGTCTTGAGCTATTGAGGAGGTTCGGAACAATCTACAATGAATGATGGCTCAATTAGCTTATTTAGAAATGTAACATGTAGTCATTCGATGTCTACATTTGTTCAACGTCTACTCATGATCTCTCTGTGTTCGCGATACTAGTGTTATGCACGTTCTAGCCATGTGATATTAAATATTAATTATTTGAAACAAATTTTTAATTTTGAAATAACATTTTCAAAAAGGCATATTTGATTATGGTGAGAGGGAGAGATAATTAGATGGATGCAACTCTACATATGGGCTTTGGGCTTAATATTAGATAATAATTGTATAAGTGTATTTAAATTTGAATAAATTTTCATCATATTACAAAACTTATAATCAATTAAAGGGAGGTAGAAAGGGGGTGAAATAGAATCATAAAGAAATAGATTCAATCCCACCTACTTTCTATCTCCCTAGAATTGATTATAACTTTTTAAAATATGGTGAAAATTTATTCAGATTTGAATATGTTCAGACAATTACCATCTAATAGAAGCCCATATGTAGAGTTGGATCTATCAAATTCTCTCGCCATAATTGAATATAGCTTTGTGATAATGTTATTTCAAGATTCCGAATTTATTTGAGTGATTTAATTTTTATATCACATGCAACACACTCGTACAACACTAGTAAAATTGTTAAAGTACGGGAACCTAGTTTGAATAGCAGGTCATTCATGTAGGTATCTATTCATTTACCAGCTAGTCATTATTTCTTAAACATAGATCTGTTCACTTCACTAATGCAGCCTAGGAATTGGTATGCCAAATAGGAACTTTGTTGATTCTCTCTCGTTCTCTCTTTCTCACACACACACATTATGGATTGACATTGGTTTATCGCACTAATTCTGACCTTTCATTTGCGCAGCTTCGAGAACAACGCACGCCTCGAGGGCCCGGAGTTGCAGGGACTTGCTGTGTATGATACCAACTGCTGAAACTACCACTTTAATTGATGGGGGGGGGGGATCTAAACCCCAAATGGTGTGGTTAGTTTGGGCCTTTCCTTGATTACAAGTGTAGCTTTTATGTATGTATCTCTCTCTCACGTGGATCTTTCCTTGGTAACTGTTTGTAGCAACAGTTATATGATTGTGTATGTAGATATAATAGGGTTGCGGACTAAAGCCCCATTTTGACATCTTGGAGCAATATTCCAACTTATATCTTTAGTTTTCGTTATGGTCAATCGTGATAAAAGGTGAAAAGAATTACTCACCATTGGAAGTAAACATGTGAGCAATATTATCCTTGTTTTTCCTGATAGCAGTAAAAGACTCTTTTTTAAAAAAGACTATACAGTAAATTCTTTTTTTTAATGTATATATATATATATATATATATATATGGGAAATGATCTAATACAACGGTTGTATAGTATAATGTAATCACACTTCTATATAATTATATTTTTGGCATTTGTATGATCCCAAATTATGCACACACATTTTCTTCATCATCGTAATCAATCCTACGAAAAAAAAAAATTCAATTTGCATCTTAGATATCGTCAAACTTAATATTCATCCAACAATGAATCTCGACCATCCATTTGGTGAATTTCAAGATTTAGGTTTTAACAAATTCAAAATCACTTTTTTTTTTTTTTGTGCATTATTAATCTAATG
>NW_006496932.1:827382-838525 GCF_000471905.2 Amborella trichopoda
ATATGAGAAAAGTTTCAATAAAGTTGCAACCTAAAAATGTAGAATCACATATGCACCTAAAAAGTCTACCGGAAAGGTTGTTTTAATGTTGAAAAAACCCTCTAATCGATCATCTCGACTTCGAGATGTATGAATATGAAAAAAAGAAGTTTTTGAGTCTCGAAAATAGTGTATCTTGCAACACATTATCTAGACCGTCTATTTTCAAGATTATCCTATATTTATAGATCTACTTGATTTTAACCATATTTGAATTTTAAAATTTTTTAATTAGGTATGAAAATTAGATTTTAAGATAATACTAAAAAAAATTTATAATAAAATTACATGTTATGATAAAATTTTAAAGTGCGCCTTAATTGGATTGTTTATAGTTGCAATCTTACAGAAACCGCACCCTACGTATATATGTGTGTGCGCTTGCAAGTTTAGAGCAACTAGCAAAATATATGAATGTACATGTGGGGTGCTTCAAAACCGAATTGTCCCTTTTTATCGCTATTTTTTTTGTTTTTTGTTTTTTATTTTTTGTTTTTTGTTTTTTGTTTTTTTGATATCGTTGGATTGCACATGAAATTGTGCTCTTACCAATGCACCATAAGGTTGTAAAACCTTTAGGGGCCGTTTGGGTACTGGAAAATCCATTATGGTGAAATGGATTTTTGCGAAATCCTCCAGTTCAGTGACTAGGTGAGCCTACGAGAGATGAGATGAAATGCAAACAGGTTTAAGTATTGTTGCCCTCTGTTTTACATGGTGCGACTTGATTCATCAGTCTTGATGTGTACTCAAACTATTTGAATAGGTGATTCTTTGCGTTGGTCACAAACCAATATATTCTTTCCCTTCCAAAACCTAGGTTCTTTTCAAGCTATCATCCATGATTCTCTCTACCTATCACCCCTCCAAACGGTTCCCTCACATATTCAAAACAACCTTCTTTTCTAATTTCTCTAACATCTTTGTTACGACGCGATTTGTTTTTTTAGACAACGTTATGTAGGAATGAAATTTGAGACGTTGTGCTATGAAAACTCAGCCTTTAACATCTAGAATGGGATTTGAGACGTTGTGTTATGAAAACTCAGCCTTTAACGTCTTGACCCAAGCCCGATTCCTCTTTTTATTACTACACAACTTCTCAGGCAAAAATACAAAGGCATTGCACCCTAGAATGGCTTTCGGGTGGCTGAAAGGGGCTTATATTCCTCATAAGCATGTTATAAATTGTTTACCCAAAAACCTGGTTTGTTCAATGGGGAACGGTTTGTTCAAAGTGTTAGCTATGGGTTCTTGCTGGGTTTCAGTTGGTTCAGGTTAATGAATATGTTATGGGGATTGTTTAAATCAAACTTTCAACATCTATTTTTTCTATAGACCAATGGATGAATCCAAGCAACCTTTTAGTAAATCTAAATGATATATTTTTTTTTTTCTTGATATTTTTAAAGTCTTGGAGAACTCAGAGTAGTTTTTCATTTTTCTTGCAGTTCACTAGGAGCCATCATCATTATCCTAGCCTTTTTGAAATTTTTGGAGGTCAACTACACAAATCTTATTATGTCATTCTGCTATATCAAAGGCTATAGCTTCCATCTTACCATAAATTGTCAAAATTAATATTATAAATACTTCATAAGAACTCTCCCTTTACATTTATCACTACCCAAGAAGGTATTATATGAGAAAAATAAAATAAAATGTCCCATTGCAATGATTTGATAAAGTATGCAAAATTATTGTAAAGAACTAGGATAATTATAATTATACATTATTTCTCTTAAAAAAATTTTCCAAATGAGCCAAATGGTCATAATGTATTTTCCATGTTGCATCTAAATGCTATCCAAAAATTAGAAACCTCTTTTCAAGTAATATATTTTGGAAGTAACGTACTTCACATGAAATTGATTTCTCCAAACAATACATTCATATTTTCAAGTACCCAAGTGGCCCTAGAGGATTTCATGTCCCCTGACTCTAAGGCCCCTTATAATCTTTAACTTGAATCAAATTGCACCTCCTATGGTGTTGTGCTAGACCTACGCTGCATATGGATAGCCCACCTAGGTCTACTTTTTTCCATCTTATTGTCTATTGAAATTACATTTAAACTCCATCGAATGTATTCATTTTGAACTTTATCTTTTCCAGTCTTGTCACTCATCCATCATTCCAAAATCACTTGCATAAGAAAAATGATTTAGAGGTTAAAACGTTCCCAAAAATATTTCCCCTCGAAGATGAGATCTGGATCATCCATTAGGGGATCAACAGATTTAGGGTTGGAAGAGCTTAGAATTTGTCCTTTTTTTTAAAGTTGTTGAAAGATATTGTTATAAGTCTCCATATGATAAAATTTTTGCATAGTATATGAAGCCTCATATCTTACACTAATATCTTGGAGAAGTTTTAGGACTAACCTGTCATGTGCATGCCTAAACCTTGTAAGATGACAACTCATGGCCATACATCCTTCTTCCCCTTCTCTTGAAAAAACCCAACCCATCTACCCTCATTGCATGATCAAATTTTACACAATTACAATTGTGTTGATTAAATGGTTTATATGTGGGCTATTTCCTATGAAATAATGAAGGTCTTCCTCTAAAGTGATTGCATTGGACTGGGCCCGACTAGGCCCGCACCTGGATCGAAATTATGTTAGGTAGGCTCCGTTGAGACTTGCCATGGAATAATTGCACAAGCATGGAAGATAAAGCTTTCTATGTGACTCCACTTACACATAAATTATATGTAATCTCATTTTTCAATGGTTTGATCTGAATAGACAACTAAGATTGTTCTGAATTGACAGTTTTTATTTTTAGTACTTATTGAGGCACACCTCGAAAAAAAAAAAAAATCTCATAAAAATAAATGATCAAAATCTCAAAAAGTTTTAGGGGTATCTAGGCAATTTCCTATCAAATAAAATATCTATTATTATTATTATCATGTGTGCCCCTATCAGAGAAAAACATGCTAAAAATTTTGCTGCAAAATAATTTATAAAATAAAAATTAAAACTAAAACACTCTGAACCGTCAAATCAAGATCGAAGAGCTAATTGTGACTTAAGCCATCCCAATTATCTACCCATATATAATAGTTGTTAGATATACTTTATTTTGTGGGTGGGATCACGTATAAAGCTTTCCTAACATAAAAACACACATGGGAAAGTAGTTGAGGTCACCCTATACCTCAGTTGGGTGTTATGCCTTATAAAAACCTTCAAAAAGCACTAACTACTTAAAAAAAAAAACAGGTAAGAGCCTGTCATCCCATTGAATTACCTAAAAAAACATGAAAACACACATCAAACACTGAAATTAATACAACTCACATAACAGACGAAACAAGACCACAGAGGCCTAGAGACACAGAGGGCATCGCTTCAATTTTGTTTTTCCTTTTTTTAATGATAAATGAAGGTGAGACCCATGCAGCATCTAAGAGGTTTCTAATACCTTGAAGATTCCCTAGGTGCCATTGTTTTTATTTTTATTTTTTTTTTAATGTGATTCCCTAGCTACTTCATTTACATAAAAACAGAAATTTTAATATTATCTTTCTAATATATGTGGTCCACTTGACTAACCAACTTCGATCATATCGAACCACCTCCCTAATTGGTGAGCCATTGTTCTCACCCAAATGTTTCATCTTTAAAAAAAAGAAACAAAGGAAAAAAAAACATGTCATCTAATTAATTTCATAAATCTTTAACCTATCCCATAAAATAGGAAACTATAAAGGGTGGAGTTCATATAAGGTTGCAACTTTTTTTTTTTTTTTTTACAAGTATATAAAGTTGCAACCTCAAACAATCAAACTAAGATACACCTTCAAATTTTACCATAAATATGATTTTGGTGTAAAACATTATTAGGATGACTTGAGAATTTACTTTCATATCTAATTATGAAATCTTGAACTCTAAAAATGGCTCAAATCAAGTTGATCTATAAACACTTGAAAATCTAGAAAATAAACGGTCCAAATAATGTGTTGCAAGACACACTATTTTTAGAATTCAAAATCTTTTTTTCTTTTCATATTCATACATCTCGATATCAAGATGATCAAGTAGAGGGTTTTTCAACATCAAAACAACCTTTTATGATAGATTTTAGATGTGCATCTTTATTCTACATTTTAAGGTTGTAACCTTTTATAAACTTTTTCCAACTATAAATGATATGAAATTCACATACAATAACCAAAACAACCTTTTACGATAGATTTTAGATGTGCATCTTAGTTCCAAATTGTAAAGTTGTAACCTTAAATAAACTTTTTCTAACTATAAATGATATGAAATTCACATACAATAACCCTAACTATACGTTATTTTTTAGTTGGTACTCGAGACCAAAATTGTCTGATTTTGTGCAGCTTCCGTTGCTTTTGCTAGTCCGGCTCCTCCAACACGTATGAGAGTCAGTGATGACTCTTAACACTCCCCCTCAACATTGGCTCTCTTTCATATTTTCTTTCTGGAAGATGATCTATATCTACCCAAAGGAACTTTCTTTATATAAATAAAATTGATAAACAACTTACTTGGATCTATCCTTAAATCACATGAGGGACTTAAAATTCCATGTCAAATCCTATTGTCCGAGCTATACAGTGAGAGGCAACCTTGTTAGTCCTCTTTGGTGAGTCTTATTCACCTTGAATGTCTCATTTTCATCCTTCCCAAATTTTTTTTTATAGAGAACCATTTTTATTTGTAACTCTTACATTCATTATCTATAGGAGTTGAGATCCAAGTATAACTCCTGTCTTAATTCCTTTAAGTGCAATAATTAAGATTCACAAGTTGTCACCAAATTGTTAATCCTATGTAATGAGCTAAACATGTCATTAGTCCACTAATGACTCACACTACCCTACATTTTTTTTTTTGAGACTGAAACACTAGCCTACACTTAATGACAGATTTAGTTCATTACATAGGATTAACAGTTGGTGACAACTTAATAATCATAATTGCCGCACTTAAAAAAATTAAGTGCAACAATAGTAGACTAATGACACGTTTAGCCCATTAGTAACTAAACTTATTATTAGTCCATTAATTTTATTTGGAAAAGACCTACACCATCAAACACCCTAACCTCATGTCATTAGTCCATTAATTTTATTAGGAAAAGACCTACACCATCAAACACCCTAACCTCACGTTGAGGTTCCAAACCCCATCCAATGACTTGTCTTACGGAGTCACTAATGGATGTCCCATTATAAGCCCCCATCAATTGGATAAATTGCATGGAGATCCTTGCCAAATGGGACGAGACTCTCCCAATTACGATTAGGATCAAAACCATTCGATTCGGATCAGAAATCGTTCATAACAAGATTTAAAAAAACGGATTGGTGACTCCGATCTGCCATCCCAAAAACCATGTCAGACCGGTAGATCAACGATCCGAAACAAATATTATAATTTCTCAAAAATCTAGTTTTTTAGGTTTTTAACAGAAATAGTGACAATTGCAGTATGATTTTTCATTATTATGTCAAAAATATATAAATACTTAGAACATGTCTTATGTTGAGTGTTTATTGTCCATTAAATTTATTTTAGGGAAAGTATAAAATGAGGTCATTTACATTTGATATAAGATGGTCACATTAATCTTGACTATTGGATTTGAAATTGGGTGGCTGCAATTATTCCATTGACCAAGCTCAAACTTCAAAAGAATTTTTTTCGAACTTTGTAACAGATCCAAGCTATCAAAGTTCACATCAAACAGTAGTAAAGAATTGTGACCACCTTGTATCAAAGGTAAATGGTCTCGTTGTATACAATCTTTTTATTTTATAATCAAAACAAAGTTTAAAGTATAACATGACAATGAATGAATCTCTCTAAGGCAATTTATTTATTGTATTATTATATTAACGTAGGAGTTTTGATTTTTGAAAGAAGCAATATGAAACAAATTTAAAGGAAAAAAGTTTCCATTTAGTGGAATTTAAATTTCCTTACTGATTTTTATTTCTCTTATTTTTATTGGTGGTGTTTGCCAGTAGATTTTATACTGCGTCAATCTTTCTTTCTTTCTTTTTTTCTCTACAAATGATAATTATTTTTTAATTAATTGTAGAATTTTGTAGAGAGAAAAAAGCTATATGAAATAAATAATCGTGGAATTATTTTATAGATAGATAAATCTACATAGAGTGAGTGGATGCCAAGGAGAGAGAGAAATAGGTTGTTAGGGGGAGAGAGAGGCCACGGGGGAATTAATTTGTAGAGAGAAAGATATATAAGGAGAGAGATTGTTAGAGAGAGATAAATGTCATTGACCATATGATAAGTGTCCCAACTCCCAAGTGATTACAAGTGGGCCCACAATGATGTTTATTTTTTATAATTTTAAAAGCTGCAAATTTTAAATTGAACATTGTCAGTATGTGAACTGATGATGTGTCAGTGAACCAATGACGTGGTTCATCGATCCTGATCCTAAACGGATGACATGTTAGCGAGCCAAATGACGTGTTTTACAACGATCTGGATCCTTTTATATATCGAGATTCGAATGATTTTTTTTTTTAAGTCAAACCAACCGGTTCTATCAAAAAAACCATATTGGCACGTCACCAATTCACATGGTGACAATTTTCAATATAACGTTTGCAACTTTTTAGCTCTCGTCCCACATTGCTTTTAAATATGGGTTTTATTAAGCAATATCATTTGGTGGTGTAGATCTTTAAAGTGCCTAATATTTTTTGACATTAAACTATCTGCTCTCATCCCACATTGTTTTTAAATATTGGTTTTGTTCCTTAAAGTGCTTAATATTTTTTGACATTAAAATATCTTTGAATTATAATACAAAATTTTTCAAGTAAAGGCATTTTTGGTCATTTAGAAAGGTATAAGAAAATAGTGGTTCTTAGAAGGGTATAAGAAAATAGTAGTTCTTATAAGTGATGTCACACACCATATTAGTGCTGTCCTTGTCCACTATTGTGAATAAATGTTTTTGTTTCTATTAAAAAATTTTAGTTTATATTTGATTAATTATTTAAAATATCTCTAAACAAATGTCATTGTCCACTGTTGTGGATAAATGTTTTTGTTTTTATTAAAAATTTCTAGTTTATCTTTGATTAATTATTTAAAATATCTTATAATAAAAAATTACTATATTATAAGATAAAGGTATCTAAATGTCTAAAAATATTAAGCACTTTAAAGATCTACACCAACAAAACCCTTTAAATATTTGACTTGAGAGCTCATTATAGCAAACCCACTGCTCCAAACTTATAGCCACGTGGGAACTTATCATATGCTTCGTGACACTTTTATACCATCTAGGTTCGATGTGGGATTAATGCCTCCATGTCACAATCCTTTTTTTTAAACCTTGCTCCCAACATATTTGTTTTCATTACCCGGTGTAATAGGAGAATGTATTTGGGTTTATGAAGATTGGCTTGCGTTTGAAGAGAAGCTTGCTCAATGATACGACTTTTGTCGGTGTGAATTTGTGTGAGAGTGAGCAGTTGTGATTTCATGATGCGGTGGATTTATTTGGTTGAGCTTGCAATAATTTGAAGATCATGTGCATAGTCAAAGGGGAGTTGTAATATTGAGACCCTAGGTAGGGTTGGCAATGGGTTGGGCTTGGGCTAGGCTGGTCTTGGCTCAGGTCCCAATAGGGTTGGCCCTAGCCTGACCCATCCAAAGGGGCCAGGGCTTAGTCTAACCAAGGCTAAAAAAGAAACAACGATAAATACAAGGCCAGCCATATTATGGCTTTGGTCCACGCCCAGCCTTATTGGGCCACATTTTTTGGTATAAGCCCTAGTTTTTCAAGCTAGATTGCCGTGACCAGCCCATTGCCAACTCTAATTATAAGGAAATATAGTTACGAAAGACATATGAGACCATACACCAATGACTTAGTCAGATTGCCCTGACTAGCTCATTGCCAACTCTACTTCTCAAGACTTAGTTAAAAAAGGCTCTAAAAGGATGGAAATGTAGACAATGAGATCATTTATTTGTGATACAATACAAGGATGTCACATTCATTATTGATAATCAGATGTAAAACCAGATTGTTGAATATGTGTCATTGATTGGTCCCAAAGTCAAAAGTAAATTTTTCGAATGTTGTGAGATACTCTAATATATTAGATTTGACATCCATTAGATAAAAATGACTATGACTTCCTTGTATCAAAAGTAAATGACCTCATAAAACATAATCCCAAAAGAACTATGAAATCCAATTCGAAATCCCAACATTTATTGATGAATGACATAGGAAGAAGCAATTCATTAGGTACCCTTGTTTGGAATTACCAATTGCACCTGCTTGCAAGAAATTTGAACCATCCATTCAATAGGACTAAAATGCAGCCATGAAATGCATATGAAAATGCCTTTTTTTTACTGAAAAATAGACAAGATAAGAAGCAATGCACTATTTACAATATTCACAAATAGAAGAGAGAGGCCAATTTCTCAAAATCATTAAGACCCTCCTCCATTATTAATGCTATCAAACTCTCCTCTTCTGGATTCTGGAATGAATTCTCTAATATCACAAAGAACAAAATCCTTGTTTGGGATGTTCAGGGCAGATCTATATTCGCTTTCGTCGAAATCAGTCTTGCATAAGGTTCTTTTGTAACTCTCCACCGCCCTCTTGGGATTGCCCCTAGCAACACAAACCTGCCCATCGACAAAAGCATACGAAACGGTAGGAAAATAATGCACCTCTCTCTCTCGCTCTCAAGTTCTACAGCATACAGTATTCACAGGGAAACGAACTTACAAAGTGCCTTATATCCAACTCACATAACCAAAACCGCCATTCTTCTGAATCCTCCCCGTCAACTCGGACACGAATTTTACCTGAGTCTGTGCGATAGAACTCCAATCTACTCAAATCATAACCAAGACCAATCCCTATAGCCTTAATATATGCTTCCTTTAGACACCAATACCTACAATACCATGTCTCAAATGAGAGATCTCTTAAACCTTTTTCTTTCATTTATATATAGATTAGCTATTTTGTGTGTATCTCTATAGTTGCTATTGGACTGCAAAAGTTTAATTTGCAGAGTACTTCAACATTGGGAGGCACCAACTGATAAGACCCATCAATTATACATACATACATACAAACACATATGTATGTATATATGTATGTATATGCACATACATATGCATGCATGTGAGCACACACATGCAGAGCCAATCATACTGGACCAAGTTCTTTGTATAATTGTACATGAACTGAAAACTTTGGGTACCTGTAAAACTCTGCCATCATTTCAGTTGTACTACCAGCATTCATAATGTTCTTCCATTCCAAACTGGTAAGATGTGAGGAGAAATTTGCGATGAAGTCCAAGGCATCTTCATATTTTGGAGTATCATGGGAGACAATATCGATACCAACAATGCATAGGGGCTCAGAAGCAATAGCCACATAGTCCCCATGGTGTGATGCGTTGAAGTTAAAATTTGGAAACTCAAAGTTTTCATGGTTGTGTTCCTGCAAACAAGCAAGATAACTAAAAGATCAGACATTATATGTGACAAACATAAATGAGAATGTAAATACAATCACACAACAATATGAGAGGGAAGGGAGACATGCATTCTATTGTTGGATATTTTAATAGATGAATATGCTAATTATAACCAAATCATCCCCAGGTAATCCACTATAGTTTTCATCATAGCAACACCTTGGATCCAAGAACACCATTTCAGCGTTCATAGCGATCCGCCATCAAATTTGAATCGACTCCGGTGTATGCGATTTTAGGCCACAGTTATATGGTTCTGCCCACTCGTAAATTTTCTTTGATTAGTTTCATTTTACAAAAGTTGGTTAGTGGTAGAATGGAAGTTCCATTAAGCCTCTTATGATCGTGGGAAATTCACATCACAATTGCACCAAAAACACCTTACTTCTGTGTAAATATAGCATAACACTGTCATCCAAATGTGAACTCTTTCATTTATAATAAAATCTTTGCTGAAAGACAGCATTCTACAGCACTTCGGACTTTTGAAACCATAATGATCATCATTGTCGGACAACACTATGGATGGTCATGCAGATATAGAGTGGAATACAACATGTCCCAATCTGGCAGGCCCCATTTCACTTTCAGAAAACATCATTTCAGTAGATGGCAATGACACCAATCGACAATGGTTTCCAAAAAGATTACTGTTACACTTTCAGCAAAAATAGCAGTCACACTTGAAAGTTGCAAAAAAACACAACCTAATCTCGCTAAGAATCACTTAAGGTTAAATGCAAATTATTGCAAAAACCAAGCAAGATGAAGAAGATTCAATAACTAGCAAATCCCACCTTGAATGCTTCTCAAATTTCGTTTTTGAATGCAACGGTTTTAGAAATGGAAATATATATGATGAGACTATTTACTTTGGGATTGTTTACATAGAGACCATTTATTTTTTTATACATAAAGGTCACAATCATTCACACTCATTAGATGTCAAATATAATGGCTTGGGATGAGTCACCAAGTCCGATAATTTTTTTTTTTGAGAACTTTGTATTTATTGAATGACAATCTTACAACCACCTAATTTGAAATTTAGGAGAAAAAAATAATTGTGACCTCCGTATACAAAAAATAAATGGACTCTTTGTAGACAATCCCGTTTCATTTTAATAGTCATAATCATTGTCAACTATTGGATGTGAAATTGGATGGCACATCAAGAAAAGTTACTACCTTTTTGTACAAAAAAATAAATGGTATGGTAGTATACCATACCAAAAGAAATAATCAGATAAACTAACCAGTTTTAGGACCTTTTGTTTTTATGAATGAATCTCCAGCTACAATATAGTGTGAATTTTATACAAGGAGGTCATACCAGAGATGGTTTTCCCTCAACAGTGCGCCTTATGATTACGTCCTTGTAGGGAATGCCTAACACTTTGTGCACAAGACCATATTGAAGCATTCTGCTAACAAGAGCCCTCTTTCTATCCTCAAATTTCATAAACCTATGCCGTTGAATCACAACAAATCTGGTCAACATTTAAATTTTCAATGACCAAGTAATATCTCTCTCTCTCTCTCTCTCTCTCTCTCT
>NW_006496932.1:838896-895184 GCF_000471905.2 Amborella trichopoda
CTCTCTCTCTCTCTCTCTCTCTCTCTCTCTCTCTCTCTCTCTCTCTCTCTCTCTCTCTCCAATTCCTCTAAAAACAAACGTCTTCCATTTGATCCTATCTGTCTCTTACTGTTCTCAAAATGCTGAAATCTGCACTTGAGAGGCTCAAAAGTTGCAGGAAACCCCTGTTCCAATACAGGCGATCAATGGGTTTTAACACCAACACATTTGAGAAGGTACCCCAAGAGAAGGCTGACTGTGTGGTCATAGGGGCTGGGATTGTTGGGATTGCAGTGGCTAGAGCCCTGGCCCAAAAGGGAAGGCAAGTCTTAGTAATTGAAGCTGCTTCCACTTTTGGAACAGGAACTAGCTCAAGAAACAGTGAGGTCATTCATGCTGGGATTTATTACCCCACTAAATCATTTAAGGTCTGCTCTCTTCTACCATTTTTTTTTTTATCTTCCTTTGTTTGATATGGTTCAATTTCTCCTGAAATTTAGTGTACATACACTAATGTAATTTTTTGTTTTTGTAGCAAAAAACATGTTATAGCAGGTTCAAATTATTCAATTCTTGATTGTTATTCATTGTTTAATGTGTGTTTTTTTTTGTTAGAAATCATAATGCCTGGAAATTTAATTTGACATTGAAGCTTAATATTTAGTTCCCAAGTTGAATTGGAGTACAATTCACGGTTTTGCTTAAGATTAAAACTTGTTCTTTTATTAACTTCCTTGACATTTGAATTAGGTTCATATGCTGGCACTTGACAATATTGCTAGTTTAAGATTGCTATTATATTTCGTTTTATCTGATTAAAATAGTTCGATCGCTTGCTCACCCATACGATCTCTGCTGTATTTTACCATTTAATTTTGGAATTTAGATTTAAAGTTTGGAATGCAATGTCCCTTAAGAAATTTTCTTTGTTTTCTCTCTGTAACTGATCTAGTTTCGGGTAATTTAGGCGCTTTTTTGTGTTCAAGGAAGGGAGTTGTTATACAAGTATTGTTCATACCATGAGATTCCACACAAAAGGATTGGAAAACTCATTGTTGCTACTAGGGATTCAGAGGTTCCAAAATTGGAAGCTCTCTTGAAGATTGGAATAGAGAATGGTGTTGAGGGTCTAAAGATGATAGATGGTGAAGAAGCTATGCAAATGGAACGGGAATTACAATGTATCAAGGCTTTGTGGTCTCCTTGTACTGGAATAGTTGATAGCCATTCACTTATGCTCTCTATGGTGGTAATGTACTATTCCTTTGCTCTTTAGGTGGGCTGATTATATAAATCTATAAATGCATGGAAATCATGAAAATGGACGGTCCATATAATGCAAGATGTACTATTTTAAGGACTTGAAATCGTTTTTTTCTTCATATCGATACATCCCTATGTTGAGATGAATAATTAGATGTTTTTCCAACATCAAAACGGCCTTTTTTGAAGGACTTTGGAGGTGAACCTTAATTCTACTTTTTAAGTTGTCAACCTTACATAAACTTTTTCCTTCTTTATTTCAAATGTCAATGATCAATAATTGTTTATTTTCCTACAAGGTAATGTGTGAGAAAAATTGGTTATTGTAATCCTTTATAATAGTCCAATGTGCAGAATCTGTAAGTACTTTCCAAAAAATGGAAACAGGAACATCTTATAATACAACTTACTAGGGAGACTAATATAATTTATGCATTTTTCCATTTAATATTGAAAAAATTGGAGCTTTGTCTCACATGTTTCTTTACTCTTTTATTTTGTACCACAGCTCTTATTTACCAAGGAGATGCATACTAATATATGAACATGTCATGTACAAAATTGATCTATACACTCAGAAAAAAACAAAATCACAAATAGGACAAAATGCCTATGGAGAGGGTGGTGAGATAACTAGTTCACTCCTATGTATCCCCTCCTTAGCTAATGAATCTGATATGATTATATCACTTTCATATTTTGCATTCTATCTGTTGTTTTCTATATATTTCTTTTACTAGCTAAAATTCATATCTTGATCCACAGCAATAACAAATTTTCAGCTTAGTGGATAAATTAGTATGTTCAAGACACTCCAAATACCACATCCTTTTATGTTTTTGTGAAACTTAAACAAACGATTAAAACATTTAGTCTTGGGTCTTAATTTATAATTTGCAGTAAATGTTTTTTCTAAGATATTTTATTTTTGTTTTAATATTGAGATATATTCAACTTTTTTCTTGATTTTCCTCATTTTATTTTGTCTTGTTAATCACGACAAGAAAGAATTTTTCCAAATTATTTCAGTCACTTTCTTTATCAACCATGAGAAATGAAAAGGCTTAGTGCCTGTGCGTGTACAAATGCACAAGTAAAACACACATACACATGCATCCATATGTGTTTGACTGGCATAGCTGCACGTGTATATGAATAGGCATGCACTCTATGTTGTATGGATAAGTGGTGCCCATGCTGCAAAATGATCATCATTATATTTTCACTCAATTTTAGATTAAATTCTGGTGAAAAAGCAGTAGTAATAAGCTTCTTCGCCATTTCTTGAAAAATAAAAGTTGAGCTCTATGTATGCAGCTAGACACCCCTCACCATCATCCTGCGCCGCCCTTCAATTAGGTACCCACATAAATGACTGTGTTTTACATACACATATACATATAAATAGATACATATATACACACACACATACGTATAATATAAGATATATATATATATATATAACCCCTTCAATTGGTTCCCTCATAAATGAATGTATTATAAATACATGCATACATACATAAAATGCCTACATGCAAACATATATGTGTGTGTGTGCTTGTGTGCGTGGGTGTCTATAGACACACACACACATATATATATAATTACCAAAAGATTCCCTAACCATAACATGACATTGAATTCAGGGTGAGGCTGAGAGTTATGGAACAAGCTTTTCTTATAACACTGCTGTTATTGGTGGCCACTCAGACAACAATGGCTTTCATCTGCATGTTGTGGAAAGCAAAGAACTTGAGAAGTTTGGTGGTGACCATGTTTTGCAACCTCAGTTGATATTAAGTACCAATCTTGTAGTCAACTCAGCTGGATTGAGTGCCCTCTCTCTCTCTAGAAGATTTCATGGGCTAAGACATGAGATTACTCCAGCTTCTTATTATGCTCGGGGTTGCTATTTTACTCTATCTGGAATTGGAAAGCCTCCTTTTAACCATTTAATTTACCCTCTTCCCGAGGATGGTGGAATTGGTGTACATGTGACGCTCGATATGAATGGCCAAGTAAGGTTTGGGCCGGATGTTGAATGGCTTAAAGATGTGGATGACTTGTCAAGCTTTTTGAACAAGTATAGTTATTCTCCCTTTTCTCGCATTATGGAAGAATTTGCAATAGGATTTAACATCAAATGTAACCAGTCATTTGTGTAATTATCTCTCTTATTTCTCTTACAACTGAAGAAACAACAATGAGATTAGGCATTAAATGGAAGTTAAGACTTCTGGTAGATACTTCTAGATACTTGCATTCCAACTTTTAGAATTGATTTCCTTATTTTTTGTGAGATTCATTTGGCCTACATGGAATACACCATATTGATCATTTTCATAATAATTAACACTACAAAAAGTTCTTATAGAGACTTAGTTTAGATGTGTTACTTGTAGAAGTTCTTATAGAAGTTCTTGATGAGATTCAGTTTAGATGGGGATCTATTGTTAATAATGGCATCTTTCATTTCATCAATGAACTGGTCTGGCATATAAGAAATCCAAAGAACTATTGTCATAAGGTTTCAGCTGCAAAAATTTCAGCAGACTTTTTCATGAGATATATAGGACTTCTGTTAGATATTTTTTCATGATATTCCTCTTTGTTTACAGAGAAACCTTCAGAAACATGTCCTGAAGGCAGAAATGAATTGCATCTACATGTTTAGAATTGACATGTCAAAACATAATAATGTTCTCCTTCTACTTGTGTTGAGGTGGAAGAGAGTTTTTTTTTTGGAAAGAGATTCTTTTTGTGGTTTTGGCCCATATTCAAGAGTAGTTTCACAGTCATGATTAGTCCAACTTCCTCTGCTTTGTCTATGTCACTAGATAAGCTAGTAATTGCATCCCTGGAGAAGCTAACAAATTGCTTATGTGTTAGTTAATGTTGTTTTGTTGATGCAACCTTGGACGGTTATTACGCTCCAGTTAACAAAGTTATTTTTAACAATTAGAAAGAAAGTGATTCATTGCTGTTGCCTGCTACCAATAAAGAAGTATACTCCAGAGCCACTGGATCTAATGGTGGCATTCAAGACTATAGGCTGCCATTGGGAGTGAAATCAGGAGAGGAAGTGCCATAGTGTTTCAATTTTCTTATCCATGTGCAAAATATGTTTTGTTTTAGTTATTGGGCATGTATTAGGGGGTCGCCCCCCCCTGCCCCCCCAAAAAAAAACATGGTTAACAGGATTTGTCCAATCGAAAAACTTCCAGATCAGTCACCCCCAACATCAATTCCCTGAAAATGATTTGGAGATCAGAAAATGCTCCAAATCAATTCCTCCTCAAAGATTGACTATGAACCTTCCATTCCGGGGACGACTGAACTAGGGTTTTAAGAGCTTGAAACCTTATTTTTTAGGAATTGTTCACAAGGTGAATAAAAATATATATGAAATATTCTGAAATATTCACATTAAAAAAAAATCCCTTTAATTATGGTTTTTTGGGGTTAGGCCACTGAATTAGGTGTTTGGGCCAGACCACATAATCTTTCTCCGTAGCTATACACACATGCATATTTATTTTGATATGCAGTTGCTCATGTGTGTATGTGGTGCAAGTATTGTCAAGTAAAATTTGCAATATAAGGGAATGAAATGAGCCCTTAGATAAGAGATTCTTGCTCTAAAATTGGAGTTGAGAGATGAAAGATAGCCATGCTCAGTTGACAACTAGTTAGAAAATTGCAAATATTGGTTTTTTCTAAAATTTTCTGAAGTTAGATCACTCATTTCACTACTAGTAAGACATGTAAAGAAAGTAAAAGATAGGTGTGCTCTCAAGTGAATGCTTGAGTTGCACATTTTTTTTAATTAAGTATTTATCCAATGATTAAGTGAAAGAGAGATACATCAAGTTGTGCACATGGGACAGACATACAAAACTTAACTGAAAACCATACTGATGAATATTATTTTGGTTTCTTTACCTCATCAGCTTCTCCTATCTAGTGAATGCTTTTCTATCGGTCCTAAGTAGAGAATTGTTCCTTTACATATAATTTTGTTGTTGTTGTATGTTCTTTGGTAATTGAGAGGCTGTCACTCTTATATTTCAAACTCGATTCTTTCCCTGTAACTTTTGACCATTGTTCATTTTAGTAACACCATCTAACTTCAACGTGCGTATTAATGTTGCTCATATGCGAGCAAATACTGGCTGTTCCTTGTAATGCTTCTGATTGTTCCTATGCTTATTTTAGATTTGATTATTCAGTTGATGCCAATCGCGCGAAAAGATTTTACCCAGAAATAAAAAAATACTATCCTAATTTGAAGGATGGATCTCTAGAGCCAGGATATGCAGGAATAAGGCCAAAGCTATGTGGTCCTGGGAAACCTCCTACCGACTTTCTTGTACAGGTAATATTTCTGCACTGCCTTCATTATAATAAATGAGTTTTACCTGATTATCTAAGGTTAGGTCTTTTCTTAGAGTAATCAAATCATATTCAGAGATGTGCCACCATATAGAACAATATGGATAGAAGTATTTTGTGGATAAAGTATTTGGGCCACTCCACTATCAGGACATTACCATTTCCTCAATAGTTTGAAATAATTGTCAGCATTGATTCTGTTTTGGTCTAAAAGAAAGGGTTGCCAAAAAGGTAGAAGAAAGAGCAATACAAAATAGTTGAGTTAAAGAAGTGTAATTGGTTCGGATTTGAAAGAATGGATCTATATATGAGTTTTTCTGTACACGTCTTGGGGGAGCTTGGGTTATATTGTGAGCTTTCAAGTAAACGAAAGAAGGTTTCAGTTCATAATGTATGTAATCGAATACTAGCCCAATATTAGTACCTTATCTAATGAGCAGGACAGATTTAAAAAACTAAGAAGGAATACCTATCAGTGATAGTTTACGTGTTATTGGACTTCCATGCAGGGGGAGGATGTTCATGGCGTTCCTGGTTTGGTGAATTTGTTTGGGATTGAATCGCCTGGACTAACATCAAGTATGGCGATTGCAGAATATGTCGTTTCAAGGTTTTGTGGATGATTGGCTAGGCCATGAAACTCATTATCTATTCTACATTTTTAAGATGCAGTTAAGAGGTCAGCACAATGTCGTAATAATAAAAGGAGACCCTACCCCTAAAGAGAATGTGGGGTAGGTGACATTTACAGAGGAGTTTCTAGAGCGCCGCACATGGCAAATAGATTCCCTTCTTATAAGGTGGGGATGTGTCTTAAGAATTGTCTCTTTGCAGTTATGTCTAATTTTAAATGGTTGTAACTATTGATGAGTGTCATTTGTGAAGAATCATAGCTATTATGTATCTGTGCTTTGTGTAGGGTTGTGACTCTTCAAAGTTTTTGTAACCCATGGAACTAGTATAGAATGAGTGATGAGTACAATCCATTGCACTGTTTGCCCCTCTTTCTTCTTGCCCTACAGAGAGAGTCCTGGTGCTATTATTTATATGGTGGAGAACTACCTGAGATGTTCTTTTAACATAGTAAGACCAGACCGGACTGCCCTGTCCATCCGATCATACCCCAAAAGGTGCATGTGAGAGATGATTTTGTAACATGGTTATCAAAATTGGACCTTACTACCCCATCCAAACCCCCAAAAAAGGCTCCTTGGCTAGTGTGGCCCAAAACAAAAACCGACTTTGGTTAAAAATCAGTTGAAATAAATGTTTCACTTGTTTTAATTGGTTGGAATAGCTGCTTTTGACTAATTGAACTGCTTGAAAAAAAAAAAATAGTATTTTTTTTTAAATTAATTTTTTTTAAAATACAATTTAACAAGGGTTAAACTAGTTTTAACTAAACTTGACCTCTTACTAATTGAATGATTGAAGAAGCACATAAAAATATTGAGAGGATGAATGTCAATGAAATAGAGGGAGAAAGAACGATGTCGCGGTAAAAAGAATGTGAATGAAAGGGATGGGAAAAAAATGATGTGAGGTGAATGAAATGGATGGAGAAAGAATGTGAATGACAGGGATGGGAAAAAAAGGATGTGAGGTGAATGAAATGGATGGAGAGAACGATGTCAGGAAGGGATGTGTATCATAACCGAGTTTGTGTTCAGATCTCTCTCTCATGCCTGGTAAGGATTGTATTGGATGATTATTTCTTGTTAAAAGATTTCATGCTTATGCAAGAGCATAATGTTCATTTCCTCTTTCGAGTAATACTCAATCTAAGCTTAATTTTAAGACCAGGGGAGTAACCTCTTCAACTCATAGACTGACCTCAATAACATAAATCAAAAGATTTCGCACCCCGGAATGTGTACATCACTATCTATTTACTCCCTCGGGTACATGTTACCCATACGTTTTTTATCACATGGGGAGAGAATCTTTATAACCAATAAATTGCCGCCGGATTGAACAGAGACCATCCAATTTTTTAAAGAGAAATGATCATATAAGACCCTCTCCCACCCATGTGTAGAATCTCAAAAGATAACCATTAAATTTGACACGGATCTATAAAAAAGTTATATCCCACACTCAAATGATAACTTTTCTAACGAGTTGTGTCAATTTTAATAGAGATCCTTTGGAATCCTACACACATGGATGAGAAAAGATCCTGTAAGATTATTACTCTTCTTGAACTGCTAGATGTAAGTGTCACAAAACTTAAAATTCATACTGTTTTCTTTCGATAATAATCATCTAATAGTTCTTATGTAGCTCCCAAAATCTGAATAAAATACTCTTTCTACATAGGTGTTTTCCACAAGTAGGCGTGCAATAAATATGCTTCGACAGGAGCATACTACACATGCTCAGAAAAGAAACTTCTGATGAACTTGAAAAAGAAAATGCCTCATAGATTGTCCGTTGGAGAGTGAAATCTTTAGAAAACCCTACTTCAATCCTTTTGTTTTAAAAATAAAATAAAATCTAATGATTCTTAAGAGGCTTCTGAAATTCCAGAATGACAAAATCCTTCCAAGTAGGTCTTCAAAAGTATAGTATACACGCTTTTGTTTATGTTTCATTCAAAGTGCACAAGTCTCTCACTCTCACACACAATAAATGCTTCGCATCCAACCTCAAAAATTCACCCTAAGCCAAAATTCAAAAGCTAGAATATGCAACCTAAGCTCCTCCATAATAAAAACATATCTTAAATATCTTCAAAGCAAAAAGTTGGGCTCTCTATCCATGCATTAACTTTTGACAAATAGTAATAAACATCTAGACTGGCAAAGACTGGCTGGGATGGACCACCCAGATCGAACAAAATTGTGTTAAGTATATTGAGGTAATCAGAGGCAACAGAGCTAATCTAATTTACCAAACTTATCAGAAGAGACAGAGGGGGGGGTTGGGGGGGGTGAAAATAAATGCATCAAAATTTATTCTCCCTATAATTCTCATTAAATTACACATAATTCAGCATTAATCAGGGCCAGTGGTAGCCATGTCGATGTCCATCTTAGATGAACCCTAATCACTCTCTGCAGCTGTAGGCAAGGCATGCCATTTTGAATCAGTAAGCCCAATACACTTGTGTGAACTGTTTAAATTATGTGATCTTCATGTCTCAGCAAGCTGGAGAAAAATAGGCCATTAGCTTCCTCCATTGGGGCAAAGAAAAACAAAAGAATCTCTCTCTCTTTCAATCTAGCATTGAGTCAGAATCCCATTTTGACTCTCTCTATCACACACACACACAGCATTGAAACTCACCATCAGAACATTCGACCACACTCGTTGACTTATAGGTTAATTGAGAAATAGAGTGACAATCTTTATGTCCCTCATGGAAAGAGAGAGACAACATGCATACCTTTCACCGCTTGCGTTCCCGTTCCCATTTGTACACTGGTCTGTCAGTAGGGGAAACGAGCTCATGATCCTTGACTCTGCGCTTCTGCCCTTTTTTCTGTTCAAAACAAAATATGATGCTATGAGATCCTTGTTCAGGTGAGCAATTAAAAAAAACCAAAGATCCCCTCATATTCTTTGATATTTGACAACACACTAAAGATAAATAAAGTACCTTCAGTTCCTTCTGGTAAGCCATCTCCATGTACATTTTCTCTAAATCATATGCCCTCTTCTTCCTCGCTGCTAGCTCTTTATAAGATGCTGCTGTTTTTCTGCTTGTGGAAGACAAACCAGTTATCCAAAGCACATCTAACAACATTTATAGGAAATGATTTTTAAAAATTGAAGCACAATAACTAAGCAGATCAGAAAGGAAATTGCAAATGTCACCAAATCTTTAAAAGGGTCGCATAGACACTGTAAAACTAATAATACATCAAATCCATGAATAGGCCGTTCCGGAAGAACAGATCATTTGTTTCATCTGCTCTCAGATTTCGGATATGGCCCATGAAATTTCACATCAAACTGGCAAAACTATGAGATTTATTAGTACACTTTCAAATAAAACCCAGAAATCAGTTATTCCAAGGAACTTTTATTAGAAAACCAAGAGTTTCATGATCCTTAATGGTGGCAATAAATGTTTTCTCGCAAAGAGTTTCATGATCCTTAATGGTGGCAATAAATGTTTTTTCGCAATTATGTTTAATGCTGATAAAAGTTCACAAAGAGGAAAAGCCCCCAGAACCAAAGCCATTTGGAGACCCAATCCAGGCTGACATATCCACAGATGCTTTGGCTTCTCATGTATATGTTGGACTGTAAGATCCAGGAAATCAAGTACAGTTGGTAACTAAAGTGTTACTTAAAACTCTTCAACACATCCGACTATTCCTTGAGTTTTACAAGTCAATCCAACTAGTTTTTGTCATCACTAATATGCATGTATATAGCTTAGTTGCTTAGCTCATCCTTCCATCTATCTGGTGATTTTCTCTTTATGTATTGTGTTACCAGCATTAATGTAAGTAGCTTTTTTTTTTTCTTTCTCTTTCTGAATTTTGTTGACATTATGTTAGGCAGTTATTAACTGATCTAAAAAGAAAATAAGGCACAGTTATTCCATCACCGAGCCTAGCACTTATTTTTAGATTGACTAACGCACACATCCCAGTGAACAGCCTCACTTGGTTTGCTATCTTCTGTTGCCTTTTCCATTACTTCTTCTATGTCACTCAGGCAATGTAGTCATTCCCGCTGTTATCCTTTGAAGTTATGACTAGTCCTGGACAACAGCCAAACAATAATCATGCAGATCTGGATACCTTTTTTAAGGTTTTCGAGGCAAGAGTAATAATACTCTCAGTCTCTAGATAAACAAACCAGGGCCCATCTAAAATGTTGTGAAGGATACATTCTAAAGGCTACATACTCATGAAGAATACATCTAAATGATTGTTATGTACCACACAAGTATACATCTAACTATTGGTGATGGCTTAGTTTAAAGAAAAACAAGAAGTGTAAGAGGCAATATTTTTTTCCAATTAATCAAATCATGATTCTGATCTTACATTAGCAATATATGAATACATGTTTGTTTTATAGGTCGCATGTTCCACAGAAACAAATTTAACAATCAATTGCTAGTAAATCAATATGGCAAAAACCACAACATGTACCAAATTTGACAATAAAAAACCAACTAGATCATTATTTGAGTTTATCATATTTGAAGCTACAAGTGCACTACATTATGTTCTAAGATGCACAGATTGAAATACAAGTATTCTATCCGACTCAATGATACATACATTATAGCGTTATGTATTACACATTGATTCACATATATGCCATATCACGGACATATTGTACATCTTATTTGCAGTTAACAGCATAAAAAAAATGCACATCATCTTATTCCTACTACACTTCTAATATTCATATTGTTTTACATTTACAAGTATCCACTAATTATTTCGTGCCATTTCATGTTGACATTGAAATGATAGGTATACACAGGTATCTGGGTATCATAGATGTGTTTCATACTTCTTTATACGTTTTGGCCAGCTTACAGACACTCCTTGGTCACTCTTCTGCAACAACCGTCCTTGTAATTCTTTAGCTTCATCCCTACAAATAAAAACATAGCAATATACTGTAAGAAAAGTTCAGGTTCAGGATACCAGCAAAGAGTAATTAGCTATACAAATACACAGTTCATCGTCACGAATGCAGACCGTGGCATGTGAGCAATAGTAGCAAAAACAGTGCATGAGAAGGACAATTTTTTATACAACAATATTCAAGTAATGGAATATAATGGAATACCACATAGAAAATGGAAACTCATCAAATTCCCCTTAAAAGATGCATTATTTAACTTTTCAAATATAATTTTGTCCTTAATTTTTAAAATCCCTCAAAGGGGGCAATGCCATAATGGGTCAGTGATGGGTTAGAAAACATTGGAGGGGTTGTTTCCAGTTTTGGCCCTGCATCAATACGAAAGTACTTTTAGGAAAACCGCCGATATGAGATTGATATCACTTTTGTATACCAAAGATGTTTCCAACTACCAAATATCTCACCCTAAACAATTTCGAGATTTGGTGTTTTGGAACAATCTTCACTAAGTCAACCCCATGAGATATTGGTGTTTTTAAACACAAATATCTCACAACGTTTTTTTCTTTTTGATGTTATTAACATTGTATTCAAGGAAGAGAGAAAAAACAAAGATACAAAACAGCCAGGGGTCACCGAGCATGAGTGTTCTCACAAAGTTACCCCTGAGACATTGGCATCTACGAATACCAAAATCTCACAAGGTGTTCACAGTGAATGTTGGTTCAAAATACCAATATTTCACATAGGTAGTTTTCCTTAAGACCACTTTGGTGTCTCACGGTCTAATGAACTTCCCTAAAAAATAATGATTGAAGGATGGTTATTTTCCAAGTATCCTGGAAAAAGATACTTTCAGTCCCTTGGTGCCGAAGTAGTAAAAGTAAACAAATGACAAATTACATATTCTCACAAGTATTTGTCGATGAACATCAGTATCATGAAAACCCTTCTAATATTCATGCTCACGTAAAAACTAAAATAGATTTATGGATTCTTGGTATTTATCACAAACTTCAATCCTTTACTATTGTCTAGTTTAGGTAATCCACGGACCATCCATGGATGATTCATAAGGAAAAGCATAAATTTTTCAAAAAATGGTACAAATTAAGAAGGCAAGAGCATGTGGAGGGGTGGGTGGGAGTGCAAGACTTTTTTGAGACCGGCATTTAAAAGAATTTGTACCCCTTTCTACCAATCATTGCTCATCCAAGCTCCTCAAACGGTAACTTGCCCCTAGCAAGCCTGAGACCATACTCTCCTTTCCTAACAAACTTGCTTTTATGCCCAAACTTAAATACCAACACTTGATGAAACTATCAACCAACCTTTTCACAGTTACATAACCAAAATAACACATTAAAAAAATAAAAAAATTCCATGTTACAAGGACAAGGACACACTGAAATGTGTGCAATATGTTTCTTTTGTTGCAAAAAGAATTGTAATCTCACGTTGAATCAAATCCAGCCAAGTAACATGGAGCCTCAGCACACTTAGTCACCAGCAGCGTTCAAAACTAACAAAGTCATCTTGGGACACATGTAAGCAGACTTGGCTCAATCAGTCTTACTAGAATCGGCCCAGTCTCATCATCCACTCTTAATCTTTAAAGAGACGTCGTCAATTTGACTCGATGAGACTGGAATAGAGATCTGGTTAAGTCCCAAGAGGAGTCTTGAGTTAAAAACATTGGTTAGTACAAACAACCAGGGAACACTCATGAGAGAAAAAGAAGTTGAATGATACAATGTTCCATTAAGAATTGCATCTAAACTACTTTGGGATCATTTGATTTGGCAGCTTAGATTGCTACCCAGGTGCAAGGCTCCTGCAACTAAGAAATCACAGCTTGAAACACATTCAACCTATGGCACTCGCCCATGCCACCCAAAGTCACCACCTTCAAGGAGCTTTCACTGGTGGGTATCCCCTGCAACTTGATCTCAAAAATCTAAACAATTCTATCCATCCTCAAATCTGTGTCATTGTAGTGTAGCATTATCCTTACCAGTAGTTTTGCAACCAAGCCCTTCCTTCCCCACAAATATCAACGAAACCTCCTCCAGTACTGGGCCTAGCAACCATCATGGCAGCCATACAGTTTGATTCGCAATCTGAGTGTCTGAAGTACACAAGATATACTCTTGACTCAAAATGACACTCACTTCAGCTGAAATTCTTACATCATTATTAGACATCTTAACAGCCATCGTAAATACTGCCTACAACAAACTGCAACCAAATGCACTTTGACATATGAAAAATCTAGTATTCCACCACTTTCGTTAGACTGAATTCATCATAATCTGCCAAAGATATAACAATTGCCATCTTCATATATGCGACCTGGAACCAGACAAGTTTTAATGCACCTATACTAATGCATTGCAAGCATAACATCTCCATATCATCCACATCAAACCACTCCTAACCTTTCTTAAAATTTGCAACTCCTGTATTTTATTGCATATATGGCATTCAACATCCCGTAATGCATCAACAAACGTAACATTGTTGGAGACAAAAGATTAGAATGACCTATTCTTTAAAACTTCCAAACAAAAGCATAACCCAGATTTCTAGAAAAGAAAGTAGAACATTAGATCTTACACATGCTCCTGTTCGTAGAATCAATAATAGATGCCAAGTGTGTGAGAAGCCCAAAATAAAACAACTGTGCAACTTCTCAATTTGACAATCCCATCCTTCTTCTACCACCCCATTCTCCCTCTTCAAGAAAATACTCGTTCTCCATTATCGTACATCAAATAACCTCAACCGCATTCCCATATAAATGTTTCAAGTAGCATCTCTCTAACCTTCCATCTATCCTCTCTCCTTCACTTTCAGTGCCCTACATGTGTCATCGTATTTATCATCATGAATTGCATTCTACACCAATTTCAGCTAGATTTTCCTTCATTCTTGACCTCCAAAGAAAACCAGTTCGAGACTTTTACCCCTTGCTTTCAGCTCCACCTTGATCCACGAACCCCAACAACTTCCTATTCATACTAAACAGATTAAATCATCACCCATCTAAGAATTATTTCTTGAAGATTCCTATAACATTCAGATGCAAATTTTTGCAAACAATCCATCCGTAAGCTGTAGAATTCGAAGCAGGCTCTCAAGCTTATCAACTGCCCTCTCCCAACAGTTTACGTGCCATTTGCTTCACCTCTCATGCGTATTGTTGAGATCAAAGTTAGCAAATGGATACTCCATTAATATCCAATTATAACTCCACCCAAATTTCACACTGCATTGGTTAATAAAAAATGAATTAAAAACTATTATTTGAAACGTAAGATATATGAACAGCTGTGCAACTTTAGTTAATCTATACAGTTTGATGAACTTTAAAAGAATATTGGACCTCAAAATGACAACATCATCGTCGTCATCATCATCATCATCAACATAGCCTTTTCCCAACTATTTGGGGTTGGCTACACGAATCTCATTCTGCTCTATCAAGGGTCATACCCTCAATGAGGCCATAAATCCCCATATCTTTTTCCTCTACCTTCAACCATGTCCTTTTGGGCCTACCTTTACCCTTTTTGAGCCTTCATCTTGAACCAACTCCTACCTCCTAACATGTCTCGTATTGGATCTGCACTGCACATGGCCAGACCAACTAAATCCACTTTCTCTCATCTTATCGCCTATTGAAGTCACACCTAAGTTCACTCAAATGTATTCATTTCGAGTTCTATCCCTTCTTTATCTTGAATCAAAACTATGTCGTTCGCGTACAATATACACCATAGTACCTCTTTTTTAGGTGCTTAGTGAAGTCGCTCATAACTAAGACAAAGAGGTATGGGCTCAATGCTGAGGCCTGATGTAAACCTATTTAATCACTGAAAAGGAGGTGGGTTGTATTAGGTAGGAGCTCAACACTAACCTATTGTCTGAGAAGGGTGAGGACCTTAAACTTTCCCTTAACCCGTCCCAAGCCAAGGTAAAGGAGGTGGTTTATGTAGGTAGACAACCAACATAAAACTTTGCTAAACCTTTTCATGAATCCTGAATCATATGTGGTAAACAAGGGCACATATCATATGTGAGATTGCCCAAACACCCTAAACAATTAATTCTCAAGCTAAGCCATGAATTTAAGAAATAGCAAGCTTGACTCCATCATTAGAACCATTACTCTATCATTAGCTCCTCAAACTAATTGAATATGTGATTAAGGCTATAAATATAGTCACTTGCATGGTTTTCTTCCTCTTCACTTAGGGTTTTAAAAACGCCGATCGGAATCACCCAATTAGATTGCAAATCAGGAATCAGGAATCACTGGAACCGATCCAACTCCCACCATATATTGAGAACCACCCGGTTTCGTCAGTGAGCCGGGCCAAATCACCAGCTTTCTATATAAAATTTATGTATTGTATTTTAAATATTTTATTTTTAGATTTGTTGTAATTACCTCTCCAGCCCCACCGCCACCAGTGCATGGAGTGCCATAAGCTATGCATGCCATTTTCTTAGTTGCGACTCCCTTTTAAAGGGCTTTGGATCCCTTGTCTTCATCATATCTCCAATGTACGATTAAAAACAACAACCCCTTTCCATCTCTCTTGCTCGATCAAAATAAAGCCTTCTTCAATCAAGAACCCCACTCTCTTATCCAAATTAAAGCAACCAATCCTAACATAAAAACCCATTATATCATCATCATCATCATCATTTTAACCTTTTTCCAATTAATTGGAGTCGGCTACATGAATCCTAGTTCTCCATTCTGCTCTATTAAAGGCCATATCCTTACTAAGGCCATAAGTCCCCATGTCTTTTCTGACTACTTCCAACCGCGTCCTTTCGAGCCGACCCCTAGCCCTTTTCAATCTTTCTACTTTAAGTAACTCGCACCTCCTCATAGGTGTTGTAAACTCGGTCGAAACCACACATGACCAGCCCACTTTAAGTCTATTCTCTCTCATTTTATCGCCTATTGGTGCCACAGCTAAATTCTCTCGAATAAATTCATTTTGAATTATATCCCTTCTTGTCTTGCCACGCATCCATCTCAACATCCTCAGCTCCACTACACTCATTCTATAGGTATTGTTTTTTGTCCGCCCAACATTCCGCCCCATAGAGCAAAGTTAGTCTCACAGTTGTCATATAGAACTTGTTGCCCTTTAGCCTCATTTGTATGCGGCGATCACATAAAATTCCAGTTGCACATCTCCACTTCGCACACCCAGCTCTAATTCTATGGGTGACATCTTCCTCGAGCTCTCTATTTTCCTAGAATATCAACCCACGATATCAGAAGTGCGGTCTTTTTTTGTACTTTCTGGCCGTCAATCTTAAGTACTTCCTCGTCTTTACTCCCATTATTACTAAACTTGCACTCCATATACTTTGTTTTAGTCCAGCTAATTTTAAAACCTTTGGATTTTAGAGTATCCCATCAAAGTTCTAACTTTATGTTGACGTCGTTTCATGTCTCATCAATCAAAACTATGCCATCTACAAACAACACGCAACACGATACCACATCCTTTAGGTGCTTAGTTAAGTCGTCCATAACTAAGACAAAAAAGTACGAGCTCAATGCTGACCTTGATGTAGATCTATTGTCACTGAAAACTCACTCGTTTCTCCATTAGTCGTTTCTCTACTAGTTGCTCGTACACTACTTAGCGCTCCATCGTACATATCTCTCACCAAGTCGATGCAATGTTTAGAGACGCTTTTCTTTTCCAACACCCGCCAAATCAAATCTCAAGGTACTCTATCATAAGCTTTCTCTAGATCAATAAAGACTATGTAGAGGTCTTTTCCCTTCGCTCTAGACTTCTCAATCAGTTGCCTAAGTAGGAAAATAGCCCTAGTTGTTGACCTTTTGAGCATAAAACCAAATTCGTTCTCAGATACACTCATTTCATGCCTTAGTTGTTGCTCAATGATTCTCTCCCAGAGCTTCATAGTATAGCTCATAAGCACGATCCCTCGATAGTTTGCACAATTTTGTATGTCTCATTTGTTTCTTGTAAATAGGTACCACAATACTTTTGCTCCATTCATTTGGCATTTTCTTTGTTCTCAACACCTTGTTGAACAGCTTCATCAGCCAGTTAATGCCAATTTCCCCCATACACTTCCAAATCTCTATTGAGATACCATCTGGTCCTGAAGCCTTTCCTATCTTTATCCTTTTCAAAACGTCTTTCACTTATAACATCTTAATCTTACAAATGTATTTATGACCTTCGTCGTCACTTGTACCAATAGTCCCTCCTAACACTATGTTCCCATTGTGTTCGTCATTTAATAATTTTTTAAAATAAACTCTCCACCTTTCGTTGACCTCGTCATCCTTCACCAAGACCCTTTAATCCTCGCTATTAATACATTTAATATGGTTTAGATCTCTACACCTTTTCTCTCTTATTTTTGCTAATTTGAAGATATATTTTTCACCTTCTCTTGTTCCCAGTTTATTGTATAGATTATCATATGCCTTAAGTTTATCTTTGCTTACTATTTATTTAATATTTTTCTTAGCACTTTTATATTCTTCTAAATTTTGATCGTTTCTATTACACTGCCAAGTTTTATAACATGATCGTTTCTCGCTAATGGCATTCTGAACCTCATCATTCAACCACCAAGTTTCCTTATCGAAGTTTATTTTCCCTCTAGATTCTCCTAAAACTTCTTTTGCCACTTTTTTGATATATTCAGCCATCTCATTCCATATTACATTGACATCATATTCAGAGGTTCATTTTCCTTCTTCAACTAATTTACCCCTAAATAAGTCTATTTTCTCATTTTTTAAATTCCACCACCTAGTTCTTGGATGCCCATTACTTTCACCCCTTCTCCTCCATGTTTGCAGCAGACGTCCATGACCATAAGCCTATGTTGGGTAGCCAAACTCTCTCCTAGGATAACTTTGCAACCTTTACATGATGGTCAATCTACCTTCTTAACTAAGAAGAGGTCTATCTGGCTTTTATGTGTTTCACTTTTATAGGTTGTTAAATGTTCATCTCGCCTTTTAAAGTAAGTGTTTGCTATTGCTAGGTTATAGGCCATAGCAAAATCTAGAATAGTCTCACCCATCTCATTTCTTTCCCCAAACCCGTATCCCCCATGTACCCCTTCATATCCTCTACTATCCTTTCCTACATGACCATTTAGATCTCCACCTAAAAAGGTCATCTCTCCATTTGGTATGTTTTGGACTATTCCATCTATGTCTTCCCAAAATTGTCTCTTAATTCTATCATCTAATCCTACTTGTGGTGCATAAGCACTAATTACATTAATTATCTCTTCTCCTAACACAAGTTTAATCAATAAGAGTCTATCACCTATTCTTTTGACATTAACTACTTTAGTTTTGAAATCTCTATCTACTATTATGCCTACGTCATTTCTATTATTATCCATTGAAACCCATTATAATATACATTATTAATTTTTCTTGAATTATGTGTCCCCACCCCAACAGTTATACAACATTATTATTTTGAAGTATTTGCAACACATATAAACGACATTATAACAACTTTTTTTTTTAAACTCTTCCAGTTTGTAAAGCAGCAAATATACAACAGAAATAAATAATTGATCATTAGAACTCATTCGCTTGTTTTGTTTGTTGCGATCAATGAAAAGAAAAACGTATTTGCAATTCTAGACTTTTTGAGAAGCCATGATTAACTTTCCTTAACATAGTACATTACCTTACCCTGAGGGGAAGTTGAATCCCTATTGCCTCCATGGAAGGGAGATATCATGACTCCTGAACCACTAGACAATAGGGGCATACCACCCATTGCCATGGTATTATTATTATAATATGAATATTTTTTGGAATTGTCAATATAATGTTATAACTAGATCCCAAGAATCTTCTACATCTTCGCCTCTATTGTTCATTCACGAACCATCAATATAATATGACAAACTCTGGTGCGTGTTTTTTTCAACAAGATCAGGAAAAAGTAAAAACTCATTTCAATTTTTACTCATATTATTTATATTATATAATTTTCTATATATTTGAATTTTATTTCAGTTTATTTTTTCAGTTAAGGTAAGACTTTGTTTTGTAAGGCTTGATCTGTCAAATTCAAACTACATGGGTTTTCTTTCCTTTTTTTTCTTTCTTTCCTTTAAAACAGTACTTATAGATAAGTGGGTCTTTTTATGGGATATCAGTGTCCCCTAGCTTGAGGTTTTCAAGATCTTTGGTCTCCACCCAAACCCGATTAAAAAAATTGGATCGCTTCGTCTGGATTCATTGAGAATGATTTTGATCTAGTTCCTGGCCTAACAGCAGGCGCTCTAATGGGATCCTCACGGACATAAAAAGATTGCAGTCAGTTTGATAATGATCAAGTATCATTGCTTCTTTGGTCCAAACCAAGGAATCCATTAGATATGATGCAAAATGGATCATGTTCCATCGTTGTTAAAGAAATCCCTTCGCATAAATTTCTTTGAATGGGCAAATCAATTGTTTGTACTTGGGAATCCAACATTAATCCTCTCATACCTAATTGGTGGACCTGAGATGCATTTCCTCTAGCTCTCAAAAAGGACATTATATAGCCTGGATTAAAAGGAACAATGATCCTGAAATTTGGATTCATTTCTTGTCTAAAGAGTGACTAATAATACTATTATACGCAAAAAAAACAACTATAATGCTTTTTTATGACAAATTAGATAGTCCTACAATTTCACGACACAGTAATCAACTGAGTCATAATGACAATTGAAATTATCAAAAAATAGATGTGAGTTAATATATATTCTAAAGTCACGAATTTGATAAGAAAGTCGTTTTGGTCAAAAAAGGAGGAGGTCCTTCAATCCGAGAATAGAAATAAGGAATTGAATTTCTATTTTCAATTATAGGATATAGGATCTGTTGTGTCCCTTTTGGGGTTCAAGGATGGCGCAACTCGGATTCAAACTGAGATGCTCAAGCATTGCTCCCTAAGAGCGGTGTGCCTACCAATTTCACCATGGCGACTTTCTCGAAGTAATATTGTCCAATCCATGTTCAATCGATGAAATCTCTAGGTGGGGAGATGTTATTGTTATAAAATATTGTTGCAAATTATATTTAAATGGTCAATCCCTCTTATATTGTCAATCCCAATCCCTTTTATAAGTTATAAATACATTTAACTTATTATTTTCATTTAAAATATGTCACTCGTATTTAATACAAATTAATAATTTGTAAATTATGATTGTTATTTGTTTTTTAGAAATTGTCAATTATAATTATATAATTTATATTTTGACAATTGCAATATATCTTTTAAAACATGTATAAATTTCATACATAAAAACTACCCTCTTGGAATTAGGTTGTATTTTCATAATTGTATGCTCATTCATATCCAAGATGTGAACATGAGTATCAAAATACATTCAAACTGGAAACATCTCAATATTCATGTAGTTTTACAAGGCAATGAAAATTCATATCGCATTACCCCCATTTTTTCTTGAAAACTCAAAAAAACATAATTTATAATGATTTTTAGTAATTTTTTGAAATTTTTTTAAGATCGGACCCCACTGATCCGGACTGCTGATCCACCAATTTGGATCGGTTTTCTGGATAGCCGATGTGGGTTGTTACGTTTTTCAATTATTTTTGAATTTTTTAAGATCGGATCCAACCTATCCAGGCCGCTGATCCACCAATTTAGATTGGTTTTCTGGATAGCCGATGTGGGTCACCACTCCATTTTTCTTTTAAACATTGTCTTCACCAAATGTGCGAAGTCACATGATCATACACTCTCAACCGATTTTCCCAACAGCAAACACTGTTCTCTAGTAACAAACATTACAAACACACATTTCTGCTTCTATTGATCAACCTTTGACTAACTTAAATTAACTCGTCGCTGGGTTTTTATACTTCTTGAAAATGTTTCTTCTTTTGAAATTTATATTCAACAGTAGTTCTAGACATTTGACAAACAGCTAATTTGATCAATTAGAACCTAGAAACCTGAAAACAAATTAACCAATTGGAACCTTGGTACTTTGTCCCGCAACATAAGCACGGTACTTCTTTAGCAAAACTAAACAAAAATTGAAAAGAAAAAGAAAAGAGAAAAAAGCTTTTACCTATCATCAGCAAAGTAAACATGGTTGCTCGATGAAGGATTGTTGACAGAATGCAACACAGAACTTAGCCTATCGACTTTCTATCATAAACAACACATTACGAATTAGTTCAGCATAGAACTAGTTAGAATTTGCTCCAAGAATCCATCAGGCAAAAGGACATACCTTCTTCTCGCTTTGAGCTTTTTGAAGAACATATCCTATGTCCTGGGTCTTCATAAGTAATAACTCCTCTTGGCTGAATGTGTTGGCCTGATTCCTGCATCACATACAAAATAATGTCAACCTACAATAGTAACATAATAAGACATCCAAACCAAATAAAAAAAATCTGATTTTGATTTCAAATATTTTGATTTCTCTTAATAAATAATAAATTTATCAAAAAAATCATTGGATATTAAACTTAACGCAGGTATATGTACTCCATCCACAGTTTTTGACTTGATCATCTTAAAGTAGAATTCATCTGGGTTCCTGAATGCTGCTTTCTCCTTGAGTTTCTATAACCAAATAAGCACAAATGAATTAAGGTCCCTTCATAGTCAAGCAATAATCCGTGAATTCTGGCATAGCATACTCTTTTTCGAATAAACATATAAAATTTAAACAATATGAAATTCCCCCAAAACAACAAAGGAAAGAAAACATGCAAAAAGAATCCAAGGGTTACCCGTATTGTCTCTGCTTTCTTTTGGTATTGTCGTGCCCTTATCACATAGTCCTTATGCTTCTCAAGGATCCCAAATTTTTCCCTATGTCGTCTGTGTAGAGAGTAATAAACTATCACATATTGTGGTTCAAGGAATAAAAAATAAAAGACACAAAACAGAAGCAGAGAGAGATCACTCACGGCTGAGCACGCTCCTTATGGACCCGCCTCGGAAGAGCATTCCTTAAGGATGACATGACTGACAACAAAATGAGTATTGAAAACTTGAAGTAACAAATACTCTTTGAGATGTATGGCCTTTTGCTCTAAAGGTTACCAATAGGGACACCGCAATCCTTCCAAAGGAACCAAGCTCTCTTAGCTACAAAATTCTCCATAAAGAGCCAAAAAAGTAAGCAAAAATTATGGAACTTCTTGAAGTTTGGAAGAACATATTCTTATTGTCTTGAAACCAAATAGAACGGAGTCACAAACTGAAAGGTGACAATGACCACAACACAAGGGTCATATGCAAAGTAAGTAAGGTTGTTTCTTATGCTGCCTAAGCTTCCAATGAAATGAAACACAACCAGTGATTTCCACTTGAAGAAATAGCAAGCCTCTATTTTTTCATTGATATAAACCTACAAAGTATAGATTGTGTATTAAAGAAAACAATCTTTATAGGTGATATGCCTATGGAAAATAGAACTCACATGGAGATCATTTTATTCAGGCTGATTGAATTGTACCACAAACATATGGCAAAATTATTCATCTATTTTGATCTTCTAAGGTAAGAACAACCTTACATCACTCATAAACAAGAATCAGTTTGGTAAGAGATGTCACTAGCTGCTAGTGTCATGTGACATTGCATGTGAAAACGCTCTTTCATTGACCGTGATCCCTATTTGTCTATTGACTATTGAGTCATTCATAATGAGACAATAGGATCATCAAGGACACCTATAACGATGAAACTGAGTCATGGGAAAGAAAAACTACTTCACAGGACAACATGATTGATGGGAA
The DNA here is from genome assembly GCF_000471905.2 of Amborella trichopoda. The sequence continues at coordinate 861,926 of NW_006496932.1, forward strand.
GCATTAACTACTACATCATCCTATCAGCAATCAGTCTTAAACTCGATTTAAATTGCATTCAAAACAGAGAACCTACTTAATGAATGGCCTTTATCACCATTATGAGATGTTTTATCAGTTTCTCTTTCTGCCTTGTTTTAAATGACATATTATCACCAATATAACTATGAGGTGAATGCCCTTGGCCAAAATAGCCCTATTTTGGACCTTGCGCCTTAACAGCCACAAGTATTCGTGGCTATACAAAAGAAGAGGCCACAGCTTTTCAACAAGAATAACAGGGATATACTCATACAAAGTGTTTCAAAATTTTCCTGTCCAACTTGAGAATTGCACGAGTCATACAAGATCCTGATCTGGAAGGCACACAATTCCAGGCCAAAGAAACCAGAATCACCTGATCTCCCTGCTTTCTAGTGTACTAATTTTTTTATTTTTTTTGGGTTAAATGTAGCTTGGTCTTAAACCGGTGGTTCTCAGGCTAAAACATCTCCCAGATCATTGCCTGATTCCAATTTTTGAAACACTGCTTAGAACCATATTGCATGAACCTATAAAGTTGAAATTACAAAAGAAAAGTTAACTTCAATCCATAATGAAAGATATTAAGGATAAATAATAACAAAACGGGTATAAGGATATAAGACATGCAAGGATTCATAAACAGGTTATTTAATTTGTGTGTAGTTCTGCTTTTTTGTAGCTTAGTTTCTAAGGGCTTGTTTGATAAAAAAGGCTGAATATTCATGATTGTAAAAATCTAGATAAAGGCTTTGTTGGCTTTCCATATTTCTAGATTACATATTATCCTAATATGTAGTTTTTGTGTTTGTATGACTGTTAACTCATATTCAAGGAACTTTATAGACTCGGTATACTGAGAAAACTAGAATTTGCATAAAACTAAGTCTCTCATGCATTTCTTCAAAACCTTTTTTCAAGCCATGATTCCCCAACTACATAGCAGTCCAAGAAACTTAGGAACCTAGTTTTTCATAGACATTCTATCGAACATTTACAATCTGAACTTTCCCAAAATTGGGATCTTAAACCAACATGATCAAAGAATGTCCGCATTTGTTGAACACACAAAACCTTCTATTTTTTAACATATATTGAAAACAATAAGCACATACCCATGATCACATTAAGGGCTCATTTGGTTCGTGTGTAACAGTTTCCATACGTAAAATAGTTTTCACATGTAAACAGTTTCTTGTGCAAGAGCTTTCAATCCTGTTTTTTCCCATGTTTGGTTCACATGTCTGGAATTCCTGTGTACCAATTTCTTATGTTTGGTAACTCATTCGTAAACTATCTCCCAAAATCTCGATTAATACTTATTTTTAACCATTCAATTGCAATATAGTTGATTTGATATCGACGTCCATCCCATTAAGATGATTTTTTAAAAACACTCCAATCTATATTATGCTTGAAAAGAATGGATGGTTTAGATCACAAGTCTGGCTCACACAAGCAGCAAGCCTTGGTTAACTAATCTGTGCATTTTTGTTGTTTAATCTCTCTATATTGTAAGATTAATGACAAAATATTTGTAGTACAAAATTTATCAATAGTTTTTTTTCGTTCCAATGCATGAATACATTTTTAATGCATGATGTCAATATACAATCTCGAAATGCATAACAGAGGTACAAGAACAATAAAAAAGAATGAAGAACATAATAACATTACGACTACTACATCCTAAACCCTATTTCGATATCATTCTCACATTGCATTAGCAATTTCGTCGCGTAACTCTGTAGTGTTAACGTTATGGATTTTTGACATGAAAAACCATAGTTATCACAATCGAACAGGCTACCAAACTTCTGAGGGGTCTGGTGACTCCGGTCCAATCAAAACTGGTGCAAAAAAATTTTAAGTCCACATTCATTTTGCAGCAATGGCGAACCATGATTCGTGTAGCCGATCCCAATTAATTAAAAGGCTATAATGATGATGAAATGAAATGATGATGATTCATTTTGCAGCAAGGAAACAACCAAGGCAAATTTTTCAAAAAGATTCAATAAATAATGTTTTCTATATAGGTATTAAACATAAGGGTGATGGTATAAAATATCCATTTATATTTTGATTGGTTATGTAAAAAAAATAAAAAATTAACTTGAAGAATTCTCCCCTTGAAATATTTTTTGAGTTTTTCAACTATAATTTCACTTTTTCTGTCATTGAAAAAATTCATTTTGACTCTCACAAGAAATCCTATGTAAAGCTAACAGCTAGCATGTAGTCAAGATTCTCTTGCATGAATTAGTGTTGTTGATAATGCTAACAGCTAGCAAAGAATGTAGTCAAGACTAAACACATGTAGCTTATGAACATCTAATAACATAAAAATCAGCATAAAATTAAATAAAGAAGACAGACCCTCCTTTTGTTGTGCCCTTAGACTTTCTCAGTAATTATCTTACATATAAACTACCAGAAAAAGAAAAAAAAAATGTGAAAAAAAAAATTATTTTAAGAATTTAGATAAATTTCTAAAATTTAAAAACCAGCATTGCATTTATGCTCTTCAAGTAAGCATTAACAAATAAAGAAATGAGAACAGGGCATCAATATCCAACAAAGCAACATAACTATGTCACTATTAATGATATAAAAAAAAGAAAAAACTTGCCACATCAAATTATTATCATCAAAAGATGATGAAATGGAAATTCAGGCAGAAGACTTAGACTAACACACAGAGTCAACCAAGGGGACAGTTTTAATAATTGAATTTGTTTGTCTTCAACATAAGAGGGAAATAATCTAGTCAACTTAATTGCACTTCTATTCACATAATGTCTATGAATTTCGTCTGCAGCAGAATGATGGTTTGATCATGTAAGGAGTATTCCTCTTCGTGAGAGATTATAAATATGAATATATTCATAAGTGTGCATATTTGCATATATGAAATTATAAACATGCTGTTAATTGGACATCCTAATATGAGATTATTTTAGCACTAGAGAATCTGCAGGGCTTCATAGCCGAAGTTAGTGCAGATTCTGCAAAAGTCTATCATGAAAATTACTAACATATGCATGACTCGAGGATAGCACTATTAAAGAAGATAACAACATTTCCCACATTTTAGATGAAAGGAAAACCCAAACTTGCTACAAGACTTGTTCATGATGATGAAAAAATCACAAAATGGCTTCTATACAACAACAAAAAAAACCAGCAAGAAATAAATAAATAAAGAAAACAGAAAAATTCAACAAAAAAATCCATACCCACATTTTTCTACAGAGAAAATTGTGCTTCTATACTCAATAAAACAACCCAAAATAAATAAATAAAAGCAACAAATTTCCATGGGGAAATCATAGAAAAAAAATGTTTCAATTGATAATTAAAAAAATGTCTAGAGAGAAAAATCACAAGAATAAAACCCATATCCTTGTTGAAGAAGATGAAGTATTTTGAATGGGATTCGAATGAGGGAAACCCTACTTGTTTGGTGAATAATCTTTACACTGTGACGAAGAAAAACTAGAAAAAAAAATAAATGAAAAAAACTTACCTCGTTGAAAAAGATGAAAACTTGCAAATGGAGCCTCGCTTGAAGAACATGAGGAATTTTGTACGAGAGAGAGCGAATGGCGAGGGAGGTTTTGTGAGAGAGAATGCAGCGCGTTATTAGAGGGGCCAGGGTTTTGGGAAAAGTATATATAAGGTGTAACCTTATGTTGTTAAGAGGGGCCAGGGTTTTGGGAAAAGTTTATATAAGGTGTCCGTAAGGTGCAGTTTGGGGAAAATATTTATATGGATCTTATTTTTAAGTTTTATTTCTCTATAAACCCCTATTTTTAATTGAACAGTCTAAAAAATATATTTTTATAGATTTTATTTTTAAATTTTATTTCTTCATACATCTTTATTTTTAAGCTTCATTTTTTCGTAAACCCAAATTTTAAAACCTATCTAGCGTAATAAAAATTCTATTTATTATATCTTCAAACCCTCTATACCAATTTTATCTTATTTTTCAACCTAAACAAATTTTACAAAAATACCTCTTTTAAACCCATTTTTTTACATTTTTCTCTTTTTCTCTTCAATCTCTCAAACCACTCTCTCTATTTCCCAACTCTCTCTCCCTTCCCATGCCTTTTCCCTGTTCCCAACTTTCTCTCTCCCAGTGAGAGAAGCAAGTAAAGATGGAGAAAATAGAAAAAAATTAACTTTTTTAAAACAACTTTTTTCAAATTTGTTTGGGTTAAAAACTTTAAGTAAAAATGAGTACACTTGGTTTAGAGAGTTAGAAAAATAAATAAAATTTAAAACTTAGGTTCACAAGGATATTTTCTCAAAAGTTTATATTAGGTGTAGCCCTATATTGTATGCAATAGAAAAACCTACTGGAGAAGAAGGTTGTTCTTACCGCGGAAAACCCTCAAATAAATCGATCATCGAACTCAACTTAAATACTTCCCTTTATCCAACCAATCATTCTGAATGGAGGGCTAAGATTGCTCCAATCACAATGTCATGTCTCTACACTATTTTATTTTTAATTTTTTTTATAAACTATTTTGACATCAAATTTTGGACGTTCAATCCTCTATTAAACTCGCACTAGCGAAAAAATATTACAAAAAATATTTCCAAAAAAAATAAATGACCAAAATACCTTTGAAAGTTTCATGGGGTATTTTGGTCATTATATTTATCGAAAATTTATTTTTAATATTTTTTATAGGTACGTCTCAATGAGAAGATGGCATGTACCAAATTTCATATTCATACAATTTGTATAAAGAAAACTAAAAATAAAATACTTTGAGATGTCAGATCTAAGATCAAACGGTGAGTGGCTCTCTTGATCAAAATTGGACGGCTGGATGGTAGGGGAAGCATAGATCTTCTATGTTGTAGGGGAGTACAGAAACTTTTCCCAATAAATGGATTTATTGTAAGAGACTCTAATGTATTCCGGCCTAGGTTTTGGTCCCGTCAGGTCTAAAAGTTGGACCCATACCCATATTTATCGAGTCTCAGGTCTATCCTGTCGGGTTACCATCACTATGAGTTTCTGTTTTTTTTTTTTTGCCCTTCTTTTTTTATCATATACCTATTGGCAACAAGGTTACAATCATCACCCATTAGATTTCAAGCCGTCTGATTTGTCGTTTAACAGTTAAAAATGACTACGAATTCTTATTATATATGATTCTTAGTACACCCAAGTGAATCAAGCTTTATGTATTTTATCTCCAACAGTTTATGGTCCTAACCCCGGGTTTGTGAGAGAGGTTCTTTTTTATTTTTGGTTTCATAAACTCAAATATAATAATTTTTTTGGGTCCTCGTGAACTTACTCCCCACCTTGTGAGTTGGGGATCTCCTTTCACACGATTTGCTCATTGTAGTGGTAAAACGGTTTTCTATTGGACAAATTTTTATTGGTTTTAAGCATGAACCAAACGTGTGTGACTTTATATGAAAACTGTTTTATGAAGAAATTTTCATACGAACTAAATGAGCTACATTGTGTACATACCCAACGCTACATAGTGTACACACCCAACCTAATTAGGAGTCATGCTTGGTTTGAATGGTGAGTTATTGATGTCAACAATACTACTACTCTAAGTTTGATTCTTACTGTTGAACTACCAAAAAAAAAATTAAAAAAAAAATATAAACAAAAAGGAAAAGAAAAAAAAACGAGACAAAATATGTGGATTTTATGGATAAGCTAGCCAACTACAATATTGGCTAGAAGACCCAAATTACACATTCTGGATGACTCATGTTCACTAACTTTTATCTTCTTTTTCTTTAACGTACAATTTTTTTTTTTTTATTTCACCAATTGTGCTTAGCTTCAACACACCTCTCCATTAAAATTGTAGGTAAAAATAATTTATATAAAAATATATTTTTTAAAAAAATAACATTAATCTTATGTGCTTGAGATTAAATTTAAGCCAACCGGCCTATAGCATTCAATAAGTTTGCCACCTCACAAGCATGTTTCCCAAAAAGAAAAAGCATATCCAAGCTAATGGACACATCAAAGGCCTTGTAACAAAATTGGGCAACTATTGATCTCCCTGATGCAAAGCAAAAGAAGCTTTTTTCTTACCATAAAGGGAAAAAAGATGTCACAAAAAATCATAAAAAATGGATGTGTTAGGTCATGCTTGGCTGTAAATGAAAATGGATCCACATTTTTTTTAGATGCATATGGGATTGTCACAAACTGGTTGAGAGTTTGATTGCTATTTCTTGCTTGATGTTCGTTCTCAATTGAAACCCTATAAAATTCATTGTAATTCTATAAATTAGAGAAAGAGAGAAAGGGATAGAGATTAGAGAGAGAGAAAGAGAGGGAGGGGCTAAGGATGAGGTGCACTAAACCTGGGGTTCACCTGTTTCGTATTCGGTTTACCGAACAGGAGATAACTTAAGAAAAAAAATCAAAAGAAGGGGAAATTACATATAACCCCAAGACCATGTTGTTATGCAACTTACCCCCAACTAGTCTTTTTCTCTCACTTTTTTCCCCAAAACAAATTTTCTAGCAAATACCCCCAACCATCCCAAAAATTAAAAAAAATGAAAAACTACTTTTACTTTACTCTTTACCTCTCTCCTCCCTTACTTTACCATTTACCGTTTACCCTTTACCCACACCTTTCTCTCCCCTTCCCCATGAGACCTAAAAAATTAGTGTGAGAGGACCCACAGTCTACAGACGCACTCACGGCATGAGATCCTTCCCTCTTGCGCTCTCTCTCGGGCCAAGCTCTCTCCTTCTCCTTCTTCAAAGGATTTTTTGGCCCGAGTCCTACCCTCTTTCTCTCTTCTACTGTCTCATTGAATCCAGGGCCCGATCTCTCTTGTTGAAATAGCTATCAATTTCTTTGCCCTAGCCTAAGCCCCCAAAGCCCGTAGCTCTAGTTCTCCTTATTATTAGTTAACATGTAATACCACCCAAAAGCAAAAAGAAAAAAAAGGAAGGTTGAGGGATAGAGAGAGAGAAAATGGTCTGGCAATCTATGAGGGCGATCCAGAAAGAGTTTTTAGAATCACAACGCTACGATATTGTGTAAGTGTGGTCCGATAGTGGAATACTTTGGAGTCATAGGGTTCCGGTACTATGTAAGTATGGTCCGGTAGTGGAACACTATGGAGTCGCAGGGCTTCGGCACTGTGTAAGTGCGGTCCCGCAGTGGAACACTTTGGAGTAACAGGGCTCCGACACTTTGTAAGTGCGGTTCGATAGTAGAACACTTTGGAATCACAGCGTTTCAACACTGCGTAAGTGTGGTCCGGCAGTGGATCAAGCGCTCCGACACTATATAAGTACGGTCAGGCAGTGTAACACTATAGAGTCAAAGGGCCCTGGCACTGTGTAAATGCGGTCTGACAACGTGCTACTGGGGTCCAAAAATCAACGTCAAATCTGACTAAATTGATTTTTATGTATGAGAAAGTCATTTTCGTCTAAAAAACTGAACTTATTTTCTTGGGGATATTTGCATGAAAAGTTTATTATGGAAAAAAAAGTGAAAGAAAAAATTAACTGGGGCTAAGTTGCATAAAAAGTGTAGTCATAAGGTCTTTTTATAATTTTTCAAAAAAATATGGAAAAATTGTGGAGGAGAAGGGGGTTCGCCGTAATTTGAGAACAATGTGTTCCCATTTTATAATTGACCCCTATATAATCCGTACATAATTTTATATTGAATTTAACCAAGGGGTAAATGGATAGTAATACTCCAGCGGGAGTATACAATCCTAAGATTACTCCTACATTTGATTTTACCCAGGGGAGTAAATGGACGGTAGTACTCCAGCCGTCCAGCGGGAGTATACTTTTGGTATTGAAATTTTGACGCATATCAAGAAATAACGCGTGAGGCACATCATAAAACCCACTGATATAAATAGCGGCGTTGTGCTGCCCTTTACCTTTTACACAGGAGTTCCATTAACTACCTAGCTCTTCTTCTCTGTAAGGTAATTAGGGTTTTTGCTTCAGTATGGTTGTTCGTTTTTCTCTTTACTCTGCATTTTCTCTTTCTTGTTTTAGTAATCAAAATCTTGTGCTTTCATTTCCCTATTAGGGTTTTATTGCTCTAGTTATTCTTTCCTATTTATGGTCTTCAATGTCAAAATTTTCCTTTTTTCCCTTTCTTTCTTTAAAGGGTTCATGCTTTGTAACTTTTCAGCCATTTTTTAGTTTTTCTGATTGCTTCTGTATCTTCCTAGGGTTGATATCATCAAGGAAATCAAGGAAATAATCCGTGAAAATGTCAGCTGGGTATGGTCCTCAATCTTCTCGAGAAATATTTTGTTTTGATATTATTTGATTTTCATTTCTGGTTTGTAAGTCAAATCTTGATCTATGGAATTCAGTGTGGTTTCAATACCATTGTGAATTGTCAACATAGTGTAATGCCGTGGAGTTTTCTATTGTTTTTCTTCAATCTCACTTTTTCCATGACTGAAAATTTATGCTTGCTAGTTCTTACCACTACCATGACGAGTAATTTGTTGCAAAATTTTGTACGGTTAGCAATGGATGCGTAATTTCAATATGCTAACCAGCAAGAAGCAAATATGGCAATAGAAAGTTTTTGTTTTAGGATTCCTGTGCAGGGTTAGCATTCCTTTATTTTAAGCTCTGGATGCACTATGCGCAGATAACATTTCCTCTGTGCAGGGTTAATTCAAATGAGTTTGAATCCAGACACTTATTTACTTTTTTGGATACGTTGTCTCCTTTCTAACATATGTCTTTGAAGTATATACTATCTATTTGATTTCTATTATAGACACAAGGATACTGGATAGTTCCTTAGCTGTTGAAGGGGCAGGTTATTCTATTATCGACACATGGATACTGGATAGTTCATTAGCTGTTGAAGGAGCAGGTTATTTGATTGAGCTAGAGCCTGATCATTTTTTTGAAGTGTTGTAGTTTTGCCTATAACGATGAATAAGTTTGTTGAATCACACAAACTCGAATTTTCCGTTCGGTTGCAGCTGTTTCTGGGGAAAAACACATTGAATCCATCATTTGTGCTCGTAAGAAATTGAAAGTTTGTCATGTTACTTAGCCTATAAGACTATAAGAATCAGTGGGGGAAGTAAAACTTCCTAACAGTGGTACACACAATCCTTGTATGTCAACTGTTATGTAAATGAAACTTTCAAAGTGTTTCTGGAGGCTTATTTTGATAAATGGCTTAGATAGTATCCCCTTGGAGGCTTAATGTTTATACTTGTATCTATTAGAAATTGAAGTTCATTATAGAATGTAAGTTTGGGAATGAAGATTTATGATACACCATGCAACGATGCCTTGTTTCAATGCTTATTAGGAAACGGTGTTACAAACGCTCGATAAACACTTTTCACGATGGGTTGTTTATAGCCACGGTGTAATAAGTGACACACGTTTGACTTAGGGTTTGAATGGTGGAACATGATTCATGTAGCCAACCCCAAAAAGTTGAGATAAGGCTCGGATCCTGTTGATGATGTTGTAGTGAAAGAGCAGTCATCCATTAAATTCAATATTTATTTTATTTTTGGGTATTTCTATAGTATTTATTATTTTAAGGGGTTGGATGTCATTATTTAATTGGAGTCCTAAATTGGTGGGATTTGGTGAGGATTAAGTACATGCTAAAGAGAGATGGGAACTAGTTTAAGTTTAGGTTTTTGTATGTAGTTGGAAGCTTGTGAAGGAAGTCTTACAAAATACCAAAAGGGGTCCTTATATGTATTTATTTAGAAATATTTTTTGTGTGTAAAATGAGGATATGTGCCTCTCATGTGAGTAGTAAGATTTGAATATCAGAGTTCAGATTTATTTTTCTTTTTCTTTATTTGAATTTCAGACTATGATTAGACCACTCTCTTATCTTAGGCTTGTGGTTTTTTTTCTTTTAGATTTTTGTGGTTGAATTTAATTTAGGGAAGAGGAAGAACAAAAATAAACTACACCAAAATAGGAAAAATAAGAAAAAGTGAGAATATACCCTCGTTCTAATTCTGCAAGGGGGTCACAAGATCCTAAAATCAATTTCTTCTTTTATCTATCTATTTTTTGTCCAACACTCGCACATCTATAGAAAAAACCAAAACAATCTATATTGCTCCATTAGAAACCTTGATCCCTGTTAAATCCTAGCCCTTCATTCTTATAAAGTTAAGTTTCCAATGTTACCGCACAAACTCTCTATTTAAAAAGATATAAATACCCCATGAAGAAGAAAATGGAAAAACCCTACTTCATTGACTATGTCATTCTCATGGGGGTGGGATAACTAAATAAGCTTGACCTGGAGCTTGTTGAACTCGTCACATCGTTCAAAGGCCGCCTTGTAGTAGTTGTTGGCATGATGCCGCCATTTGTCTTGGCACTCCTTCCATCGTAATTTATCAAATAATAGTCCATGTATTTTGGAGCTTCTTATGGAAATATGTGAAATCTGTAGATGATTTTAACCCTATCTCGCATTAAATGGATTGTATTTCATATATTGTGATTAATTTGATGGGTTCTTAATGGTTGTTAATGGAGTTCGTAGTATTGTTTGGTTAGTTTCAGCATTTTTTTGCTTTTAGTTTTATGTCTTCATGATATGCGATACATTCTGTTTCATTCTTAGACTGCTCTCCAAGGTTGAAATTTGGTTATGGGCCTACTTGATTGCAATACCCTCCTCTTGGGGATCGATACTTTCCAATCCTTGACTTATTTCACCCATCTCTCCTCAAAGTTCACTTATTTGTCCTTGATGTTCGCCAATCTGGGCTTGAAAACTTCCATGGTTTTATTTATGCTTCTTTGATTATTGATTCGCAACCTCCATTATTGTGGCAATCTTGGTTGTAAGAGCAGGCTTTGGTTGCCTTGTGGTGGCTGGATCTTTTGAAGCTCTGATACTACTTGATTTGAGGAAGTGGCAAAGAAAACAAACTAAACTAGAAAAATAAAAATAAAATAAGTGGAAATAATATATTCTTTATATGACGTAGTAAAGGTATTAGGGCTTTCCTTTCTCTGTCTTCAGGAGTTTTTTTTGTTGTTGTAGAGAGTCGATGTGTAGAATTAGAAATATAATTTTGAAAAGATAGATGATGATTTAGTAGTGAATAGGGTCTCTTATGGAGCAAGTTAGGTTTTATACATGTGTGTTTGTGTGCTTGTGTGTGCCAGATAGGGAGAATAAGAATTGATTTTGGGATCTTGTAACTTTTTACGTGGTTTATTCTCTCTTTTTATTTTTTTTCCGTGGACTGATTTGAGAGTTGATCCTTGATATATCGGAAAGCGAACAAGATTTGTGTAGCATACCCTAAGAAGTTGGGATGAGGCTCAAATGGTTATGATTACGATGATGATGATGATATTCCCTCTTTTTTTATTGTAGTTCTCTACCACTTCCCTATGTCAAAATTTATTCTCTTGATGTCTATCTCTCGATTTTCACTGTGCCAAGCCATGTTTTTGGGGCGATAGCTGTTTTGTGAAGGTGTTGTGACTTGATGTTTGTTGAGTTCTATCATTCCCCATTAGACAATCATAATCCTATTCACCTATTCAATCTATTAAGTGAAAAAAAAGGTTTCTGAAATATTTATCCTGCATAAAATAACATTATCCATCTATGGAGCTTCACTCATTCCTATACTGTTAGGCATCTATAAATAATCAAACATCCATCCAAACATATTGTATCATTCTATTATGTCTGAAGTAGTTATCTTGAAAATTGAAGCTATTTTTATTAAACTTTGAAAGGTTGAAGTAATACAACCAATATGAAATTGGGTTCCGATTTTGAATTGAAGGCCCTAATTTAGTTGAGCACCTTAACTGTCGTCTATTCCCAACTTTTGAACTTGTGAATCTGTTATCCTTGGACTTCATTTTTTTTAATTTATTTTATTAAAACAAAAGATTTGTATAAGTATGGGTGAAAGAAGTTGATACAGCTGAAAATTCTGTCACGAATGAATTTTATACAAGAACCAAGAATATGGGATCTCTTATCATAAGAGGGCAGCAGCATGAACCCGATTTTTCATTGGCTGTAGTAGCCTCTTTTTGCGCATGGTTTAAGGAGACACGAAAGTATCAAAGGTGGAAATTCTCCTCAAAGTGATGTGCCCGTCTCCATGTGCAGGGTGCGCTTCTGTTGGCGCATCCAATAATATTGAGAGTCTCCTTCAGTGAGCAAGTGCCGGCCCAACTGTGATCGAATAGCTTGGGACCCCTGAGGAGAGCTTGGGTCTTGGACAATGTTGTGTCCCCAACACCATTGGATTGGAGTAGCTGGGAATGAAGTTGCTGAGCCGATCTCTTAAAATCCCGTTGACTCTAGATGGTTTTGAATCATCCAAAGAGCACCCGTTGAAGTTTGTTTAATATGTTACTCAGTGTATCTAAAAGCTCTAGGCGGGTCCTAGGCGGCTTGGGGGGTCCAAGCCGCTTAGCGCCTAAGCAGCCGCCTGGGTGGGCGCCTAGAAACCTGCGCAGCTGCTCAGTTGAAAAAAAAGTAAAAATCCCAATATACCATATTCCAAGTTAAAAAAAAAAGAAAAAAGGAAAGAAGTCGAGAAGAGAATTTTGATAATCCATATTGTTAAAATAGTAAACTGTAAAACCATACAAGTGTAGGATATAAAAGTCAACACTCAATACAACAGAAATATACAGAAATTTAGAAAATATACAGTCTAACAAAAGTCAACACTCATGACTCAACACAACAGTCAACAAACTCAACAATGAACACTCAGCAGTCAGCACCAAGAGGCAAGAGTCTTCAATCATCATCATCATCAGAAGGAATATCAATAGGGCAAGCCTCGTCATCTGCATCAGAGTCGAGGCCATCATCATCAGAGTCATCTCCTTCTTCAATATAACGCTTATCCTCCTATGTTTCTTTTGAATCTGCCTCTTCTTCCTCCTCTTTTTCTACCTTCCCCTTACTAGTATGTGTAGTCTGTGCAGATGAGGCCCTAGGAGTTTTGGCTGCTCTACCATTTTTTTTGTGCTTCTCTGAACTCAAATATTGTATAATTTCCTCTTTGGTAGCGTCAGGAACATTTTTACATGGGGCAACATCCCTCGTAATACCGGCAAGGTGTTTTTTAAACTAGTAATTGCCCTCATTAGTATCCTTTCCACAATAATTACATTTAATACGATTTTTATCCCTTGGATTCGGGTTATAACCATGCTTCCAACTCGGATCATCACTCCGACTCGAAACTGGAGAAGATACTTCCATAGAACAAGGCTTATTTTCATCTTTTTTTGATTTTTCAAAATTCAAAAGATGTCTAATCTCATTTTGAACTACTTCATGAACCTTTGTGCAAGAAGCAACATTACCTCTAACACCAGCAAGGTGTTTTTTGAATTGGCTAATACCCCCATTGGTATCTTTTTCACAAAAATTACACCTTATACAATTTTTATCATTTGGTTTTGAGTTGTACCCATACTTCCAACCCGGATCACTTTTTCTAGGAGTAGCAGATATAGATATATGACAAGGATTTTGTTCTTGCTTTTGTTTTCCATAACGCAAAAATTGCTTAATCTCCTTCTTGATAGCTTCAGGAACATTTTTACAAGGGGCAACATCCCCTTTAATACCGGCAAGATGTTTCTTAAATCGGTTTATGCCTCATTTTATATCTTTTTCACAAAAATTGCATCTAACGCAGTTTTTGTCACTTGGATTCGCGTTGTATCCATATTTCAAACCCGGATCTCCACTCCGACTAACTCTTGAAGAAGACATCTTAAAATAAAACAAGCAATCCAAAAAATGAACTTACTTTGGTTGCTTGAACTCCAAACTTTGAGAAACACTTTGATGATTTGATCCAATGAAATGTAGTATTTTGGAGGTTTCTGTTATAAAAGGGGTTCTAGTGGGTTTAGGGTTCAAATGAACCTAAAAGGCATCATTTGAAAAAAATGAAAGAAAAAAAAAAAAAAGTTTTCCGTCTCTAGGCGGGGCGCAGGCCCTGGGCGGTCGCCCAGGGCTGGGAGCTAGGCGGCTGCCTTGGCGGATTCCGTACCGCCCAGGGAAGACCGCCCAGTTTGACCGCCTAGTCGCCTAGGCCTTCTGGACCTCCTAGGCGCTAGGCGGTCCGTTTTTTTGAACTATGATGGTACTGCTCAGGGGGGTATCCAAGTTGAGTATATGGCAATCTTTTGGGTTTGGCCCATATGATGCGCTCCAGCGACTCGCAATGTGTGAGGTTAAAAACCAAAGAACTCCTTGCAGGAGAGTGTCCATAAGGAAATTATGGCCCTGGATCCCTTATTGAGTGTGACAAGGTTGAGCTCCGAGTCTTGGAATATTTGCCTAATTTATTCCAACCAATTGATCCAGATTATACAAGTAATAGTGAGCCCCCAAAGGATTGATTGGAAGAGGGATAATACTAAAGCATCTGTGGAGGTTGGGATGACCCAAGGAAGGCCAAAGGGGTTGAGGAAGAATTGCGTTATTTTAGATGTGGTCTAAAGTGGAAGCTTTTTTTAGGACCATAATCCATTTCAAGCCTGTTCTGGGATGGTCCACAACTTTCCACTGGTAGCCAGGGCTCCCTTTCTTCCACTGATGTAGGTTTGTTTGAAACCTCAGGTTCCATATCGGGCAGTCACCTAGTATTTCATGGGTTCATGAAATGGTAGCTTATTGATCAATGGTGATGGAGAACATGCTTGGGAAGAGAGATTCAGGAGTACTGCTGGCAGTCCACAGGTCTCTAATTGATGAAACTGCCTGCTTGGGCTCAGAATCGATGTGGGAGTAGAAATTATACATTACCCCACCGGTGGATTGGGCATACTTGGGAAGCCATCTTAGGGGGTTGACTCCATACCTATACATCATCTCCGCTGTTAGTTGCGGTTCTCTGTGAATCGCTGTCAATCTTTATAGCCATTTACCAAGTAAGGTGGAATTCATATCCTTCGGTCTTCTTATCCCTATGCTATCTTCCTGTTTAGGTAGGTTAACCTCATCCCATTTGATGAGTTGGAACTTGTGGGTGTTCCTAGAATCCTCTGAAGGAAATGTTTTATCATGGTCTTGAACTTTTTGATGGTCAGCATGGGCACACTGAGAGGGATATATGGATTAAGGGAGTACAAGCCAAGGTAGCTTTGATGAGAGTGATGGCGATCCCCAAGAGATACGAACCCAAATTTCCTGGCTGCTGGACTTATTTCAAAGTTTTCTTTGACAACCTTAGCTTATTCTTCTTTTTTAGAGGTCTTTTTCTTTTTTTTAGAACAAACAAAGAGAGTGATGGCGACCCCCTAGAGCTTATTCTTTTTCTAGGTCTGCTTCTTTTGTTAGAACAAAAAAAGCTTTATCATTTTCTCCCCCAAACAAAAAAATTCATTTCAAAAGGTACTTTTTCTTCTGTGATCTCTGTGACCAAAATTCATGATTATGCTCGAACATTGTGAAAGCATAATCTTGAGATGATGATCCCAATATTAAGCAATGCAGAATTTATTCTCACATTCCAAAAGTTTCTCCATTTAAGTTTCCCTATGAAATTCTCAAGTCCAACTATGAAAAAGAAGAAATCAAATAGAAGGCCTAATCTATTTAAATATCAAACATCATACATATTTCTCTTATTTGATAGATATGATGTATGCATCATGTCAATTATCAAAGCCATGGATGCATGATAGGATGGGAAAGATTCCTGGATGCATGATATGACAGGAAAGATTCCTGACCTTTTTTTTTTTTGCATTTCTTTGGCAATTTGTTCCTTGGTAAGTTTTTTTGTGGGTCATATTCTTAGTGATTGTTATGTGCAATTAATCATACTAGAGAGTTATTATCAGTTTCCATCAACATTCAGTTAATCATTTATTGTATCTCCAGCAGCCTTCTCTCTATACATTATAAATATGTATGTGTGTGCATGTTTCCTTGCGTGCATGTTGTGCGCCTGTGTAGCTGCCATTATTTTTCTGGTAATCATGAAGTGGCGGGCTTTTGTTTCGGTCTTAACAGAGATGAAGCTTCAAATGTTCCGGCTGAGGCCTCTGGTCCCGCTCTTGGCGAACCAATGGACATTATGACCGCTCTTCAACTCGTATTGAAGAAGTCACTCGCTCATGATGGCATTGCCCGTGGCCTCCACGAGGCTGCCAAAGTCATTGAGAAGCATGCTGCTCAGCTGTGTGTGCTTGCTGAGGATTGCGACCAAGTTGACTATGTGAAGCTGGTCAGAGCCATTTGTGCTGATAACAATGTTAGCTTGATCACTGTGCCAAGTGCTAAGACACTTGGAGAGTGGGTTGGGGTAAGTAGATTGAGCTTACTCTTACTTTTTATGTGATGGTATTTTTTCATTACACCATGTATGTGATAATTTGTCAAAGTTCATCGGGTTGACTTTTATGAAATGCTTTCTTGGAATGATTGATCGTTTGTTTGCTTGTTGCATTGTGAGAATATGGACTTTAGACCTGTTACTTGGATCTTCTTAGGACCTTGGTTATCATTATTATTCCCTTGGTTAAATTAGAGACTCCTATTTATTGTGGGAGTGCCTGTACCTTGGAAGAAATTCCCTTAGAGACAAAGATTGGGAGGGACCCTTATGTAAGAGATGTGCATAAGCAAACAACAATAAAGAACACAAGGAAAGCAACAGCAACAGAACACAGAACAGGAAATAAAGAAACAGATGGAGAAGGAAACAGATAAACATAATATATGACTTAAAAACATGCACACCGAAGGTCTATAAACAACTATAAGGATCAAACTTACAAATACAAGAGACAAGCAGAAGTAAGAAACTTACAAACATAAGTGGAAAGAAGAAACACACGCATAAGCAGAAAGAAGAAGCACACCAGAAAGAAACTAGGCTGAGAGGCTCTAAGTAGCACTCTGCCCTTTACAAATGACTTAAGGGGCTATATATAGACCGTCGACGTGAAATCCGGACTTCAAACAAAATTAAAAAAAAACAGCTGGCTTGGACAGGTGGCCTTATGTACTGTAAAAAGTTGATGTACAGTGGACAGGTGGCCTTATGTACTGTAAAAAGTTGATGTACAGTGGACAAGTGGCCAATCATGAACAGTGCTGTCAACAGAATAGTGTTGAAAAGTGCTGCCGACAAAATAGTGTTGTACAGTGCTTCTTGAACAGTGCTGCCGACAAAATAGTATTGTTTAGTCTGTATCATAATTGAGGGGATATCCATCAGAATCATAACTCGGTGAAGAGTGATTGGACGGGCTGTGTGAGGGTCCAATGTATGTATCATCACTTGAACTATCTGTTTGTATTTCTGCAGGAAGAGGATGATCTGCAAGCCAAATGTGCAGTTGGTGTAATAGAGCAGCTCCTCTGGGAGTTTCATCATTCCAAACTGCGTTTCCTGTATAGACATCCAAAGGAATCCATTCTGGCTGGATTTTGTTAATGTAGTACATGAGAATTTTCAATTCTTTCCATAAATCTGCCTGAAATAGCCAAAAATTTAGGAGATTGGAATCATACCATCCAATGGTTTGGATGAGAAGATGTTAGGTGAAATAGGTATGTTCTGGATAAATCTGACGATTAAGGTCTTGATGGAAAGCTATAATGATATAAGGTCCGTGAAGATAACCAAAGGATTCAATCCATGGATTATAATGGTAATGTTTTAAAAGGATATTATAGAAGTTAAATGCTCTGGGATTGGGATGAATGTAATTGTACCATTGTAAGAAATGACAGTGTTGGAGATAGGAAAGTAATTTTCTTACATGGAAATTAAAACATATATGGTGGTTATGGTGGTTTTGGGTAAGATACCGGAGAAAACAAATGGCTTCTTTTGGGATATTATAATAATGTCTGATTTGGAATAGGGATAAAAAAGGATATGATTGATGGCATCGAATTCCTTGGAAACTTTCTCCATGATTTCTGATTACTATTTCATGCATTTTTTGTTGCATATTCTTATTTCTGAAGTTTATTGTTTTTCTGAGAATGATGTCATATATTTCATCACGAACATCTTGTGAATCATCATCTATTCGGATAATCGCTCCCACAAAAGGAACAACTGGAAGACGAGGTTCTTCAAAAAAATTTCTTCTTGAAAACATGTCTGCCAAAATATTGTTTTTCCCAGAAATATGCTTATACTCAAAATTCCATTGAGAAAACCGGTTAGACCATCTTGAGTAATTGAGGATTCGGAAGAATTTTGTTCTTAAATTTCAGCATATTTGGAAAAGTAGACAAATCCATTTCAACAAGGAAAGTATGTCCTATTAGATGAAATTGGAAATTTTCAATTCCTCTTTTTACCGCAAGGATTTCCTTGAATGTTGAAGGGTAATGGAATTAAAAATCTTTAAACTTTCCACTTTTATAGCCACAGATCATTCTGTCTTTTTCTTTTTCTTCAAGTAAGATACATGCCCAAAATTCATCAGAAGCATCAGTTTGCAAAATTCTTTTTCCTGTAGAGGGGATTTTTAAAGAAGGTAGATTTTGAGATAATCTTTTAAGCTCTAGAACACACTCAGTCTATTTTCTTGTCCATGGTGGTGCTTTTTTCTTCAGCAAAAGGTAAAGAGGACTAGTGAACATAGAGAGCTTGGGAATAAAAGGGGACATATAATTTACAATTCTTAAAAATTGCTGGATTTGTTTTACAGAGGATAAAGTATCTGGAAACTCTAGCAAGTGCTTGGCTATATGAGGCTGGAGTTTGTACATTCCATTGTGAAAATGCATAGTAAGCAAATCTATTTTTGTAGTAGCAAAGACACGTTTTTTCTCAGAAAGTATGATACCATATTTACAACAGAGGGAGTGGAATTTATCTAATAAGAGAACATGACTATCGAGATCAGAAGAAAAGAGGAGTATGTCATCTATATATATCAGTGCCTGTGTTGAGAGTGGTTCAAAAATGGTGGTTAAAACTTTTTGAAAGTATGTGGGTGCATTTTTTAAACTAAAAGGCATAACCGTCCAATGAAAATGGTAATGTGGTAAACAGAAAGCTGTTTTAGGACGATCTTCTGGATGAATTCCAATTTGCCAAAATCCTGATTTTAAATCAAGTTTGGAAAATATGTGAGCATGTATACTTGGGAAAATAGTGCAATTTGATTAGGCAAAGGAAATTATCAGCTGCAAGGAAGGTATTTAACGGTTGGTAATTGATAACTAATCTGAGCTTTCTTCGGATTTGTTCAGCTCTTTTATTTACATAAAAGGCTTCACAAGCCCAAGGAGAACTGGTAGGCTCAAATAACTGTTTCTTTATCTAATCTTGTATTTCTAGCTTAGCTTGGTCTAGCAAATCCGGATTTAAACCTCTGTAAGAAGCCTTTGTGGGATTTATATCTTTATTTTTCTTAAAAAGCTGTTGAACATAAAATTCTGATTTCTCCATAATGGATTTGTACATTTTTGGAGAAACTCAAAATGGGAATTGGCACAACAGTCTGATATAATTTTTTGTTTGACTGTATCTAAGGTGTAGGGAGGATCTATACAGGCTATCCATGGCAAGGTTAGGTTCCTATAATGTAATCCTTTGGAGGTCCATTGAAGTTTTACTTGATGTAAAACATCAAATCCAAGTAAAAGGTCTTTGTTCGGTAAATAGGATTCTAAGAGTTTATGTTGGATAACTACTTTAGGAAACAGTTTAATCAGAATGGGTTCGCTAATTTGTGTTATGGCAAATTTCTATCCATTAGCAGCTCGAAAAGTTTGATTGCATGTTTCCCAAAACTGTTTTGGTAGTAAATCAGGTTTTAAAATACTAGCGGATGCTCCTGTATCAAAGAATGCTGGTATAGTCAAAGGCTTGGAGTAGTGTTCTTGGAGTATCTGAACAAGGGCTATTGGGGTAGGTTGGTAGGGTAAATTGTTTATGTCTGAAATTTCATCTTGTGGAGACAATAACTCTGGAACACAGATGTTGCTTATCTCATTGAGCTCAAAAACATCAGAATAAGAAATGGATATCAATGTATCAGAATTCTGCTCATCATCAAGTGAAAACACAGATTCTAAGTCATCATCTATTTCTTTTTCCAAAACCTGTGATAAAAGATGTATTATCTTTTTTTTCTTTTTCTGGTTTGGACAATCTTTTGCAAAATGTCATTTCTTTCCACAGACATAGCATCTATCGCCTCTCGTGTGTCTTCGAAATCTTGAACGTCGAAGGTATTTGAATCTTTTGAATTTCTTCTTTTTCCTCTTTTGGTCAAACTTCTTTTTGCCTTTCGAGGCAAGTGGACATGAACATTGTTTTTCTGCATCACATTTAATCTTGAGATATGGTTTATCACAAGATTTTCTCAGCAAATGCTTATTTTTTTCCATTGGTTTTACAAATTCAACTTGGTTGCAGAGTCTTTCAAGAGCATGGAGAACAAACTGGTATAATTCACCAAAACTGGTGTTTTGAATGGCAAGTCTTTGGTTTTCCATTGTTTTTGTTGCTTCTTTTCCAAGAGTAGGAGGTATGGATTCAAGATAAAATTGTTTCAAATTTATATCATCAATTCCTCCTATTTTATGGTATCTTTTGTTCATCTCTGAAAAATGTTTTTCAGGATCTGTAGCTTGAAAGAACAACATTTAAGCTGAAAAAATTCTTCTCGGGCAGCAATTTGTTCAGGCTTGATTGGGCTTGAGAATTCAGAGACCAAATAATTACGAAACTCAACAATGGATTGACTATGTTTTAACTGTGTTTGCCTGTATTCTCCAAGACTTATGTACCAATCGAAAAGGCACCCTCTTAGCCTTACAATGATTTCAGAAATGGTACTGGCTAAGGTGTTTGCATGATTATTCATTTTTGAATGCATCCATCCTTGAACCTCGCTAAATCTCTCATTCCATCATGAAGGTGGAATGTCATCATTAGTAAATCCTTTAGATGAATCTCCATAGGGTGGGGTAGGTTGAGGTTCTTGGTTCGCATGAGGTCTAAATTTTTCTTCTATTACGGGTTCTGGTTCATGAGGTGGTTCTAAGGGCTTCATCATTAACAAAGAGTCTGAATTCAGGGAAGAAGAAGAGGATTTATCATCAAAGGCTTCAGAGGTATCAGTCATAGCTTTTGACGATTGTGTTTCAGTTTGAAGATTTACTTCAGGCTGTTTGGTCAGGTTTTTGAGGAATGAACTCAAATTGTTCAAGGGCTCAGAGGAAGTTAATATCTGAGTTGGGACTGAAGAGGTTACAACATCTGACTCAGTATCAGAAGACTGAAACATTTGGGTTTCATTTTTAGGTATTTGAGGACTAGGATGAAGTTGCACTGTTACAGGTGGTGAAGTAACAGAAGGTTTAGGTATTGGAGTTTGTGATGAACTGGGTACTGAAATATTTGGTTTTTTTCGCAATTGAGGAAAGAACATTTCTTCAGGAAAACGTCTTTCATCTTCTAAAGAACTTAAATCTTTAAAACCAAAGTTTCTTGGAGGAATCAATCTTGTAGGTGGGTAAAGAGTTCTAGTTGGTGGGGAAGGATCAGGACTTCGTAAAGTAGGGTAACTTTGATTATAAGGATTTGCAAGCAAAGGTTTAAATTGGGAATGGTATTGTGGCTGTGGGTATTGAGATTTCATCCAAAAATCTTTTTCAAGGCTCTGCAATTGTTTTTTTAAAAATACTTTTTCCTTTCCTTTCTGATTCAGTAAATAGGATTGTTCATGAATATCCTTTACTGTATATAAAATCTGCATCAACTCTTCATGCAACAATTGAATCTTTTCTTTTAATTGAACAATTTTTCCATTTAATCCCTGTAACTGTGAAGACATAACATTCTGTGTTTCTTCAATTCGAAGTAATGCTAAATTCTGTGATTTAGCATTTTCAGCTTGCCAGTTTAGGCTTGCTTCAGCCGGAGATATATTCTTTTGTGCTCCGGTGACATCTCTTGTACTGGGATTTTTAATCTTCTATACATGTTTTTCATTGCCCTGAATTTTTTCATAATCATGTAATGGAGGAAAATTTGAGGCTTAATTTGAACTATGAGGGTCAAAGGCGAAGCATTTTGGAATGTGATTTTTCTTTCAGAATCATCATTCTGATCATCCCATTCTGTAGGGATAATATCTTTTGACACAGTGGCTTTAGGTTTCTGACTACCATAAGTTACATAATAGTCCCATTTTCCTGAACTCTCACCAAGTAATCCAACAGTTGGATCACCTTCAATGTATCTCTGATGAAGCTTTTGTTGCGATGAAATTTTCTTTTTATTTTTCTTTTTTGGTATTTCATCAAAATCATCTTGATGACAAGTGGTACAATTGCAAGTATCAAACCAATTATGACCATCAGAAGTTTTCTGTTTGTAAATTGGTTTTCCAGTTTTGTCAAAGGCCACGACTGGAACTTTTTCAAGCAGACCTTGAATATTTCTCTGGTTTGATTTTCAATAGCTCTAGGAGTCTGAAAACATATTTGAATTGTTCCATCAGGCATTCTTGTCATCCTGGAATCTGATTGCATCACTGGTTGACTTTGATTTTGAAAATTTTCATAGTTTGTCACCCATGTGGATGGAATCAATTCAAGCAAAATTCTCGAGATATTTGTCTAGGAATGTAATGACAGACAGGTTGGGAATTATTGTCAACTTTAATGAACAGGGCAATATTTTCACATTCAGGGGGTAAAGGGGTGTCAAAAGCATGATTCTGTAATCTATACACCATTTGATAATGGAGTGTTGCTACAGTGGCTGTTTCAATTTTTTTGGTTCCAGTAATTTGTAGTTGAACTTTGAAAGCAGAACTCAAATGAAGGTCTTTGATTGGGATATTAAAGTTTGGGAAAAAGGTAACAAAAATGGTGCCAGCGTTTAAGGTTTATTTGGACAGTTCCGATACAGGCATGCTGGTATTCTAAAAATCTGGAATCTAACAATGTAATTCGGGAAACTGCTTTCATACCTTTTCTACCATGGAAAGTTAAGGCTAATTTAATGGCTCCAAAATGAATATAAGTATATCCATCTTTAAGCCATTGGGGAAAAAGGTTTCTGGGTAAAGTAATGGTGATGTACTGTTCAGCTTGGGTAGCAGGGATTTGATGTTGATCAAAAGAAGAAGCTTGAACATATTCTTTGATGGCTTCAGGATTCTTTTTTCCACAGTTTTTTTATTCTTTTGATCCAATTTAAGCTAGATTTATCATAAACCTGATAAGGATTAATTAATTGAGAGCTAGTTTCATAAAACTTTTCAGGAGTATAGGTTATTTCAAAAAGGTATTCTTGTTTAGAAAACATGGGACCTAAATCTGGACTAGGAGAAGAAGCACTATCTAAAGAGATATCGGAGATACTTTTTTCTGCCATTTTGGAATAATCTACAGAGTTGACCGTGAAATTTTTGAAATAAAGGTTAAGGCCAACTTTCCTTATCTAGTTAACAAGGTATGAACTCTTTACACGGCCTTTTTGCCTCAACAGAGCTCCTGTTATGTTAACGTTTTTAGAAAGTATTGACAGTGGAATGACATCAACACTTAAAATTAACCTTTAGTTCATACTATGTTTTCTGATGTGAGAGATCCTTAGATCAACTAGGCAGTCGCAGAGCATACTAATCTTAGTATGAACTAAAGATTAACCCAGTCACTAGAATAAATTTAAGAATTAATCTTAGTGGCATGGCTCTGAATCAAAAAGGAAAGGAAAAAACATTTTTACAAAAACAATTGCAGAGCCTTGAAAAAGATTTTTGGATGAAATCTCAATACCCACAGCCACAATACCATTCCCAATTTCAACCTTTGTTTGCAAATCCTTATAATCAAAGTTACCCTACTTTACGAAGTTCTGATCCTTTCCCACCAACTAGAACTCTTTACCCACCTATAGGAATGATTCCTCCAAGAAATTTTGGTTTTAGAGCTTTAAGTTCTTTTGAAGATGAAAGACGTTTTCCTGAAGAAATGTTCTTTCCTCAATTGCGAAAGAAACCAAATATTTCAGTACCCAGTTCAACACAAACTCCAATACTTAAACCTTCTGTTACTTCACCACATGTAACAGTGCAACATCATCTTAGTCCTCAAATACCTAAAAATGAAACCCTAATGTTTCAGTCTTCTGACACTGAGTCAGATGTTGTAGCCTCTTCAGTCTCAACTCAGATATTAACTTCCTCTGAGCCCTTGAACAATTTGAGTTCATTCCTCAAAAACTTGACCAAACAGCCTGAAGTAAATCTTCAAACTGAAACACAATCGTCAGAAGCTATGACTGATACCTCTGAACTTTTGATGATAAATCCTCTTTTTCTTCCTTGAATTCAGACTCTTTGTTAATGATGAAGCCCTCTAAACCACCTCATGAACCAGACCCTGTAATGGAAGAAGAATTTAGACCTCATGAAAACTAAGAACCTCAACCTATCCCAACCTATGGAGATTCATCTAAAGGATTTACTATTGATGATATTCCACTTTCATGATGGAATGACAGATTCAGAGAGGTTCAAGGATGGATGCATTCAGAAATGAATAATCCTGCAAACACCTTAGCCAGTACCATTTCTAAAGTCATTGTAAGGCTAAGAGGATGCCTTTTCTATTGGTACATAAGTCTTGGAGAATACCGG
Organism: Amborella trichopoda; assembly: GCF_000471905.2. The sequence continues at coordinate 886,614 of NW_006496932.1, forward strand.
CAAACATAGTTAAGACATAGGTAATCCATTGTTGAGTTTCTTAATTATTTGGTCTCTGAATTTTCAGGCCCAATCAAGCCTGAACAAATTGCTGCCCGAGAAGAATTTTTTCAGCTTAAATGTTGTTCTTTCAAGCGACAAGATCTTGAAAAACATTTTTCAGAGATGAACAAAAGATACCATAAAATAGGAGGAATTGATGATATAAATTTGAAACAATTTTATCTTGAATCCATACCTCCTACTCTTGGAAAAGAAGCAACAAAAACAATGGAAAACCAAGGACTTACCATTCAAAACACCAGTTTTGGTGAATTATACCAGTTTGTTCTCCATGCTCTTGAAAGACTCTGCAACCAAGTTGAATTTGTAAAACCAATGGAAAAAAATAAGCATTTGCTGGGAAAATCTTGTGATAAACCATATCTCAAGATTAAATGTGATGCAGAAAAACAATGTTCATGTCCACTTGCCTCGAAAGGCAAAAAGAAGTTTGACCAAAAGAGGAAAAAGAAGAAATTCAAAAGATTCAAGTACCTTCGACGTTCAAGATTTCGAAGATACACGAGAGGCGATATATGCTATGTCTGTGGAAAGAAATGACATTTTGCAAAAGATTGCCCAAACCAGAAAAAGAAAAAAAAGATAATAAATCTTTTATCACAGGTTTTGGAAAAAGAAATAGATGATGACTTAGAATCTGTGTTTTCTCTTGATGATGAGCAGTATTCTGATACATTGATATCCATTTCTTATTCTGATGTTTTTGAGCTCAATGAGATAAGCAACACCTGTGTTCCAGAGATATTGTCTCCACAGGATGAAATTTCAGACATAAACAGTTTACCCTACCAGCCTACCCCAATAGCCCTTGTTCAGATACTCTAAGAACACTATTCCAAGCCTTTGACTATACCAGCATTCTTTGATACAGGAGCATTCGCTAGTATTTTAAAACCTGATTTGCTACCAAAACAGTTTTGGGAAACATGCAATCAAACTTTTCGAGCTGCTAATGGAGAGAAATTTTCCATAACACAAATTAGCGAACCCATTCTGATTAAACTGTTTCTTAGAGTAGTTATCCAACATAAACTCTTTGGATCCTATTTACCGAACAAAGACCTTTTACTTGGATTTGATGTTTTACATCAAGTAAAACTTCAATGGACCTCCAAAGGATTACATTATAGGAACCTAACCTTGCCATGGATAGCCTGTATAGATCCTCCCTACACCTTAGATACAGTCAAACAAAAAATTATATCAGACTGTTGTGCCAATTCCCATTTTGAGTTTCTCCAAAAATGTACAAATCCATTATGGAGAAATCAGAATTTTTATGTTCAACTGCTTTTTAAGAAAAATAAAGATATATATCCCACAAAGGCTTCTCACAGAGGTTTAAATCCGGATTTGCTAGACCAAGCTAAGCTAGAAATACAAGATTTGATTAAGGAACAGTTATTTGAGCCTACCAGTACTCCTTGGGCTTGTGAAGCCTTTTATGTAAACAAAAGAGCTGAACAAATCCGAGGAAAGCTCAGGTTAGTTATCAATTACCAACCGTTAAATACCTTCCTTGCAGCTGATAAATTTCCTTTGCCTAATCAAATTGCACTATTTTCCCAAGTATCACATGCTCACATATTTTCCAAACTTGATTTAAAATCAGGATTTTGGCAAATTGGAATTCACCCAGAAGATCGTCCTAAAACAGCTTTCTGTTTACCACATTACCATTTTCATTGGACAGTTATGCCTTTTGGTTTAAAAAATGAACCCACATACTTTCAAAAAGTTTTAACCACCACTTTTGAACCACTCTCAACACATGCACTGATATATATAGATGACGTACTCCTCTTTTCTTCTGATCTCGATAGTCATGTTCTCTTATTAGATAAATTCCACTCCCTCTGTTGTAAATATGGTATTATGTTTTCTGAGAAAAAATGTGTCTTTGCTACTAGAAAAATAGATTTCCTTGGTATGCATTTTCACAATGAAATGTACAAACTCCAGCCTCATATAGCCAAACACTTGCTAGAGTTTCTAGATACTTTATCCTCTGTAAAACAAATCCAGCAATTTTTAAGAATTGTAAATTATATGTCCCTTTTTATTCCCAAGCTCTCTATGTTCACTAGTCCTCTTTACCTTTTGCTGAAGAAAAAAGCGCCGCCATAGACAAGAAAACAGACTGAGTGTGTTCTAGAGCTTAAAAGATTATCTCAAAATCTACCTTCTTTTAAAATCCCCTCTACAGGAAAAAGAATTTTGCAAACTGATGCTTCTGATGAATTTTGGGTATGTATCTTACTTGAAGAAAAAGTAAAAGACAGAATGATCTGTGGCTATAAAAGTGGAAAGTTTAAAGATTTTTAATTCCATTACCCTTCAACATTCAAGGAAATCCTTGCGGTAAAAAGAGGAATTGAAAAATTCCAATTTCATCTAATAGGACATACTTTCTTTGTTGAAATGGATTTGTCTGCTTTTTCAAATATGCTGAAATTCAAGAACAAAATTCTTCCGAATTCTCAATTACTCAGATGGTCTAACTAGTTTTCTCAATGGAGTTTTGAGTTTCAGCATATTTATGGGAAAAACAATAGTTTGGCAGACATGTTTTCCAATTGTTCCTTTTTTGGGAGCGATTATCCGAATAGATGATGATTCACCAGATGTTCCTGATGAAATATATGACATCATTCTTAGAAAAACAATGAACTCCAGAAATGAGAATATGCAACCAAAAATGCATGAAATAGTAATCAGAAATCATGGAGAATGCTTCCCAGGAATTTGATGCCATCCATCATATCCATTTTTATCCCTATTCCAAATCAGACATTATTATAATATGCCAAAAAAAGCCATTTGTTTTCTCCGGTATCTTACCCATAACCACCATATATGTTTTAATTTCCATGTAAGGAAATTACTTTCCTATCTCAGACACTGTCATTTCTTACAATGGAACAATTACATTCATCCCAATCCCAGAGCATTCAACTTCAATAAATTCCTTTTAAAGCATTACCATTATAATCAATGGATTGAATCCTTTGGTTATCTTCACCGACCTTATATCATTATAGTTTTCCATCAAGACCTTAATCCTCAAGTTTGTCCAGAACATACCTATTTCACCCAACATCCTCTCATCCAAACCATCGGATGGTATGATTCCAATCTCCTAAATTTTTGGCTATTTCAGACAGATTTATGGAAAGAAATGAAAATTCTCATGTGCTACATTAACAGAATCCAGCCAGAATGGACTCCTTTGGATGTCTATACAGGAAACAGTTTGGAATGATGAAAGTCCCAGAGGAGTTGTTCTATTACACCAACTGCACATGTGGCTTGCAGATCATCCTCCTCCTGCAGAAATACAGATAGATAGTTCAAGTGATGATACATACATTGGACCCTCACACAGCCCGTCCAATCACTCTTCACCGAGTTATGATTCTGATGGATATCCCCTCAATTATGATACAGACTAAACAACACTATTTTGTCGGCAGCATTGTTCAAGAAGCACTATACAACACTATTTTGTCGGCTGCACTGTTCAAGAAGCACTGTACAACACTATTTTGTCGGCAGCAATTTTCAACACTATTCTGATGGCTGCACTGTTCATGATTGACCACCTGTCCACTGTACATCAACTTTTTATTGTACATAAGGGCAACTGTCCTGGCCAGATGTTTTTTTTTAATTTTGTTTGAAGTCCGGATTTCACGTCCGGGGTCTATATATAGCCCCTTAAGTCAGTTGTAAAGGGCAGAGTGCTACTTAGACCTCTCAGCCTAGTTTCTTTCTGGTGTGCTTCTTCTTTCTGCTTATGCGTGTGTTTCTTCTTTCCAATTATGTTCGTAATTTTCTTACTTCTGCTTGTCTCCTGTATTTGTAAGTTTGATCCTTATAGTTGTTTATAGACCTTCGGTGTCCATGTTTTTAAGTCATATATTCTGTTCATCTGTTTCCTTTTTTCCTGTTCTGCGTTCTGTTGCTGTTGCTTATGTTTTTTATTGTTGTTTGCTTATGCACATCTATATCTTCCGAGTTGCTTTGATGGTTGGTCCCATTATATTATATCTGAGTTTTAGTTTGTCAAATTATTAGTTTGACTTTATGGCTGGTCCAAATATTTTATATCCGACTATCCAAGTGTTTCCTTTGCCAAATTATTATGTTTGCTTGTTCTTGATCTTTTTTGTCTGCATTCATGCACATGCATGAGCCCCTATGTGTGTGTGTGTGTGTGAGAGAGAGAGATGATTTGAATCTGCAGAGAGAAATTTCAGCTCACTGTGTTATTATTATATGCAGTTGTGCAAGATTGACTCCGAAGGAAAAGCCAGGAAAGTGCTCGGTTGCTCCTGTGTTGTTATAAAGGTAAAGGCAGAATCTCTCTACGTCATAGGATTGTATAATGTGAAACTATTTGCCTTTGGTACAAGGTCATAATGATTCTTAGTTGTTAGATGTGAAATCAGATGGCTGGCTATGTGTTAATTCTCCCCTGAGAAAGTTTTTCAGACTTCGAGCATGTTTAATGGCATGGCACCGTTGTTTGTGATATTTTTGTACCAAAAAAGTTAGGGTATGGTTTGCATAAGGTTTCAAGTTGCAACCTTAAACAATCCAAGGCGCACCTCTAAATTTTATCATAAATATAATTTTGATATAAAAAAGGGTGTGGTTTTTATAAGGTTGCGACCTTAAACAATCCAATTAAAACGCACTTCCAAATTTTATCAGAACATGTAATTTTTGCGTAAAAATTCTTAGGATTATCTTAAAATCTATTTTCATACCTAATTATAAAATTTTAAACTTCGAAAATGGTTAAAATCAAGCAGATCTATAAACATATGAAAATCTTGAAAATGGTCGGTCTAGATAAATTTGTTGCAAGATGCACTATTTTTGGGACTTATTATTATTATTATTGTTATTATTATAATTTTCATATTTATATATGTCAGTGTCGAGATGGTCAATAATAGGGTTTTTTGACATTAAAACAACTTTTTCCATGGATTTTGAGGTGCATCTTTAATTCTACATTTTAAGGTTGCACTCTTATATAAACTTTTTCCTATAAAAAATTCTTAGGATGGCTTGAGAATCTATTTGCAGATTATAAAATTTTAAAGTCTAAAATGGTTCAAATCAGGTAGATCTATAAACACATGAAATCTTGAAAATGGATGGTCCAGATAATGTGTTGCAAGATGCACTATTTCATGGACTCAAATCTTTTTTCTTTTCATATTCATACATACATCTTGATGTTGAGGTAAGCAATTAGAGGGTCTTCAAACATCCAAACACAACCTTTAATGATGGATTTTTGAAGTGCACTTTTAATTCTACATTTTATGGTTGCAACCTTATATAAATTTATTCCAAAAAAATTGTATGGTTTCCCACTCAATCTGTGTAGGCTTCATCTTTTTCCTTTCATTTCCTCATTTCTTTTCTGGGTGGGATTGCAGGATTATGGTGAAGAATCCGTGGGCCTTCACATTGTGCAGGAGTATGTGAAGTCCCACTAAGTTCCCATGTGGAGAGGTTTTCATTTGGGGGGTTCAGAGCAGGAGTATGTGAAGTCCCACTAAGTTCCCATGTTGAGAGGTTTTCATTTGGAGGGTTCAGAGGCCTCTGTTTTACTCTGTTTCTCAAAGGAATGCATGGGTGAGGGTGAGGTAGTAGTAAGAGTTATTTTTTTGGTTCAGTTTTGGGTAACCTTGTTTAGGAAACTTTAGAACACAAAAATTTGTTAGCAAAATGAAGTGGGCTGTGACCTTTCTATTGATTGTAATCCCAATTTGAAAGTGGGATCCTTAATGGAATTATGGATTTTGGGGTTGAATGATGATGCTTGTAAAGTATACTTGCGGAATTGAAAATAGGTTGATCCAAGAGCCATAAATTGATTTTGTTTTTTAATTCTTGTTTTTTTTACAAATTACGCAATGGGATTGTTTACAAAGATATTATTTTTTGTATATGATGGTCACAGTCATTCTCACTCATTAGATGTCAATCCCATTCATTAGATGTCAATTTGGATAGCTTTGGGTGAGTTATGAAGTCCGAAATTTTTTTTTTTTAGAGTTTTGTATCTATTTAATAGCCATTTTAAAATTTAAGAGAATGATGGTAAATTCTATGTACAAAAGATAAGTGGTCTTTTTATTGGTAACTTTTATGTACAAAAGATAAGTGGTCTTTTTGTAGACAATCTTTTTGGTTATACCAAGGCACATTCGATAAAAAGAATAATTCAAAGTAAAACACTGATCAGAATAATCCGAAAAACAATATGAGAATATTTATCGTTACTGTAGCTTGAGTTTTTTATTTAGTACGTCGATGTCAGGAGTGCCCTAATTTTCATGTGAATCTAAGTTGTAAATAGATAAATCTGAAATTGAAAGCAATTTGTATTTCAGTTTGTAGACCTTAAGAGGCATGTGTATTCCATTAGAACGATTGAGGGGTACTTGGGCACATTTCAAGCGTCAACTTCATGTAGATATTTTATCTCATTTTATGTCAAAACTAGTATGGATTTTATAGAATCTTTTTTGTTTTTGGTTAATTCACTTAATTTTCCAACAAATTGAATCTTGTAAATTTTTTAGAATCTTTGGGCTATGTTTTTTTGTTTTTTGTGGGTAATTTAGTGGGGATAACGAGCCTTTATCCGTTTTTTGAAATCGTTAGTGGTTTTTTAATACGTTAGGTGAAAATAGAAGTCTAGATCTTATTTAGGGCACAAGCGATGTTACCACCACAACCCCAACCCCACACCCACCCATTCTCATCTCTCTGAGCTACACTTAAATGCCTATGCCAGATTGGCAAAGGATGTAAAGGGTCTGTTTGGATGCTATATAAGGCGTTGATAAGAAACTTGCAGGCTATCAATACTTCGTCTTATTATCGAGAATGGGGTTGAGGTCGTGGTGGTAGTACCACCTGAGCTTCAGTTATCGGTTTAGGTTTTCATTCCTATTGTCGCATTTAAGAACCATTAACTACTTCTAAAACAGGTAGGGGCCTGTATTCCCATTGATCTAGCCAATTTTTCTTTTTTTTTTGCCTTATTACCTACAATAAAGAATTAATCGAGGAGGGTTTTTGGGTTAGCTCTTGATGAGGTCGGAGCTTATGCCTAGATGAGTGAGCCGAGAGATTGTGTGACCATTGTGTATGATGGTAGGCCTATTGAGCCGGGGGCCAAAACCTCATCCATGTTCCATCACACGGCATGCATATCGATAGATCGTTCAGGAAAGCCAGATATCCATCTTTGGGTGAAGCGTATGCATGTACGAGAGATACCGCTATGCACCATAGAACTGTGGTCGCATCAGGTCGTGGTGACTTTGACTCGTTTCTAGGGGAGGGCCTGTAATCCACAGATTGGGATTGCAACCCCTTGATTCATCGATCTGACTTTGGTGACCTACTAATGAGTTCCTGCTTGGACTGTTGGTCATGTGAAACACTGAGTCGGTTCGATGAAGCTAGTGTGGTCTGTAGTCCACAGTTGAAGGTGGAGTACCCCATATTTACAGATTGAATTCCTAAAATCATATGGATCATTTTCTCATCATATTAATTTAATTGTGTTTATTTTATTATTGAAATGATTTTAGTTTCATTATTTAAATTTTTATGAATCTCTCAATATTTTAATTATAATTTTTGAACTTATAAAAATACAGTTATTGATTTTACAAAGTTGTAAAAATTCAAATATATATTAATTCATTTAATTTAATTTTTCTTTTTTAATAAATTTTCATGAGGACCCAAAGTGCACATGGGCCCACCATGTGGCATGTGGGTGGGGGCACACATGTCCCACAAAGGGGTGGCATCCCTTTGGATACTCTTTCATTGCTTTGTGGTCAAGACTTTGAGTTTTGGTAACTTTGATTTGTGGCATGTGGTCAAAATCTTGGAAGGGAAATATTGACCATGGCATATTTTGTTTTATAGCAAGTTTGCTTTAAAGGGATATGGTCAATTTGAATAAATAGTAAATATTGACCTTAACTTATTTATATTTGGTAGTATTTATTTACTTGATAATATTTGACATATCCTTATGGAATATGTGACATGGATCATGCAATTTTACGAAATACATGATATTTATTTTATTTAAATATATTGATGAAAAAACGGTTTAAGGAAATGAGGATAATGGCTCAAGCACTTTCCATAATGTTGATGGCCCATCTATGGAATGGATGTCTCAGATCTTCACCCCACAAGTCACCTTGATCAACAGTCTAGATTCAATCTCATGAAATATGTAAACTATGGGAAAACCTTAAGAAACCCTAAACTTAAATATTCATTATAAATAGGGGTGCTCTTCCCCAATCTCTACATAACCTCTCTCTCTCTCTCTCTCTCTCTCTCTCTCGTCTCTCTCGTCTCTCTCTCTCTACTCTCTCTCTCTCTCTCTCTCTACTCTACTACTACTCTACTACTCTACTCTCTACTACTACTACTACGTACTTACGT
>NW_006496932.1:901653-912264 GCF_000471905.2 Amborella trichopoda
ATGTATAGAAGCAGAACATAGATAGGCACTTACATGAAAGCTCGAAGTAGAGGTGGGAGACAAACTTAAAGTACTCATAAATAGTGGAAGGAGAATCAATAAAATTCATTAAATAGAAAGAATAACATTCTAACATAATAACATTAAATTATAAAATAAAACAGAAGTATAGAAGCAGAACAGAGATAGGCACTTATAAGAAAGCTCGAAGTAGAGGTGAGAGGCAAACTTAAAGTACTCCTAGTAAATACTTAGGCTTACAACAATCATTCAGAAATTACTCAAACTTACAACAGTTATTCAGAAATCACTCAAACTTACAACAATCACTCAGAAATCACTCAGGCTTACTAAAACCTTATCTATGATATGTAGAAAGAAATCCCATTGTGTCCTCCTTTTGAAGCATGATCCTCCTTTTATAGAAGAGGGGAGGGTGGATTCCAAACGTTCTTAAGTCCGCATCGATAAGGTAAGATGCCTTTTCCTTCACGTCAAAGCAAAAAACAAATATTTTTGTCATTTTTTACTGTAGCAACAGTGTCGGCAATAATGTTTATTTTACTGTAGCAATAGTGTCGGCAATAATGCTTCTTTTACTGTAGTAATAGTGATTGATGTGTTGACAATCTTCTTTTACCGTCTTTTTTGGGACATGTGTCCTGAATGGTGTTGGAGTCGTACCGTCCCTAATATTTTATCTAATTTAGTTGGAAAAATATCCCCATACAATCATCTTCATTTGGAGGATCCAAATCTTCGATTTCTGTATCATTTGAGGAAGTTGGTATTTTAACTTCTACTTTTTCTTTCAGGGTAAAGAGTAATTTTCTCATGAGCTCTGCTTTTGAGAAAGTCGGATTTTTCTGTTGCATTAGAGCAATGTAGTCAGAGAATCCCATATCTGATTTTAGTGAAGAGTTTGGAATTGCCTTCATACAGATTTTTCCCGAATCTAGAGAATCATTCTTATAGTTGTCCTACCATTTAATTGAAATTTGCCTTTGTAGTTCTGGAATATTATCCCAGGTAGGACCATTTTAAAATCCAGGAAACCTGATATAGAGCCATGAAATATATGGGATAGTCTCGTTTTAGACTAGCTTTATTATATTCAAATATTTTTCTCTGTGATATTTGGAATTTTTCTGGAAGTATTTTGCTTAATGATCCCCATAGCAGGAACCAACTTTTAAACTAGTTTGGAAATTCTATTGGCTTAGTTATTTTAAACTGCACATACCAGTTGTGTGTATTTTTTACATTCTGGTAGGCAAAGACTTCGTCTCATGCCTTAATGTATTCAAAATAATGATAGGATTTGATTTTAAATCCTTTTGTAATTAGTGCCCTTGATTTTAAGGGATTCAGACCCCAGTCATTATAAGAAATAAAATTATGTATTTGAAATTTTGAATATGCTATTTTCGAGACATTGTTTCTATAGTGGTGTACTATTGACACCGACACGGTTTCCATTAAAATAGCTTCATACCATTCTCTACATCTTTCTCCTATATTAGGATGTAGATGATGGTGCAGATATATGGCGGTTAAGTCAACAAGGTCTTTTTCCCTGTGTTCATTTTCTATTATGATCAGCGGGATATAGGTTGTATCAAGAAATGGAGTTCTATCAGGGTTTGGACTATTGTAGCTCAGAGAGGATTGTTGAGGAGATATTTGAATCTCTTGAGCTTGCTTTCTTATTACAGCATTCAGATTTGATGATGACGCCAGGGATTTTCTTGGGCAAGAACTATTTGTAGCCAGGTGTTTTCTTGGACTATCATATATAGTCAGTCCTTTTCCTGAGCTAGGGACTATAACCATCAGTTTTATTCTCCGCTGTTGGCTTCTCCTTCCCTCCTTGCAAAAATTATCTAGTAAAAAATTCAGGAAGATGATTAATTTTCCCTTGAATATGTTCAATATCAAAATCAAAAGCGGAAAGAATACCTTGCTATCGAGTGAAAATTTGCTTGGCGACGAGATTTTTGACTTCCTTTTCTAAAATGTCTTTGGCTGATTTGCAATCAGTGTGTATGAGGAATTTTTTGTTAAGTAGGTCACTTTGAAATTTTGTGACATAATGTATTATTGCTAAGACCTCCTTTTTAACAGTAGAATACTTTTACTATGCCGGATTCCAGGCGTTAGAGGTAAAGTGTATAAGTTGTTCCTCATCTAGAACTTTTTGTCTAAGGATACCTCCTAATCCTATTTCAGAAGCATCTGTTTCAATAATCTTAAAGCTGTAGGATTGGATAGAGCTAAACAGAGTAATTCTTTGGTCTTTTGTTTTAATTTTTTGACTGCCATGGTATGTTCATTAGTCCACTCTGGAGGATCTTTTTTTAGTCTCTGGAATAAAGGTTTAGCATCTAAGGCTAAATCTTTATAAAAATTTGAAATATAATTTAGACATCCTAAAAATCTCTATAATTCTTTTTTATCTTTTATGATGTCAGAAAATTTGGAAGCAAATTCAATTCCCCTATCGATAGGAATTATCCTTCCTTGAAAGATATTATGCCCAATAAACTTAATTTTTGTTTTAAAAAGACTTATTTTTCTTGCAAAAACAACTAGTCCGGCATTTTTTATAGCTTTTAAAAATATATTTAAATGTTTCCAATGTTGGTCAATATTATTAGAATATATGAGGACATCATCAATATAGACAATAATGAATTTAGTATATGGATTAAAAATGTCATTCATAATGTTCTGAAATTCTGAAGGGGCATTTTTTAACCCAAAAGGCATTACATTCCATTCAAAGTGCCCAAAAGGAACATTAAATGTTGTTTTATATTTATCTTTCTCCAAAATTTGGATTTGCCAATATCCTGATTTTAGATCAAACTTTGAAAAAATGCACGCATTGACTAATCTATCAAAGAGATCCCTTTTATTTGGAATAGGGTAGCGAATCCATCTCAAAACCTTATTCAAGGATTTATAATTTATAACAAGATGTGGGGCTCCCCTTTCAATCTCTGAAGCTTTTTCTACATAAAAAGCTGCACAGCTCCAGGGTGAAGAACTTTTTTTGATTAATTTTTTGTCAAGGAGTTCTTGTATTTCAGTTTTACAAATTTCTAGGAGTCTGCTATTCATTTGTATTGGCCTGGCTTTAGTGGGAATTTTCTGTTCGTTAAAGCCTGGTTCCTAAGGAAGCTTCACAATGTGTTGCTTTCTATTCTAAAAAGCATTAGGGATTTCAACACAAACTTCTTTTTCCAATATTGTTTTGAAGTTATTGATTTACTTTATATTTGTGGAGATGTTAATTTTTCATCAATAGTTTTATACTTAACCTCTTCTTTTAAATGAAAGAGAAATCTTTCTTTTGTAGAAATCTTATTTTTTATGTTATTTATTTCATTAATTCTTGGTTTATCAATAAAGTCAAATTTTACTTCATATCCTTCACTATCAGCTTTTATCCCAGTAATGTCAATTTTAATGGGATAGAGCATGTTTAAGAAGAGAGTTCCAAGTATCACAGGCTAACTGAATCCTTTAACCATTATGAAAGGAAATTTAAAGCATGCACCATTATTACAAACTGTTGCATCCGATAATTTATATTTTATTATCATTTTACTACCATCAGCAGTATTCAAAACTGGGGTTGTTTTGCTGAAATATTTGGTTGGATCCAATCCTTCATTTATACAGTTTAGATCGGCTCCTGAATCGATAAGAGCAGTAGTTTATACCACTATTTTTATGATGGTAAACCATCTTTGGGTTATCACTTTATCCAGGAGATACATATTTATAATCTTGTATTTTTCTTAACATATTACAGTTATTAGAAGTTTGTGGATCGTCTATTACTCTTGGGAGTGTATCTTCCATTTCAATTCGTAACAGATTGTGATTATAATCATGCATTAGATTATTAAATTCTTCTTTAGGATTTTCTTCTTCATTCCCACTTTCATTTTTAGTGGCTGCTACTTCAAGAATTTGTACTCTACTTTTTAGAGTTATTAGTTCATTCCAGACCTCATTTATTTCATTTTTTAGATCATGAATTGTAGGTTCTTTTTGGAGTTGAGTTTTATTTTGAACTCTTTTCAAAATATCACTAAAGCTGTAATCTTTATTAGTAGGAACTAGAGTTGGTTTAGGAGCAAGAGAACTTGAAGGTTCTTTGGCCATATTGATATAACGAATTAAAGCTTTTCTTTTAGCCTCAGGGTCACTTATTTTATCAATTAGGTCAATTATGAGATTTTCTTCCTTGGTCAGAGTATTTAAGTTTAGGTCTTTCAAAAAATTGCACTGACAATTTATATCTTCAAAATCTGTTTTAGAGTCTGAACTAGAGAAAATCAATTCTTCATCATTTATCACTCCGATAAGCATTTCTTCATCAGAGTCAGAAGATTCTTCAGAATCATCCCTTTTAATTAAGAGGATATCAAATAATTGCTTTTTTATTTCAAGGTCTATTTCTAAAGCAATTATTTTCTTTTTCACATGACATTTATTTGTATAGTGTCCTACTTTCCACAATTATAGCAAACTGATATTTTCTTTTTTCTCTTTTGTTTAAAGGAGTGATATTGTAAGAATTTTTTAGGAAAGTCATTTTTCTTTCTTTTTGAATATGTAGACTTTATCTTTCTAAAATCTCTAGAGTCTCTAAGTTTCTGTTTGTGAGAGGGCTTGGAAGAAGGTATTGTATTAAAACCGAATTGCTCACAAAAATCTCCCAATTCTTTTTTCCCCGCCATTCTTTGTTTCTCTAATTCTCTTTTCAATTTTAAGTCTGTGCATAAAGCAAGATTTTTCTCCTTTTAGGTTTAGATTAGTTTCAGAAGGATGGATAACTTCAATGCTTTCTTCTTTAATTGTATGAAAGGTTTGAAAGGTGTTTTGGACAATATTAATATTTTGGATAGTATTATCTTGAAATTCTAGGTATTTAATTCTTTCCTTTTTAAGGATATACCTAAGCCATTTAAAAAATTTTATGTTTGTTTTATGTTGTATCATAAATTTATTGAATTTACTATGAAAGAGTTTTTTTAGTCTTTCACTAAATTCTTTGAGGAACCATTCCCTTATTTGTTTATTTTCTTCGGACAAAAAATCCCTTTTTACCCATTCTTTATCTATGACAAACTTATCTTGGGTTTGAATTGTTAGAAGTTCGAAATCGAATTCAGACATGGTTGGCTCATCAGGCTCAGTCCTTGAAGAGGTTGGAGTATTTACAGGATAAATTGGATGTTGTACCTGTTTTTCATTTTTTCTTAATCCTTCTAAAATAATTTTGTTATCATGTGCTTTTTCATAATTAGATTGAGGTATTGAAGAAGTCAAACTTCTAGAAGGAGTATAAGTTGAAAGTACAATATTCTTGGCATGCAGCCTATGAGCTAAAACAATATTTGGAATACTCAATCTAGTTCTTCTAAGGGATAAAAATTGAATTTCAATTTTTTCATTTGGATATTCAATTATTTGTTCAAGCTCTTTATTTTCAGGAATAGGTAAATGAGTCTCAGTTTGTAGAGACCAATTTTCAGGTAAGTTTACCTGCTTTTAGCATATAGCTTTAGACATGACAAGATTGGATTTTTCCATATTTGTTTGAAAAAATATTGTTTGTCTCTTTTTATCCATTAATCTTGCATTAGGACAAAGAGTGTTCATGACCTTATAACAAATTCTATAAACAACAGCCAAATTCTGGGATTTAGGGTCCATGTCAAAACCTTGAGTTTTAAGGTTAAGTGGTTAGCACTTTTAATAAATTTGGATCAGATAAGGACACAGAAAAATTTAGAAAGCAGTTGAAATATATAGGTCCATTACAGATACTCAACTCAACGATCCCTAAAAGAGAATCACTGAATCTTCTATGTCTACTATCTCTTAGACAAAGTAAAACTGAATTGTTTAATCCTTCTCTAGTTAATGGTTTTACTAACCCCTTTTTATATGATCTGCAATCATTTTAGTTGAAAAGAGTTGAAAGCTATCTTGATTTTCTATAACTGAGAGAGTTTTTTCAATTGTTTTTATTGAAAAACTGCTTTTAAACTCAAATGTTCCCCATTTATAAATATCATTTGTAGGGACCTTTGGGATATTCCAGTTCTGCAATTGTTTGTCAATATTATCTATTATTATTTCTTCTCTATTATTACTCATAGAGTATTATTACTAGAACTACCAGAAGTGGTTCTATTCGATAGTGTTCTAAACAAATTCCCCATTTTATCTTAGTTTTCTTTCCCTGAGTCAACCGGAAACAGTCCCTACACCTTATGGCCTTCTTGGCTCCCGGTGGTCTTTGGGTCACAACGACTTTAGGTATGTTAACCAGATAAAAGTACAAATTGGTTCAGTTTTCTCCGACCCTACTGCTTTTAAAATAATCGAATGTGATGCTTCTGAAAAGGGGTTGGGAGGAATATTGAAACAGAAAATTTCTAATACTGAACAATTGGTCCATTTTACTTCCCGCGCTTGGAATCCTACCAAAATTACTCCACTGTGAAAAGAGAACTCCTTGCTATTGTCCACTGTGTCACAACATTTCAAAGTGATTTGCTCAACCAAAAATTCTTAATTCGCACCGATTGTAAAGCTGCAAAAGACATACTCCATAAAGATGTCAAAAATCTTGTCTCCAAACAAATTTTTGCGCGCTGGCAAGGTATCCTCTCTTCCTTTGAATTTGAAGATCAAAGGCACCACTAATCACCTTCCTGATTTTTTAACTCGTGAGTTTTTGTAGGGAGGATAATAGGAATTTAGCGAAAAAAGGGAAAATGGAAATAGTTCCCGTGCCAAGTAAAGCCTTGGCTACATCATCATAACCAATAACCCCAAACCAAATAATAAAAAAACAAGCTCAGGAAATAACTTTTTCTCCTGAACCAATACCAATAGCTATAAATACGACTGGAGAGAAGAGCAAGTTCATAGAAACCTCTTTCACAACCATTACTGTAATATAAGACATTCAGAAAACAAAGGACCCATGGGAAGTAGCCGCTCTATATTTGAAAAACCATTTGTACCTAAATAATGGAGACAAAAGCCGAAAGTGGTATGAAACCATTATTCTTGAAACCGGATTTGTTACCATAGTCCATTTTTATAAAAAAAATACTAATATGATAGCATATTCTAAATTTCAAATAAGGAAAATAATTTCATACAAAGAGTGAGGCGCGGACCCCTTGAAACCTAGAAAATTACAAAATGAAGGTTTCAACAATAAAAAGTATCAATATTTTCAATATATTAAAGCATGGCATGAGGTCTTTGCTTTTCAAAATATTAATAATTCCCATACATGATTCATACAAATAAAAATACCAATACCAGGAGAATTTCCAAATTGGTTCACAAATTGGTTCCAATTATGGGGATCTGAAACAGAAATACTGCCACCAAATATTCAAGCTTTGCAAAGGAAGTTCATAGAATATAATAATAATAATCCCAAAATAGACCTCCACATGTATTTTATGGCTTTATACCAAATACCATGGATCATGAATTGATCCTACAATATATCTGACGACTATACAAATAATTGGGAATATATCCCAGAAATAGGTAAGCAAATATATATAAAGTGGTGGGCTGTGTACGAAAATGAAGCCCTAAACCCTGATAAAATAAGGATGAGAAAGGTACCCTTTTCACCTCCTGATACAGAAGTAAAAATGACGGACTATGTAAATAAGCTTCGACAACAGAACCCTACTTCAACTAGGGAAGAACTAAAAAAGAAGCTGCTCCAGATATTCGATGAAGAAGAAGAAGCTATGTCTACATCAACACAGAATGAGGAGACCTATGAACAACAAAACGAAGATATGGATTTTGGGATATCACAATAGAAGATACCACAATACACAGGACGGAACGACTGCAACCCAGAAAGCACACGAGTCCTGATCTGCCGACTAAATAGCCTACCGACAAAATAGTAAAAAGCTATCGACAACATCTTTCACTTTTTCTTGTTCACACCTTTTGATCCCACAACATCTTTCACTTTTTCTTGTTCACACCTTTTGGTCCCATCACCGACACCTTTTGGTCCCATCCAGCATCATCGATACCTTTAGGTCTTGTCCAGCACCAGCGGACTTGAAATAAAACTTTGGCTTCCGCAAGCTATAAAAGGGCGGAAGAGGGCCATTCAAGAGGAACACGGGAGTTTTTCTGAAGTTCTCTCTGCAACTACATTCTCTCTCTCTGTAATCTCTCTGTAACTCTACTCCCTCCGGACTATATATCTGGTGGTGTATCCAGCCAACCAGATCACATTTCTATAAGAGGGTTTACTATATGTGTGATTGTAACCAACTACTGTCTAGACGAGTGAAAGTTATTTTCTAGTTTCTGCAAGTGTCATATGTAAGTTATTTGTTTCTTTTCTCTTCTTATGCAGTTTAAAATAGTTGTCTATATAAAAGTTTGGCATGTTATTTATGTGAATTGGATTATCGTTAATATATCAACTCCATTGTGTGATTTCTGTTTAATAGTGTTTATATTTACAAGACTGTTATCTTTCCTTTAAAAATTTCTTTGCGTATATGTTTCCTGTTCCTTCCTGTTGTTATATTTTGCTTTTGTGAGCCTTCTGGTATCAGAGCCGATGACTTACAGTGGTGAACTGTAGTGAAAAAACTGTTTTAGAGTTTAGAAACTTAAAGAAATTTTCCACAAAGATAATAGGATTGACACCAAAAAGTCGTCGTGACCCGTACTACCTATAGGCCAGAAAGAGCTGTGAAAGGTACATGGACTGTTTCCGACTGACTCTGTGATCAACAATTATCAGAAAGGGTAAATTTCCTTAAGACTCTTTCCAATAGAACAACTTCTTCTTCTAATAGTACACTGCGTGTAAGAAATAGAGAAGAGATAACTATAAATAATATAGAAAAACAGATTCAGAACTGGAATATCCCTAAAGTTCCAGCCACAAATGTTTATAAAAAGGGAACTTTCGAATTTAAAACTAGTTTTCCTATTAAAACGGTAGAGCAAAGTATTTCTAGTACTAGTGAACAAAATAGTTTCCAACTCCTCTCAAATCGAATGATACAAGATCATAAGAATAAGAATTACAAATATTTACACATAAGACTTGTCCAAATTGTAATAAAACCACTCACTCGAATTTGTTTAAATAACTATGTTCTTCTTTGTTTAAGATACGAACGACATAGTAAATTCTCTGATTCTCTCTTAGGTATAGTAGAATCAAGTCTGTGTAATGACCCTATATATTTTAATTGCTTTCCCAATTATTCCGTGGCCTTAACAGATCCTAACCTCCTAACTTAAACATAAAAACCCAATGATTTGATATGGATACAGGATCCTAAAATATTGCTCTAGTCTATAGGATTTGTTATAAAGTGATGAACATTTTATGTCCAAACGTACTCCAAATGGATACCAAAGGACAAACAGTGTTTTTTCAGACCAATATGGAAAAATCTAATACTGTGATACCAAGGTCTATGGCCTGGTCACAAATAAAACTTCCTGAAAAGTAGTCTCTACCTTGTGAAAACCAACAGTCTAGAACTCCAGGAAGTAGAGAACCGGAACAAATAATAGAGTACCCAGATGAGGATGTAGAAATACAATTCAATTGGAATGGACGAACCCGAATAAATATTTCTGAAGCCCCTTCTAGAATTCCTTCAAGATGCTCCACTTCTTCTGTTCCGCAGACAAAACATTTGGGAGCTCAGCACATATTTCTTTTGTAATATTTTCTCCGAGGTTTTCTATTATCTTCTTATTTTCTAGTAGTAGAAGCTTAGTTTCTATTGTTTTATATTTTATTTCTTCTTTAAGATAATATAAGAACTTTTCTTTATTTGAAATCTTTTCTTTTATATTATTTATTTCTCGAATTTTTGGTTTTTCGAAGAACTCAAATTTCACATTATGTCCTTCTATATTGGCTTCGATTCCTGTATTATCAATTTTTTTTGGGTAAAGCATATTTAGAAATGGAGTCCCCAGGATTACAAATTGGCTCAACCCTTCAACCATAATAAAGGGGAACTCAAAGCAGTTACCATTATTGCAAACCGCAGCATTTGAAAGTTTATAGTTGATTATCATTTTACTGCCATCTGCCGTGTTTAAGACTTGTGTAGTTTTACTAAAATATTTAATAGGGACCAAGCCTTCATTTATGCAATTTAAATCTGCTCCTGAATCTATTAGAGCAAGAGTTTGAAAACTATATTCTTTTTGAACGATTATTTTTGTCATGGTGAACTATGTTTGAGTAATTACTTTGTCAAGAAGATTAACATAACTACAATTTTGTTTTGTATTAGAAGATTCTGGTTCATCCTTGACTTCTTTAAGAAGAAATTCTTCTGCCTTAGGGGGCAGAGGTTTTTTATAATTATTTGTAATATTATTAAATTCTATTTCATCATTTGTATTAACAGGGCTATCCTCTACATGTTAGAGGCTAATTCTATAATATGTACTCTATTTTTCAGGCTTATTAGTTTATTACGCACTTCATTAATTTCCTGCCTTAACTCAGAGATAGAAGGCTCTTTGTGATTACTATTC
>NW_006496932.1:912370-935609 GCF_000471905.2 Amborella trichopoda
GGTGCAGTTTGCATACAGATGCATCCGTAGGTGCAGAGGTAAGGTGCACCTTCAAAATTTTCATGGTATATAATTTTGATGTAAAATGTTCTTAAGATTATCTCAAAATCTATTTTTATATCTAATTATAAAATTTCAAATTTAAAAAATAGTTAAAATCAAGTAGATCTATAAATATATGAAATGGACGGTGTAGATAATATGTTCTAAAATGCAGCATTTCTGAGACTTGAAATCCTTTTATTTTTCATGGTCATACATCTCGATGTCGAGATAATCAATCAAAGGGTTTTTCAACATTAAAACTACATTTTTTGATGGATTTTTGAGGTGCATCCGTAGTTCTACATTATAAGGTAGTATCCTTATATAAACTTTTTCATATATATATATATATATATATATAAAAGAGCCATTGACCTAGATCACCTTTGCACACCCTCACATAGAATAAGAGCCATTGACCCAGATCACCTTTGCACACCCTCACATAGAATCGATCTACCATTGACCCAGATCACCTTTGCACACCCTCACATAGAATCGATCTACCTTGATCAATGATTCCCACTCCTTGGGAAGTTTAAAATGCAACAAATTGGACACCTACCGAAGTGCCTTAGGGGATTGTATACTTGAGATTGTTTACATTAAGGCCTCGATCACATTAACCTTCAGATGTGAAATCCGATGAATTGGGGTATATCAAAAAATTCGAAAAAATATTTTGGGGTTTTCATGGCCAATCAAAAGTACACCCACAACCACTTGATTCAAATTCATTGGCTAAAGGCAAAAAGCTGCCTCTTGTACAAAAGATAAATGGTTTTATTGTTTTCTTTATCACCTTTTAATTGACTTAAACAATGCATTTCTCTATAACGAAAGGTCATTATAGCCATCGATTCGCTACAACGAATTTCAACCCTCGATTCTCTCTCTCCAAAATAAACGTGAAATCCAATTTGACAAGCTAACTTACAGAGAATACTTCATTTTTCTCAATCCTATATAATAAGGGTGTTTTTGTTGATAGTTATAGAAACCAAATATTAAGTTAAAGGAATTCAAGCAAAATATATAGCAAAGAAACTAAGCAAATTTTTGAAAAACTGACTGATGAAATCGAAAAAAAAAATATTCGTTAGATAGGCAGACAGATGCATTTACCAACCTACGAAAAAAAAAAACACTAATCAGCCTTTTGCAGATTGATTTACTCAATCAGATAAAGGACAAGAAATTATGGGGGCTAGGAAAAAACAAGATTAGCACGTTTGGTTTGCATGAAATTGTTTTCGAAAAAATATTTTCCCATGAAAAATTCTCCCATACGGTTAAGCGTGAGAATATTTTCATACCAATTAATCTTAATGCATCTTTTCATACCAATTGACAACTAATTGACGTAAAAATATTCTCACGCATAACTACATGAGAGAGTTTTTTCATAGAAAAATGTTTTTCAGAAAACAATTTCGTGTGAACCAAACGTCTAGAAAGATAACTCACTATTGCCTGTTACAATCAGAGAGGATCCTGTGTAATCGATTTCTTGTGAAGACGATCAATATAAGCTCCTCATGAAGGTTGGGCTGACAACTGATGGTGGCTGAAAGTTGTATGTAGAGAGAGGTGTCCGGAGACTATCTGACAGTTAATAAGATGTGATTGTGTATGTAAACAATGGAAAATTGTTTCACGCGGGCTGACAGCATATCTACTATATATGCGGTCTAGAAAGTGTAAGCCATCCATCTTAAAGATGGATATAAGCAGGTGTTTCATCTAAAAACAATAGAAATTAACAGTCCAAATTTTTTTTATTAGAATTATTATTTCTGATTTTTAAAATTTATTTATTTTGTCATATTCATGAGCTCTATGCTAGATATTAGATGTCTTTAAAAATTAAGTCTTAAAATTCATCTTAAAAATAGATTTATTAAGAGGCCCACATTTCTACATAAGCCAGCTTGGCTGCATAGAAACCAGGCCCCTTAAGTATTTGATCTTTCCAGCCATATGGAGTGAGCTGAGAAGACCCAATCAACATACTTTAGTGAAATTGGAGCATTGGAAGTTGGAATCAAAAGTAACCAAACAATACTTGGTTTGCGACACATTAGAGAAAACCACCGAAGACACATGAACATACACATAAAAAGAAAAACCAGATATACAAAATGAATTGTTTTATGTAAAATAAAAAATAAAAAATTCTAAACTTCTAAAAATTTTTAGAATTTCTTATTGAATTCTTAGTGTTTTGTAAAAGTTTTCTAATGCTTAAATTCTAAAAAAGAATTCAATAAAAGAATTCTAAAAAATTTCTTATTGAATTCTTAGTGTTTTGTTGTGTTCCCAATCTAAAATCCCCGAAGATTGTCCATCTTTCATGTTCACCTGCACTGTCGTGCTCATCCCTACACTGTTGCTGAATAATATGGCTGGGATAGGGTGGCCTCAGAATCATCATCTCTCTCATTTTCTCTTTAAATAATATGGATTAAAAAAAAAAACAACAAATTTTCAAAAAAAATCGATCATGGATTAAAAAAAAAATCACAAATTTTCAAAAAATTCTCTCATGGATTACAAAAAAAATTCGATCATGGATTAAAAAAAAAAATCACAAATTTTCAAAAAATTCTACCATGGATTACAAAAAAAATTCGATCATGGATTACAAAAAAAACAAACAAAAAATTCAATCGTGGATTACAAAAAAAGAAAAAACAATTCGATCATGGGTTACAAAAAATTCAATCATGGATTACAAAAAACTCTATCATGAGTTACAAAAAAAAAACAAACATTTCGACTATGGATTACAAAAAAAAAACAAACATTTCGATCATGTATTACAAAACATTCAATCATGGATTACAAAAAATTCTATCATGGGTTACAAAAAAAAAAAATTCCATCATGGATTACAAGAAAAAAAAACAAACATTTCGATCATGGATTACAAAAAATTCGATCATGGATTACAAAAAATTCTATCATGGGTTACAAAAAAAAAAAAATCAAAAAATTCAATCATGGATTACAAAAAAAAAAAACAATTTGATCATGGATTACAAAAAAATCGATCAAGTATTACAAAAAAATCTATCATGGATTACAAACAAAAAAAAAAGAAAAAAAAATTCCGTATGGGACTCGCCGATTCACTGTTCGGACTCGCCGATTTCGTACAGTGACTCGGCGAGTCACTGTACAGAATCGTCCGGTTCTCTCTAGAACCAGACGATTCTCGTTTTTTTTGCCGATTCGATCCGTCCATGGCGATTCCCGAGTCGATCCGGGCGAGTCCGGTTCGACTCGACGTTTTTTTAAACACTGGTCCAAACAATAAAACATCCGATTTCAAATAAAGCAGTCAATAATGATATAGACTTCCTTATATCAATATTAAATGGTCTTACATATATTTTCTTAAAAAAATAAAACAAATAAAAAAAAAGATTTTAAGAAAATGGGGTCGGGACATGAAATCAGTTCAGTCCTTATCGACTCTATATCCAAATCGACGGTTCAACCAGAGAATCAATCAAGTTTGAAAACACTGCACCAAACAAAATAGTGTCTCGAATCTGATGACAAGAGGGAGCTATGATTAAAAAATCAAACGACACACAAACAAACAAACACTTATCATATGTGCATGGAGTGCATTCCTCCACGTAACGTGTATATTAACCTGTTACTAAAACCCATGTGTTCACGTGCTTCCATCCAATAAATCTGAACAAAAAATGTCGCCATATTATACAACGGGGCTAGGGTTTTAAAATCTGGATTGAGATATAGGTTGGATTGGATAATTCATTGAGAATCGGTTGCAAAAAATCTATAGATAAATCACAAATTTAGAAATTTTAAAAATTAGAGTAGGTGGGAGTTGGGGCCCAATCTGGATCGCCCAAGTTTTGGTATAGGCTTTGCCTGATTCTTTGACAATATAGGTGAGTCTATCAAAATCAAACCTATTCTTGGTTCTGATTTGGAACCAGATCGGTTCCTGATCCAAATCAGCAATTGATGTTCTTAATCAATGATTTTTTAAAACATTGGCAAGGCTTATAAAGATTCGTGAATTCACCTAGGTTTTCCAAGAACTGGAAATGGAGTTTCCCTGTTAGTTTCATTATCTTGAAGTTATAAAAATGGTGAATGAACTCTGCAAAACTGAGGCTAAAAAGTCATACTTTTAAATTTTAAAGTTTTAATTTATTTTTCCATATGTATTATCTCCATCATTGAGATTATCGACTCGACTCCTGGGATTCTGAATCTAAATTACATCTCTAAGATAGATTTTGGAAGAGAGACGCATGTAAACCGGTGCCAGGTGCTGGCACCAAAACCCCACCCATAAATGAGAAAACCCTGAATAAAAGTCAAAAGATTCTAGACGGAGTGAGAATAGTCACTACTGAGAGAGAGAGAGAGAGAGAGAGAGAGAGAGAGAGAGAGAGTAAACTGCTAAATGGATATGAAGTCTGAGAAATTCTCCATCTTGAATTTTATTTTAACATTCAATTTGAACCGTCCATTTCCATGAACCCCCTATACTAGTCAAAGTACCATTTGAAAAAGATAAAAGTTTATATAGAGCCGAGGCTATAAACAATCAAATTAGAGCCTACCTCAAAAATTTCACTAGAAGAGATTGTTTTGATGGAAAAATATCTTCAAATTGATCATCTGGACATCAAGATGCATGGACATGAGAAAAAAATAGATTTCAAGTTTTGAAAATAGTGTATTTTGTAAGGCATTTTTGGCCTATCAATTTTCAATATTTTCAAGCTTTCATAGATATGTCTATCTACACTATTTTTGAAGCTTTAAACTTTATAAATAAAGATGAAAATATATTTTAAGGCTATCACAAAGATTTATGGTGTTGAAACCATATTTCTCGACAATATTTGAAGGTAAGCTCTAATTTGATTGTTTAGAGCCTAGGCTCTATAAAAACCACACCCTTTGAAAAATGCTGAATCCATAAATAAGCTCGTAGTTAGAAGGGATTTTCCAATCCTCATCCCATGGGAAAGAGGGAGTGTGGGGGTTGGCCTCATTGTGTTTGCATGAAGAGGGGACCTCATATTAACACTAGCCTAGTCATATTCCAGAGCCATCGGTCTGGACCGCCTGTCTGTTAACTTAGGTCTGAAAAACCATGAAAATGCCCGGGTCCGTCCAACTCGGGCAATTTTGGGGTTTTCAATTTTTATTATTTTGTTTAAATATAGTCTATCTAACTCAGTCAGACTCGTCAGACCAAGTTGTACTCTGACCCCTTAGAGGTGGAGACCTATTCTGATTTTTTCAACACTGCTCTATTGTGAAGAATGATAATAATAGAAATATAGGTAGTCGTCTTCAAGGCATAGATAATTGATAGTTTTTAGTGGTGTGATTTCTACCACAAGTGAGGACCACAATAATGCTCAAGTCTTAGTTTGTTTCCAGTATGGTTTTTAGTTTTTTGGATAGCTCAGTAGAGAAGACAAACCCCCTACCCATTTTTTTTCAAATAGATCTGGGAGTTAGCTTTTTTTAAGATGTCTGTCAATAAGATTGAAAACCATATCGTGGGAACTAGGTATGGGGGTGCTACCATCACCACCCAACCCCTTTCCTATGCTATTTATGGTTTCATTTAATCTAGAAATGTGATGTTTGCAGTTTTGTTGTAATCTTCCCTTAAGAAAGACGCATTTATTAGTTATTTTTGTCTCTTTGTTTGGTCGTCCTAAAAAAAGGAATGAGTCCATTTTGTAGAAATGTGATGTTTCATTTAAAATCAGATGCTTAAAATGAGATATGTGAAATGGCACGATTGTTGACAAAATAGGCCCATGTGGAAGTGTAGCCCCAGTAGACCAGTCCTTTTATTAGAAAATATTTAATAATTGCTAAGTTTAAATGAAATGGTTTTAGCCATGATTAGTTGTTGGAAAATTGTTTCATGCAGGCTGGACCGCATTTCTACATATGCGGTCCAGAGGTATAAAGCATCCATCTTAAAGATGGATGCAAATAGGAGGTCCATCAAAAAACAATTGAAACTAACGATCCGAATGTTTTTTCATAGAACCATTGTTTCTAGTTTTCAAAATTTATTTATTTTTTCATACTCGTGATCTCCATGTTAGAGATTACATGTCTTTAAAAAATTAAGTCTAGAAATCCATCTCAAAAATAATTTTTAAGAGGTGCCTCATTTGTACATGAATTCATAAAAACTATATCCTTAGTGATCAACCCAAACAGGTGCTTAGGTGCTATCCCATCAATCTCTTCTCTTTAGAAACTATGTCCTTGATGGTCAATGCAAACAGGTGCTCAGGTGCTATCCCATCAATCTCTTCTCTCCCTCGTAACCAGCTTTTAGTGTTCACCTTGTGCAATCAGAGTAGCTTTATCCTCTCACTCATTATATTTATAACCATACTGTGTCTCTCTTTCTCCACCTCCAATAATGTATCCATATAATTTCATCTTATATTTTCTCCTATTAACACGCAGATTGCAACACTTATACGCCTTCTAAACCCACTCTCATGACAAAAGAAAATTGCCAAACAACTTCCCTCTTTCTCATTGCTACCGGAAAAAAATCATTAAGAATGACCTGAAAACTTTTTTCTATTTAGAAGTGAAAAGTGAATCAACTCATTAACTCCACGGATACCTCTCTCTTTAGGAGGCTAATGTTGGGTTTACGTTGCCTTTAAAGGCCTTATGATAGATTGTATAAAACATTTTAAACAAATGAAACGTGAACTCAGTGGGAGTGTGATCATCTTGTGGACCATTCCAGACAAATGTTATTTGCTGATACTCGGACTAGGCTCGACGAGCTAGGCCAGCCGAAGTTTGAAAAAACCCAAGATTCCTGAGTATAGGGATATAACCGAGAATGGTTTAATGTGTTAACCCTTGTTGCGGTCAGTGTATGCCTGTATGAGAGCTGAAAGATCATGTGACCCTTGTATGTGATGAATAACGTTTAGAAACATGGCAAAAACATCATCATTATATCATTACATAACATGTATATAGATAGTCGTTTTGAGATTCACCAATGAGGATGAAACGTGTACATGTGAGAGAGATTTCCCCTATGTATCATAGAGTCATGGTTGCATCATGGCCTAGAGGATCATGATTTTTGTATTTAAGGAAGAACCTTGAATCCATAAACTGATATTGCATTTTCTAATCCATTAATTGATTTTAGTGATACAAGCATGAGCTCCTGCAGTGGACTGTGGGTCATGGGTACTGTTGGGTTAGTTTGAGAAAGTTAGGCAGATCGTGATTCGCAGTTGAAGGTGAAGTGCTCCTATATATTGATTCGATTCGCAGTCTAATGGATCCAATTCCCATCAAAATTAATTAATTTTAATTAATTTTTTATTATGTAATTTTTGAATGTTTATTTGAATTTTTGTGAATCTTTTGATATTTTATTTTTGTCATTTGGATTTATAAATTAAGAAAACTTAATTTTAAAATATTGTACATAAAATATAAGATTTAAAAAATTTTAAATATAAAATAAAATATTTTCTAAAAATATATGGGAACTCCATAAATATAGTGCCCAATTTAAAAGATATGGGATTAGGTGGGCCCAAGTGCAATCCAATAAATAAAGATTCAATATATGGAGGATAATATTCTAGCTCATCTTTTTGAACCCTGGTGGATCAAAGAGATTTGAATTTAAAGTAAAACTTATAGCGTAAAAAATTTATAAAAGGAGATCTCCACCTTATAAAATTGATACACCTATTTTCTAAAAGGGTACACACTACCTAGGCTCTCCCTCTCTCTTCCTAAGTTGATAAGGGTGGCACACACCACCAATTAGTCTCCCATATTACCCAAGAGTGATATGCACCACCTACTACCTATTTTCTTATCTTCTAAAGGGTGGCACGCAGCCACATTCATATTTTCTAAGGGTGGCACGTACCCAACCAACAGCGTCCCTCTCTTGGGTTTTCTCTTTTGGGTGGTATGTACAAGCCAAGGTTGTTTTGGGTGGTATGTACAAGCCAAGGTTGTGGTTCTTTGTGGGTAGCAAAGGGATGGAACCCCTTGCCAATAGATCTCAACATCTTTTTTTGATTTTTATCTCCTATCTTTCTAAAAGATTGCTAATAGATCTCAACATCTCTTTTTGATTTTTATCTTCTATCTCTCTAAAAGACTAAGATATTGAGACTTTAGGTAGTTGGTTCTAGATTTTTAAGTTGGTTCTAGATTGAGATCCATTAGCTATTGAGTGTCATAGTAGGAAAATCAAGAGACCAATCATAGATCCAAACACCATCGGAAGGAGAAGACTCAATGTGGGGTGTGTTAAACCCAGTTGAGGTAATCTCCGTCAATTTTATTTTTTTAAATATTTTTTTTGTGATTTGATCTTCTATTCCCATAAAGCAATAAATCTAGTTGTGTTTGTTGAATAGATAATTGTATTTAAAGAGGTAGCAATTGATAGCCGATTTTATTTTAGTTTTATTTATTTCAAGAGGTTTGTTTGTAATTGGACATTGTAAGTGATCTTGCCGATGTAGAAATAAAAAAAAAATTAAATTATATACAACGTGCTTTATCACAAAGTCATTCTTTGGGTGATCCTATCTCTTGGAGATGCATCTTACCCCTGGAATTCCCTTATTAGGACCCCAAATGAAAAAAGCCTAAAAGAATGAGTATCATGTCCTATGGATCCCCTTATATATAAGTCACCGGCATTTCTTTCTCGCTCCCAAGAAACTCCCTTGTTTATTTTACCGAAGGATTATATAATCCTCAATCTTTTTTTTAAAAAAAATATTGGAATTATTATGTTGGCTATCATCAAATCTAACATATTTAATTTTTTATAGAAGCA
Source organism: Amborella trichopoda (assembly GCF_000471905.2). The sequence continues at coordinate 921,303 of NW_006496932.1, forward strand.
ATCTAAAACATATGTATTTAGGGGAAAAATTCTACTAAACAAGCATTATCTAAGATATTAGAAGACCATTCAAAAATCCTCATACATGCCAAAGTGCACTCGCTTTTGACAATTCACCAAACATGCGAATCAAAACTTATGGAGGTACGGTCCATTTCTACTTACAAAATACAACATAAGTGAAAGGACTAGTATGATCTAGCCAGAATATATAATAATTTTTTTTTTCAATTCTTTTTATTTTTTTTCCGGCCTAGATCACTTACAAGTAGTCATTTTTCAATATAATAACTTCAAATAAAACAAAATAAAATAAACTAATAGAATAAAATAGGATCTTAAGAACTTGAAGCCATTCAAAAACCTTTATTTCAATAACAAAGCAAAGACACAACCTATGCTTGTAAATAAAGACATAATAAATAAAAATGTAAGAAATAAAAGAAGGTGTCGAAGATTACTTCAACCGGACTTTTTACATGCCACACCGAGTCACCACTTTCCGATGGTGTGGGATATAATGGTCAATCTTCAATCTCAATCGGGAAAGCAAGTTTGAACAAACCACACCAATGGAACATGAACCCCTTAATCACAATTTTCAAACCTTTAGGAGAACCCCCTTGATAACCTAGTTTAAGAGAGATACTTCTCTTTCTACCACAACCCTATGGACGTTAACCCCAATGTGAGATGAGAGACGCCATGAGAGAGGAACTATGAGATGAGAGAGAGTGAGGTGTGTCCCCTTAGGCCATTCAAGAGAGAGAGAAACTTACTTAAAAGAGAGATAACTTAGAGTGGGGCGTGCCGCCTTTGGGAGTTTTTAGGAGAGAGATAGAAAGTTATGAGGTGTAGAGATTTGGATAGGGATTAACCCAGTTTTTATAGCACTTGAACAAATTTGGGGTTTCTTAGGATTTTTTTTGGTTTGCGACTCATGTGAGATTGAATATGCACGATTGATCTTGAGTGACTTATAGGGTGATAGATATGAGCTCTTCATTCCATAGATGAACTATCAATATTCTATGGAAGGTGCTAAAACCATTATCCCCCACTTCTTAAACCATTTTCCCATCAATTAATTCAAATAATAAATTAATATATCATAACCTTTACATATTTTATGCATAAGCCTTCTCATACATTCCAAAATATCATTCAAATTTTTCTCAAGGCTTAAACTTTCTAAATCAATACAAAATTATCTCTCAAGCTTCTAGAGCTTGATCTTTACAAAATAGAAAATCTCCATAAGTGGGGATGCCACCCATTGTGACATAATGGGCCCAATTTGCTAAGGTAGGCCCAAAAAACCTATTGGGCATCCCTTATAATTATATTATTTTTTATATTTTAAAAAACACAAAAAATTATTATTTGAATATTTGAATCATTATAAAATCAATATCTCTATTTTTATAAATCCAAATTTGATAAATAAAATATCTAGAGATTCAGAAAAATTCAAATAACAAATTTAAAAATCATATATTATTAAAATAAATAAAATTAAATACTTTGATAAGAAAATAATCCATATGGTTTAAGAATAAATATCCAATGGGCACATGTCCAACCGCAAACTACGAACCACACACGTTTTCTCAAACCGACCCAAAGTTGCTATGACCCACAGTCCATGCAAGGGATCATTAGTGGGTCACCAAAGTCTAGTCAATGGGCAAAGGGTCGCAGTCTCAGTATATTGATTTTAGATCGCCCCTAGAGACGAAACCAATGTCATCCTGACCGAATGCAAACCATAGCTTGATGGTACACATGGGGTATTTCTCATATATGCACATGCTTCACCCTGAAATGTGATACGCTTTTTCGAAAATGGCTATCGATATGCAGGCCGTGTGATGGTACAATGATGAGGCTTTGGCTCTGTCTCTGAAGGCCTCCATCACACACACAATCCCTCGGCTCACTCATCCGGGCATACTCCGATCTCATCAAGAGATAACCCATATAACCCTCCTTTGTTGTTTATTTTTCTATGACCAGATGACATGGGTTTTTCCCAACAAACCCGACCTAGCACGTTAAGCGCAGTTTAGTATCAGCAAACAACGTTTTCTTAGTATGGTCCATTTGTGACCATACTTCCACTGAGTTCATGTTTCACTATATATTTTTATTTTCCAAGCACTCATAAGGTTTTTAATGGCCACACACACCTAACAATAAGTACAAAAATCTTAATCTTTAAAAAAAAAGAAAATGTTTATATAAGGTTGCAACTTTAAAATGTAGAATTAAAGTGCACCTAAAAAATACATAATAAAATATTGTTTTGATGTTGGAAAACCTTCTAATTGATCATCTCGGTATTGAGATGTATGTATATGAAAAGAAAAAAAGATTTCGAGTCCTAAAAATAATTTATCTCGCACCATTATCTAGACCGTCTATTTTCAAGATTTTTAAGTGTTTATATATCTAGTTGATTTGAACCATTTTTAAATTTTAAGATTTTTATAATTAGATATGAAAATAGTTTCTCAAGACATCCTAAGAATTTTTTACACCAAATTATATTTATGATAAAATTTGGAGGTGCGCTTTAATTTGATTATTTAAGGTTACAACCTTATGCATACCACATTCTAAAAATTATATTCCAAAAATATTTTGAAAATTTTCCAAAAATTATTGTTGGCCTTTAAAATTAAAATGACATATTTATTAAATTATAATAAACAATTAACTATTTTGAAATAAATATTTTTTTTTTTGACAAGAGTACTTAACCTTTATTGCAAAATTGTAAAACGAAGTACATTGGTTAAAATAAAACTGAAGAAATAACAAAAGAGTCAAAATTCACCCCTTTCTTGGCCAATTTGTTGGCAATCGAGTTACCCTCCCTATAGTAATGTTAGAAGGATATCACCATGGAAGATTAGGAATCCATGATCTCTAACCATAATGATTTGAGTCGCCAGGGAGTTTTAGAAACATAAGAGCACTAGTTAATACTATTGAAAAAATCCCCTTTTAGAATCAAAGCATATCTCAGGCTTGTCTCTTTCTATATCAAAACCCCTTGCAACAAAGCCGTGAATTCAATATGATTAACTATCAGTGATAAGACCACACAAACCAGCAACAGAAAATAAGACAGACCTCGTACTATCCCTACATACTCTACCACTTCCTGCACTTTTGTGAGTTACCAAGTGAAGAACCATCAAGATTAATCTTGAAGCTATCATCAAAATTAATCTTGAAGCTATCTTTTATCGATGGAACTAAGGAGAAATAAGCAAATTTTATTTCTAATAGGTTCAACTATCACGGATGATAGTAGAACTAACATTGTTTCCATCGACGTGCAAGACACTATTCCATGTCACTACTAAATCAGTGTTTTAAAAGTTGCGGATTCGGATCGCGAATCAGTAGGGACCAATCTGGTTCTTAATTGAAACCAGATTTGACTCGTAGCCAAAGAACCCCAATTTCACTATCTTTGGTAATTGTTCTTTCACTCAATCATAAATAGTAAAGAGCATTTTTTTATACCATCCAATTGTTGATAAGTCCCTCATTTTTCCTCATATTCTTGAAAAATACTTCTCTAACCTGCTAAATTAAAAGAAAATGTTTTACCCCAATTCATTGATTTAGTACATAAATGTACAAACTGGCGACAATGACACTGATTTAATGAGGATTAGAATACAAACAAAGATTAGGACAAAAACAAACAAACAAAGAAATGAAAATACGCACCTCATACAAAATTCAAAATTCCCCATATGTGTTGAGGTGCTCATAGCAACAAGATAAGTGCAAATAACAATTCTTATTTATTGACTAGCGAAAATACATAATAAAGTTATTTATTATCAATATAAGGGGGTCACAATCACCTTTACACTGTAAACATAAAATTTGCTGGCTCGGAGTGTGCTATTGATTAGTTTTTTTTTTTTCTTTTTTTTTGGGTGAAGCCATCATTGATTAGCTTCAAAAGTTTTTTTTATAAAAAAAAAAAAAAACTTGTGGTTTTTTCTATAATGGCTAGAAGTGATTGTAACTTTCTTGCATCAATTGTATCAAATGTAAACTCTCTAGTATAAATCCCCCATTAATTAAAAACTATCGGTGTGTCGACCGTAAATAGGTCGTGCCAGTGCATGAGAACAACAATTTTAATCCAAGTTCTTGGTATCAACAACCATATACATAGGCAGAGATGTTAAGAGAACTTGTATTGACAAGTCATGTTTTAGAAATAGGCTAAGTCTAAGTAGTCAGGGTAGGATGATGCCATAACGTCACGACTTAAGTTCTATTTTTACCATGGATATGGGACCCAACTATCTAAAAAAACCAAAAGGGAGTCACATATTGTCAGGTGGGAATAGCAAAGTTATATGCCCGACAAACAAACTCACAATCGTTGTCATTAATTTGATAGTGTCAATTTTTTTGTTGAAAATAATTAATTGAAAAAATGATATGATACTGATGTCCTTCTCACAAGATTACAAGCAATCCACAAAGCAAGGCTACATTAAAAGACGCAAACTAATCAATAATTTACGACAAAGGTTTGTTGAACAACTAGTTTTCAACCGTTCTCCAAAGCACAAAAAGCATCTATATTTCAAAATTATTTAGTAAAAAAGATTGCAGTAAGCATGATGTGACAACATTTATTGTAGAAGAATGGTTGCAATGCTCTACACCGCCTATATTAGTTAAACGACATAAATTTGGCATGTATTTTAAAATAGTAAAAAAAATTACATACTCTTTAATATAATATTAAGAGAAAATATCCCTTTACCCTCTATTTTTAATTTCTATATATCATGAGACTAAAAAATTGAAAATATTACTTGTAAGCAAAATGTCTCAATCTTTTCGATCTTATAACCCCTTAGACCACTTTGACCCTAAATTTTTTACTTAAACAAACACTAAAATGACACCCTACAATTTAATCTCACGCTACTTTTCCTCTCTTTTTCTAAAAATTATCTCTGTTCAAAGCTCCCCACACTGCTTTTCCTCTCTCTCTCTCTAAAAATTATCTCTGATCAGAGCTCCCTATATTATCTTTGTCTAATAAAATTTGGGATTGTTGTGATTATAATCGATAATTTTGATTAACAAAGAGATAAGATTGAACTATGGCACTCTTGGATAAGCTTTGGGATGACACTTTAGCCAGACCACAACTTGAAAATGGGCTTAGCAAGCTCAAGAAACCTGTATCTCGGCCATCTCTGGCCAAAGGTGAGCCGGAAAATACAACTTGATCTCTCTTTCTTTTTCGTCTTTCTTTCATTTGAGAAAAATCCACTTTATTTCTTTCTCTCATTACATTTCTGCGTATTAGTGCTTTTTTCTATATATTTTTTTGTGTATTTATCACTCTTTTCGACTGATTTTTCCCCATTTCTTTCTGTGTATGTGTTTTTTTTTACTGTAATCGATTTAATTCTATTTTTCATTTTGTGTGTAATGATTTTCAATTGATGAGTTCTCGGATGAAGCCAATAGAGTGACTCGAAACATAATGATAGTAAAACCGCCGCCAAATAATAATGACACTTCAAAAAACGAAAACATATCGTCTTCTCCTGGCTGGAATGATGCCTCCGGTTTCTCCTTTCGCTAGTAATGTCAACTTTGTTAATTGATTTTCATCATTCGCTTATGAGAATTGGCCGAAATTTCGGGTATGTTGCAGGGGCCAGGAGGTTTCAGAGGAGATTTTCATTGGATGAGTATGAGAGAAGCGGCATTTTAGTATGGGGAGCACTGAACAGAGATAATTTTTAGAGAGAGAGAAGAAAAGTAGCGTGGGATTAAATTTTAAGGTGTCATTTTAGTATTTGTTTAGGTAAAACATTTATGGTCAAAAGGGTCTAGGGGGTTATAAGATAGAAAAGATGGAGATATTTTGCTTACAAGTAATATTTTCAATTATTGGGTCTCATGAGATTTAGAAGTTAAAAATAGAGGGTAAGGAGATATTTTTCCTAATATTAAATCTTCACCCTCCTAATAAAATTGGTGGCATAAATAAAGTTACTTTCACTTTATTTTTAGTCAAAAATAAATTTAAAGTTGCCAAAAAAAACTTAAATAATTAAAGAGCAATATGTATAACGCTAGGTATATACTCAACAGCCGAAAAAGATGATAGTATGTGGTGAACTCCTCATAAAATTAATAAGCAACCAAACTTACCTTTAAATATTCCCATTTTATTGTATCACATATTTAGGGCTTCAATGGGCCATGACTCAGCCTGGTCCGGTCCTAAAAAACTAGGGCCTAGGCTACAAATTCTGGTCCAAGGGCTAGGCTTGGGCTAGTGCGGCCCAATTTGTCCTTGTCTTGCCCTCTTTTTTTCTCATCTTTTCTTTTATTTGTCATCAATTATTTTTGGCTTGGTCCTCGCCTTGTTAGGACCGGCCTTATGGGGCAAGGGCCGAGACAAAGATGGGCTTGGGGGGACCTGGCCCAAGACCAACCTTTCACATAATAGCACCATGTGCCGCAAACCAACATGTGCGGTCAAGTGACAACGTTACCATTCTTTTGTTTCTATTTAGTTTTTACTTTTTAGTAATGAAAAAGGTTTTTGTACAGCTGCAACCTTATCGACAGTTCAGGCTGCACCCGCATGCCAAATTGGCATTTATCTTGTAATCAACATGTGGGGTGCACTTATCTTTTTAAAAGTTGTTTTCACCTAATTCAAAGTATTGCTAAAAGCCACTTTAGCTAAACATATTTAAAGTTGCTAAAAAATAATATTATGCAGCGAGACTAGGTATTATTGTCAGCAAACGTGCCCTTAACAACTAAAAAATAATTGTCAACTAGATATACTTAACAACTAAAAAATAATTGTGAACTAAAAAATAATATATACTTAACAACTAAAACATAATATAAGATATAATTGCCAACGAAACGTGCCCATAACTCTTTGCAATTATATTGTATCTCATGGTTAGGGCCGGCAATGGGCCGCGTAGCCCGGCCCAAGCTGCCCTGTTAGTCCAACTCTAAAAAGTAGGGCCTAGGCTATAACTGACATGGGCATGTGCCTGCTTAGTTTGTCCCAGCCTTGTCCTCTTTTATTTTTGGGTTTTTATTTTTATTTTTTTTCATTTGTTTTGGCTTGGCCCTGGCCTTGTTAGGGCCGGCTCTATGGGAACAGAGCCAGGGACTTGGGTCCAGCCCATTGCCACCCTTTCACATATTAGCACATGTGCAGCCAATCAACATGTGCGGTCAAGTGACAACGTTATCATTCCTTTGCTTCGATTTAGTATTTACTAAGGAAAAAGTTTATATAAGGCCGAAGCTCTAAACAATCAATTTAGGGCGCACCTCAATAATTCACTAAAAGAGGTTGTTTTAAAGCCAAAAAATCCTCAAATTGATCATCTCAGCCTCAAGATGTATGGACATGAGAACAAATGAATTTCAAATTTTAGAAATAGTGCATCTTGTAATGCATTTTCGGACCGTTAATTTTCAAGATTTTCAAATATTCATAGATCTGCTCGATCTACATTATTTTCGAAGTTTTAAATTTTACAATTAGAGATGAAAATAAATTTTCAAGCCATTACAAAGATCTACAGTAGTGAAACAATATATTTCGACACCATTTGAAAGTGTGCTCTACTTTGATTGTTTAGAGCCTCGGCTTTATACAAACTACACCCATTTGCCAAAGAAAAGGGTTCTCTAGGGCTGAAACCTTATCGACACTCGAAGGCGGCACCCTCATGCAAAAGTGGTAATGTTAGTAACTTGCTCATGATTAGGAGAATATAATGTGTATTTTCTATATAAGGTTGCAACCTTAAACAATCCAATTAAATCGCACGTCCAAATTTTATCATAACATATAATTTTGGTGAAAATTTTTTTTAGAATTATTTAAAAATTTATTTTTATATCTAATTATAAAATTTAAGCTCCAAAAATGGTTAAAATCAAGTAGTAAAAATGAAACTCAATATATCATGTTGTACTGCACCATTACCTTATCCACCTAACCCTGAACCCATTCCTAAAAGCATGTCATTCTTGTTATAATAGTGATTAGGTTGCACTTTATTAAACACGGATTTTTGTTCAATCTGGATTGGAATTAATGGGTGGGCAATCTAAATATTCATAATCCCAAGATCACTTGAGTGCTAACTTTTTCATTTTTTATTTGAATTTCCTTGTTTTTCAAACTCACCGAATCAGGTGATTCGGACATGATCAAAATCCAAATCAATTGGGCTGATTCAGGTCCCGATTCCGTGTTTTCAATTTTTGCTTAAACATTGTTATGATTTAAGAATCCTGTTAAATGCGGAAACCAGAAACCAGAATCCCTAAGGTTGGATTTCACTAAGATCGTGTATTTATCCAGTTAGAAATAAAATAAGAGAGAGCACGAGCCATAATACGAGAAATAAAGCATGAAACACACACGCCACAAGAACATAAAGATTTATGCGGTTCACCCTAAGAGGGCTACATCCACAAAGATTTACGTAGTTGACACCAAGAAGGCTACATCCACAAATACGGCAAACTGAAATCCACCATACCAATGAAAATTACATTACAAATTTTAAGACATAGAATTACCTCCATAACCCTCGACAAAACTTAGTCGAATAAGTCCTTTTAGACCTAGTCTCCCAATCCGCGCCATCGTCGACCTCTCATCTATATTCCACGGCTAAACCACTGTCCAAGAAGAGACCATCTCCATTCTACAGCTAAACCACTGTCCAAGTGGAGAACCCTGAGAACAACCGAAACTTTCTTTATCCAAAAGGGAAACCACCCAAATCTTCATGGAAACTATTTCTCTACAAGAAACCACCGTCTCAATTTACAGGAGGCACATCAAATATAAAACTTCTTATAAATGTTATATATATCTCAAGAACCAACAGATATATCCAAGAGTCCCAATCTTTTTGAATTTTTATTTTTTTTTAGAAAACTTATCAATATCAATCCAATCCCACATAATATCATATTTATTTATGAGGGTGATTTTGGATATTACCATATCCAACAAACCCAACATGCCCATTAAATTATGTATTTAGGTGATGAAGGGCATTTCCTTGAGAGAGTGAGAGATAAATCACATGGCAAACCTGCTACATGGGTTTAGCAATCATATATATTTGATTCCCATTAACATGCAACATTGGAAGGAAAGAATATTTATCTATAATGAGACAGAAGAAAAAAGAAAATGTAAAATATAAATTGCTGAGATTCCTAAAGAACATATTTCTCAAAAAGCTAAAGATTATTTAGGTGTTTTGAAAGAGGATTGTGATCATTGTGTTGGGTTTGCCCAGACCAAAGGTTCAAGTCCAGGCCAACCTAACTTAAAGAGAAAATGTTGGACCATTTTGCCCTATATCATTAAAATTTTGTTGAATACTTGTCCATGTAAAAGTAGGCCGGTATGAATGATCAGGAAGGAAGATCATTCAACTTTCTTGAATTTCGTTCTTTGAATTAGGTGGATAGGTCATTATCTTCTTTCTTCTCTTCTTTATCTATGTGGTCCCTTGTTATTTCGTAGTCTTATGAGTTAGTTGCTCTAAGGAATCATGTTGGAAGGGAAGAAAATTGACAGTTGTAATTGTTTTTTTAGTATTTTCTGGTGTGACTCATTTAAAACAATATAAAAAGGTAATTTCAAAAAACAAAATAAATCAAAATGCTTATGAAAGGTTTATGGGTATTTTGATCAATTTATTTTTATAAAGTATATCTAATTAAGAAATGTAGAACTCCAGAATTTTAAGTTAATCTACCTTGAAAAACAATTAAAATTAGAAAGATAAAGACCCTATTAGTACGGCTCCAACCTTCTATAAGAATTGTGATTATTTGGGAATAAGTGTATTATTGGTCCAACTTATTAACGAAAAGGAAAATTTTCTAAAATACACTTCATTTTTTAACTTTTTAGTATTTTACCTCTTTTTTTTCTACTATCCCAACTGAAAATCATGTGTATTTTAATGGGCACTTTGATATTAAATCAAAACATATAGATAAAATGTTAAATGGTTAACATCTTAAATGATTTTTGATAAATTTCCCTCAATAATATTAAAAGGAGCTGCTCTTTGTGGTACCCGGGTTTTTCAATATGAAGTGAAATCTTAAGAAAGCAAATTTTCACACACACCAATGTCTTTAGTGGGAATAGCAAAAACAATGTTATGTATATCATTCCCCAAAATTATTTTAAGATTAAAAATTGGGTTATAGTCAAAATTATCTTTCAATTTATTTATTTAACATAGGGTAGGTAAAAGCCACTTGCTCTAAGCACATTCGGCATATATTTTTATGCAGTAGGGAAAGTGTATGATTGAAAAATAGAACATTCATGACGATACTACCTTTGTTCAGTTCTATCCAATCTCAGTTTTGTCTTCTTCTTCATGGACGAAGAAGAAGCGGTTCACCAGCCACCACATCTGTGGATCTCACCTTATTCTCAAACTTAGCAACTACATCTGTGGATCCCACCTTATTTTCAAACCTAGTGGCTGCTCGCTTTTTGATAGGTGATTCACCGGCCATTAGATTGATGAAAAATCTCTCCAAAATCCGCTCATTATTTGCTATGGGGTCAATCAGGAAAGATTGCATTTTTATTTTTTACCTGTTGATGTAGATACATGCTTATAAGGGATTAGACTGGACATCAAGAATCAGTAATAATCTCATTGTTATTTATAGGTATTTTATACTATAAGATCATTTTCTTTTCTAAGGAGGTCACAGTCATGTTCTGACACAAATTTGCACTTGGGATGTGTCACAAAATTAAATTTTAAATTTTTTAAAATATTGAGGCAAAAGATGACCGTGACCTCCTCAATATTTTTCTAATCACCTTGGGTCAGGCACTCGTTATTGACTTCAGGCAAGTTACTTGGGGAAGCCTAAGTGGACTCACCTAAGTCCTACTCTCCCAAAAGAAATGATAGAAAATAGGTTCAAAAATGTTAAAATATTTAAAAATCAGCAAAAATAATATAATTCATAGGAATCATTGAAAGAGTATAGCTAATAACATATGAAAAAAAATCTGTAAAAGGTGGATTGTTTAAATTTTTCATTTTATACCTTGAATACTGATAAAAATCAATAAAAAGTAAAAAAGTTGATCATGTGATGAGAAAAGTTCTGAATTCATCTTAAAAACCATCAAAATCATCTAAAAACATTTTTTTTAGTAATTTTTTTACTTTTAATCTTCTTTTTAAAAAAATTTATGCACTTGGAACTCACCACAACTCGGCCAAGGCCTACTACACTGCCAAAGGTAAATAGTATTTTTGTGCATTTTTTTTCATTAGTATATGATTACATTCTCAAAGCCATAAAATTTTGTTTTATCATATTAGCTTACGCTTTTTCCTTTTTCTTTTTTAATGTTTAGCTTACTTTTTTTTACTACAAATAAGGGTTCCCCCATGCAATGAAATCATGTGCACTGTGTTGTATGCGATTGTATACTATGAAACTATTATCTTTGTTATAAATAGGTCACAATTACTCCTAGCGATTAGATGTGAAATTCGATGACAGCTTGGGGTGTGTCATGAAGTTCTAAAAATTTTATTTTAAATTTTAAGTCCAGTCAATGATTCTCTCACTACCACCCGATTTGAAATTTGACTTACAAGAATGTTTGTGACCTGCATGTGTAAAGAGTCTCTTTCAAAGTTCTAAAAATGATATACCCAGATCAAATTAAAAATCAGGTGAACCAATCCAATTCCCTTTATTTATCAGGAGCAGGCAAGTTACTGACTAGAACCACCCGGTTTGACATAACCGGAACTCCCCTTTCTTAGTTATTAGTTATTTATGGGACGGTTTTTGGAAATGACCTGGAAATAGCATCTTATAAATGGCCGTCGCATATTATAAATCGCCCATGAAATATTGTGTCTTATAAAAATAGTATCTTATATATGGTTTTTCCTAAAAGGCCGAAAAAAACATTGTAGGCACGAGATACTTATGAAAGTGTAAGGAAAAATAGCATTTACACATTTCAAGCCAAAAAAATTAATATAGTTCTATTTGTATGGCAACCCATCACACTATACAGAGAAAAACGCTATGAAATAATGGGTGAAACTGAAATATAATCATCATACATTCAAACAGGATACATCTCAATTTCACTTATTTTTGTAAGATTATGAATATTCATAACACATTATCCTTTTTTTTTCTTGAAAACCCAAATAACATTATTTATAATGGCTTTTAATGATTTTTTGAATTTTTTTTGAGGCCGCATCTAGCTGATCCAACTGATTTTTTTTATCCGGATCGTAGATCCCCCAACCCAACCTGATTTTCCAAAAAAACCGTCCAAGTCACTGATCTATTTTTTTCAAACTTTTGTCTCCTTTTCCACATTGTAAACTTGGCTTCGATTGGGGTGAAACCTGAAGTCTTAGGATTTTTCCTCACAAACGAAGCAAAATCAATGCCAAGTAGATAGCGTGTAACTATTAAAACTTTCTAAAAGTAAGCAAAATGTGTAAACTTCATAATGCCATAGAGAGAGAGTACAAAAAGAAAATACCACTTTACCGACTTTAACATCTACATGGAGAAGTACACAAAAAAAATAAAAAAAATAAAAAGAAAAGAAAAGGAAAGAAAAGAAAAAGAAAGAAATACCACCTCACCTACTTGATGCAGATAAAAAAAAGTTAAAACATATTTTTGAAATTTAAAAGAACTATTAAAGTACTTTTTATTACAATGCTCCTGATTCCAAGGGAATTAAAAATTGAATTTAAAATTGATAGTATAAAATAAAATTTCAACCATTTTATTTATTATTAATTATTAAATATAGAAATAAATTTAGAAAAAATATCTCTGTACCCCTATTTTTTGTTTTCAAATCTCAATAGACGTAATGATTTAAAATATATCTCCTTGCCCCTTGACTAACTTTACCCACTTTTAAGTATTTTTTTAGCCCTAACAAATATAAAAAAAACACATTCATTCTAAACACTTCCTCTCTTTAAGTGATATATTCCCCCCAAATTTCTCTCATTCTCTTTGTTCCTTGATATTCTCCCAAACCCTTTTTCTCTCTCTATATTTTCCCCCACTTTCTCTCTCCAAGTCTCTCGCTCTCTCTCTACCCGTGTTTTTCCAAACCACTCTCTCTCACCCCAACCCCTCTCTATCTCTCTCTCTTATTCCCAACCACTCTCTCAACCAATTGTTGATGCACACTGTTTAAGGTTTGCAACAATGTCAGCCCATCACCAAGATAGTGAGTAATGGAGAGAGAGAGGTTGGGAAGAGAGAGAGAGAAGGGCTAAGCACATATAAAGAGAGGGAGGGATTTGGAGAATGAGAGAGAGAGAGAGGAGGTTTGGGAAAAGTCATAGAGAGAAATTTAAAGGAAAATCATGTGAAGAGAGAAAAATAATGTTAGAATTTATTTTCTTTATATTTGTTTGGGCAAAAAAAAAAGGTTTAAATGTGATAAAGTTAGAATTTTTATGACCTAAGATATGTTTTGAAACTTTGGTCTATTAAGATATAAAACCTAAAAATAAAAAGGGTATGGAGATATTTTCCCATAAATTTATTTATTGTTCATTTTTATTTTTTACAAAATTAAAAATATTATTTTATTTATTTAAAAAAAACACAAAAAAATCAAAGTCTTCCCCAGAATAAGCTTAAACATCAAATTGCTTTATTTTTCATCACCTCCAAATTTTATCATAACATGTAATTTTAGTGAAAAAAATTCTTAAGATTATCTCAAAATCTATTTTCATATCTAATTATAAAATTTTAATCCCCAATAGTGGTTAAAATCAAGTAGATTTAAAAACATGTGAAAATCTTGAAAACGGACGGTCTAGATAGTATATTGCAAGATGCACTATTTCTGGCGCTCAAAATCTTTTTTTTTTTTTTGTCATATTCATAATTTTCAATTAGAGGTTTTTCAACATTAAAACAACCTTTTCCAATGGATTTTTGAGGTGCATGTGTAATTCAACATTTTAAGGTTGCAACCTTATATAACTTTTTCCTATTGTAATATATATATATATATATATATATATATATATATATAGAGAGAGAGAGAGAGAGAGAGAGAGAGAGTAGTAGTAGTAGTAGTTAGGTACGTACACCAACTATATTACTTACTACTACTACTAATAGTAGTAGTATAGTTAGTTAGTTTAGTTAGTTAGT
>NW_006496932.1:935629-945826 GCF_000471905.2 Amborella trichopoda
TAATATATAGTTAATTAATTATATAGTATATATATAGTATAGTATAGTAGTATAGTATAGTAGAGTAGAGAGAGAGAGAANGAGAGAGAGAGAGAGTGGTATGTATAGGGTTTAGGCTCCAAACCATCAAATTTTATCCTACCTTCAAATAATGTCGAGAAATGTGGTTTTAATATTGGAAATCTTTGTGAAAGCCTTAAAATATATTTTCATTTTTATTTATAAAGTTTAAAGCTTAAAAAATAGTGTAGATCTATGAAAACTTGAAAATTGACAATCCACAAATTTGTTACGAAATTCACTATTTCCAAAACTTGAAATCCATTTTTTTTTCATGTCTATGCATTTTAATGTCGATATGATCAATTTGAGGATATTTGGGCCTCAAAACAACTTCTTCTAGTGAAATTTTTTAGGTAGGCTCACATTTGATTGTATAGAGCTTCAATTCTATATAAAATTTTTCCATGTATATATATGAAAAGATCATGTCAGTTTATAGGCTGACAACTACAGTATCAACCAACGGCCCAGATTGATTCTGGGCCCAAATCCAATAGTCACGACTTCATTTTGTATTTGATTTTTTTTTATATACAAATCCAAATCACTTAAAATTTTGAACGTCAATTCTTAAAAACTAGTAGAATTTAATACAAATATTTAAAATATAATTTGAAATATATAAATTGACCAAAATATAAATTTATATTTTCTGAATTATTTTTTTATATATTTTTATTAGGTGCGCTTTGATGAGTAGAGTGTGCGCATAAATTTTCAAGTGATTTGGATTTGTAAAAAAATAAAAATAAAAATTCAAATACAAAATAAAATTGTATCCGTCAAATCGATCCCAATTCAATCTGAATCATTAACTTACACAGTCAGCTTAAACTAACATCCATTAATTTATATATATATATATATATATATATGATCTAGCTTCTGACGCATACAAATAGTTTATACTTCACGGGCCTTTCTTAGCTTATGATCCCCTCTTAGTGTTCACGTGAATGGTCCACATACGCAGCCTTCAGTCTCTTAGTATCCAGATGCATGGTCCCCATAGGCAGCCTTTTATCAGTCTCCGTTCTTTGTTTCTTTCTTCTACGATCTTTTTATTTCTCACTTTTTATACCTTTCTCAATCATTCTTGATCTCTCTAACTCTCTCACTCTCTCTCTTTCTCAATCATTCAATCTGTTATCCCTTCATGCACGAATGCTCAGGCCATGGACCCCAACAGATTAACTGAGGACGATTCGTTCACTTTATTTAGTGGGGAACCAAAGTCCATGCAGCTTTTGAGGGGAGTGATCTGAAAAACTTCACATCACCCTAACAGTTCAACATAAATGATGAAGTTTTTACCAGACTTAGGCTTTTATTAAAACAAAATAAAACCCCACTTCTTATCCTCCTCTCAAAAGCATTCTCGACAACGGAAATCTCCATCAACATCATCGTAAATTTTTTTAGTTAATTAGAGTCGGCAACGGAAATATTCATAATGGCTCTAAAATCAACTTGCAACACTGACAATGAATTTCGAAACTAAAATATGGTATAGATTTTGCATGTTTGTGGAAATTTTTTTTTAGGGTGAAATGGGCGAGCTAGATAATTTGTTACGATATATGTTATTTTTAAAGCTTGAAATCGTTTTTTTTTTTTCTACAATCATAATGTTCAAGCCAAAATGATTTGATGTAAAGGTTTTTTAATGCTTAAATTGCAATTTTCATAGAGTTATGAGGAGAGGCTTTACTTCAAATAGGGTTGCAGCCCTATCAAACCATTTTCTTAAATATAAATAAGAGGTAGGAGTGGCTCTCGGGCATGAGTGGCTAGGGCTGGAGGTGCTAGAATATGATTTCTAGAGTTTTATTATCAATAAGATTATAAGTTGACAAACTGGATCGAACAGGTGAATCAGCCATTTGGAAATCCTGTATGGGTCAGTGAATTGTTACTATGCATCAACAAATCAGATGATTCTCTAGTGTGAGTATCAATCCAAAAAAATAAAAAATAAAAACCAATAAAAATATAATGTGGGTAGTGGGAATTAGACGATCTGGTGGGTCTAGATTGCCTAGTTCCCTTAACATAATCGCCTAGTTCTTGACAAAATTAGTTCCTTGATGGAGCTGAGTGATTTTAAGTGAACTAGAGCAATTCCCAATTCTGATTGGGGACCAGGTCGGCCGATATCGATTCCTGATCCGAATTGACGACCTTATTCAAATCGCCTTCTTTTTACACATATGTAAATAAGCGATCACCAGGGTACGTCTTGGAGCAACGGGAGGCTGAAACAAGGGCAAGGAAATAACAGTTTGCTTGATTATTTGGACAAAATTGAGGGGATGAGATTTTAAGACATGCCAATCCGCTATCTTAAAGCAATATTTACCCTCTACTAACGATAATTAATATATATAAGGTTCTTTGTATAAATTTTTCATCGAGATATCTAAAATAGAGGATTGAGCATTTATCTTGCGTATCTAATGCACCAGTATGTTAGGACAATGATGCAAAATCGCCTCTTATTTGATATTTTCAGGTATTTTCATCACATTATCACAAAGCCACACCATCTTTCACTAGTACCCTAAGACTATCAACAAGCCAACAAATCTTGCATGCCAACTTAGTTTGGCTTGTACATAACCAAGGTAGAGAAATATTTTATAACTAGGAATTATGTTAGTACTTTTCTTAACTAAACAATATTTTAGGTAATTTTCAAATAACATCATTGCAAGCATTGTTATGCAGAACTTAGTTTTTGCCTTAGTTTAGAGAGAAAAGGTGGATTCTTAAACCCATCATTATGAATTAGAAAGAGAGAGTCAACTATATATAAAAGAAGGGTGAGGTTTGTATAGATTGTAAACCTTATACAATTAGGGCCAATTTGGCTCATTGGATTCAAATTTTTTGGAGTCACATGTTTTTAGAAAAGCTAGATCAAAAGTGTTTGGTTCGTTTTAAACTGACATTTCCATTGAATTTAGATTTTCATGGGATTTATGAATACTCATTTTAAGTCTAAATTTTGGAAATCTCAATTCCATCAAAATAGATGGAATTGACATTTCATGGAAATGATCCATTTTAAAGATATGAAAAATATTAAAATTTTAAAGAAAGAAACTATATCAAAATTTAAAGAGAAAACATATTAAAATTTAGATAGGGAAACTATATCAAATTTTAGAGAGAGAAAATATATGAAAGTTTTTAGAGAAATAAAATATACAATTTTTTTTTAGAAAGATAAACTATCTCAAATCTTAAATTTTTGGAGAGAGAAAGTATATTAAAATTATAGAGAGAGAAACTACATTAAATTTTAGAGAGAGGAACTACTTAAATTTTTTTAGAGAGAAATATCTCAAAACATTTAGAGAAAAATTATCTCAAATTTTAAGTTTTAGAGAGAGAGAGAGAGAATTTTAGAGACTAGAAACTATATAAAATTATATAGATAAACTACACAAAATTTTAGAGAGAGGAACTACTAAATTTTTTTAGAGAGAAATATCTCAAAACATTTAGAGAAAAATTATCTCAAATTTTAAGTTTTAGAGAGAGAGAGAGAGAATTTTAGAGACTAGAAACTATATCAAATTTTATATAGATAAACTACCACAAAAATTTTAGAGAGAGAAACTATATCAAATTTTAAGTTTTAGAGAGGAAAAATATCTTAAAACTTTAGAGAGAGAAACTATATCAAATTTCATATAGAGAAAGTACTTAAAATTTTTAGGGAAAGAAACTATTTGAAAATTTTATATAGAGATACAATTTCAAATTTTAAGTTTTAGAGAGAGAAAGTGTATTAAAGTTTTAGAGAGAGAAACTACCTAAAAATTCAAAAAGAGAACCTATCTTAAAATTTAAATTTTAGAGAGAGAAAACACCTTAAAATTTTAGAGAGAGTAACTATATCAATTTTTAGTGTGAGAAAATACATAAAATTTCTTAGAGAGAGAAACTATCTTAAAATTTTGGAAAGAAACTATCTCAAATTTTAAGTTTTAGATAGAGAAGGTACTTAAAATTTTAGAGAGACAAATTATATCATATTTTAGAGAGAGAAACTGCCTGAAATTGTTTAGAGAGACTAACTATCTCAAAATTTTTATTGAGAGAAACTATTTCAAATCTAAAGTTATAGAGAGAGAAAGTATCTCAAACTTTTAAAGAGAAACTATATCAAAGTTTAGAGAGAGAAAGTAGATAAAAATTTTAGAGAGATAAACTATCTCAAAACTTTTAGAGAGAAAAACTATTTCAAATTTTAAGTTTTTGAAAGAGAGTGTATTAAAATTTTAGAGAGAGAAACTATCTCAAAAATTTTAGAGAGGGAGAGGATTTGCATTTCCATGAAAAAGATATTTCAGGAAATCCAAACGGAGAATTAGCATTTCCTTGATTTCTACTAGATGCCATCCAAACAGCATACACCAGATTCCAAAAAATGTCAATTCCAGTAAATCTCAATTCCAGAATCGACTTTTCCCAGGATTGAAAAATCCAGAGATTGAAATAACCATTAAAGTAAGATACGCCTCAAAACTATGTCGACGGATCAGTTTTGGTGCCACAAAGCCTTACAATGATATGAAAATCTATTGTTGACCCCAATTATGAAATTTACAGTTCTAGAAATGGTGATGATTAAGCTGATCTATAAACACTTGAAAATCTTAAAAATGGATGGTCCAAATAATGTGTTTGAAGATGAATTATTTTTAAAGGTAGAAATCCCATTTTTTTTCATTTTTATGAATCTCAAGGTCAAGATGACCGAATTGAGGGTTCTTCGGCAATGGAAAAACGTTCACTAATGGATATTTTAAGTATACTACAACTATACAGTATAAGGATGAGACTTTATATAAATTTTTTCCTATAAAAAAAGGATGAGCAAACCTCTAAAATTTGCTTAGGGATTAAGTTCTAGCATCACAGAGCTTCGTATGACTTGATCATCTATTTTCATCCCCAGCTTCGTATGACTTGAGCATCTATTTTCATCCGCAGTTATAAAATTTTAAAGTTTGAAAATAATAAAGATTAGGCACATCAATAAACACTTGAAAATCTTCAAAATAGACCACCCATAACTTAGTACAAAACACTATTTTTTATATTTTTTTTCTTTATGTCCATACATCTCGAGGTCGAGATGATCAATTGGAGGGTTCTCCAAATCTAGAACACTTTCTTGTGTAGGAAATTTGGGATGCACCTAACTTCAATAATATAAGGTTGCAACATTATATTAAATTTTTCCATATATATATATATATATATAAGAAAGACACTATGAGACCCTCCCACACCCATATGAATAGGACCCCAAAGGATTACCATTAAATTTGGCACAGATATCTAAAAAAGTTATTACATGGATGTTGGACTTGACTTTTCTAGAGATCTATGCCAAATTTGATGGTGATCATTTGGGGTCCTACTCACATGAGTGTGAGAGGGTCTCATAGGATCATTATTATATATATATATTATAAAACCCTCTCTACTGATGTGTTCGTGGAACATTATAGAGAGAATTCCCGAGGCATGCAACACACATGCCCATGGGTATGAGGGTACTTGAGGCACACTTTACACACTTGCATCATAATGTCAATTGAAGTCATTATTTTTGAAAGCATAAAGCGTATTTAAATTTTATACTTTTATCAAAACATAGAGTTAAGCTTAAATTTGGTATGATCATATTCTCACCATCACATACTTATAAAAAATATTTAAAAATAATATAAAATAAATAAATTTATTTAAAAACCCAAAATACTCTAGGAGTAATTTAGTCATTCATTATTTTTAAATATTTCTTAGAGGCGTGTTATGGTGAAAGGTATGAAGGACTAAATTTGAGTTTAATCTGATATAAAAAAAAAAGGCACAAAATTGAAATACCCTTTGTGCTCTCAAAAAGTGGTATTTGAGTGTAAAATATAAAATATATAGAATTTTGTTCATAGAGGTCACAATCATTTTTATCTCTTGAATTTCAAAATGGGTCGTTGTAAGAGTGTTATTAAATAAGCATAAAGTTCTAAAAACAAAAAAATTTGTCGGACTTCATGACTCATCCCAAACCATCCAATTTAACATCTAATAAGTGATAATGATTGCAACTACCACGTACAAAAGATAAATGATCTCTTTATGGACAACTTCTTTTGTAAATTCCCTTTGATATTTTATGAAAGATAACAAAACTCTATACGCTCATATAGAATTATTTTTGGGTAAATAATGCTCCTAGCTGATGGCTTTGATGAAAAGTATGCAAAGAAACAAGCATATAAATGGTATACGCTGGAAAGCGGCTCATAATGCACCCATGGGGAGCCATAACCACCGAATCAAAGGTGTCAATTGACCCACATTTTAGCTGTAAAGCCTCATGGAGATTGGTGTTTTTATTGTAGGCTTGTGTTACGTTGGTGGAATTTTTGGCCTAGAATAACATAAGGGTGGGTAGTCGATTCCAATTAATTGATAAAATGCTATGATGATGATGAATAACAGAAGGGTGGGTATCTGTGAGTATGCAAACACATATATTCATTTGCGTCATCTGAATTCAAATTTTTAAGGACCCATGATGTAGATTATGGGGATTATGATTATAACGATAAATCAATAAAGGGACTGTATACAAAGAAACCATTTACTTTTGGGATTATATACAATGAGATCATTTACTTTTGATGTAAGGTAGTTCCAATTCCTTACAAATGTGAAATTTGATAGCTTGGATGTCACAAAGGTCAAGAAAATTTCTTTTGAAGTTTGGGCTTGGTCAATGGAATAATTGCAGCCACCCAATTTCATATTCAATGGTCAAGATTATTGTGACTATCTTATATCAAAGGTAAATAGTCTCATTTTAAATTTTCATTTTTTTTTTATAAGGAGGTCACAAATATTCATACTCATTGGATATCAAATTGGATAGCTTAGGGTCTAGAATTATTATTATTATTTTTAGTCTATTCAATGACACTCCTACAACCACCCAATTTGAATTCCAAGGGACATGAGTGATTGTGACATTCTTCTGTAAAAGTAAATGATCTCTTTATATACTTTTTCATAAATAAATCTTAGCATTTAAAATTATTCTTAATTTCTTTTTATCTTAGATTGTGGTAAGGTCCTTACTGTCCATCTTAAAAATAGACATTTGATGGCCAGGGGTACACGCATACCTCACTCATCCAATACTTTTCTATAACGCGTAGAATTCCCTTCAAAATTTTATCAAATGAATTTTGATAGTAAGAGATTGTTCAACTCTTAGCTAATAGAAGAAGAAGAGCACGTATACTATGATCATGCATGAGTATAGTGCGTATCTACTCTCTTGCTTGAACACTTATTTAGGAAGAATTTTTTTTTTAGTCTAAAATTTTGGAAACCATATAAGAATTACTAGATGATTATTATCAGAAGAAAAGTTTGAAATTTTGAATTTTACAACACTTAGAGCGAGCCCTCAAAAAATTGGATGGTCTCAATTAAATCTTGAGGCCGTAGTTCTCTAATACATGGAGAACTTAGCTAGGATTTTTTTTAAATTGAGATTAGTCTATTGGTTGTAGAGAATACATCCCCAAATTTTGAGATCTAAAAAAATCCTAAGGCGTGTTTTGTTTAAGGAAGTAAATAGACAGTACACTCCTATATGAGTAGGAAGTCTTTTGGGTAATAAAAGTTTACACACATGTTGTCCCATCAAAATAATTATAAAAGGATTTTCTACAAAGAGACCATTTATCTTTGAAAATTTGTATCATGTGGGCTACATGCATTTCTACAATATGCTGTCCAAAGGTATAAAGCATCCATCTTAAAGATGGATGCAAATAGGTGGTCCATTGAAAAACAAGTGTAACTATCATTCAAAATGTTTTATTAATATAATTATAATGTGCTCGAGTTTTGGGAAAAGAGCGGAAAAAAGAAAAGAAAAGTGTAAACATAAAATACAAAAAACGGGAAATGTTTGTATAATGAAAGATATTTAAGGGGGCATGGATGTAGTTTTTCCTTTTTAAATAGTTTAGCCATTAAATTAGAAATTATAAAATTTTAAAGGAAAAAAGATAACTACCCTGAATTTCAACTTTCTAGGTATCCTACTCCCAATATTTTTTAAAATGTACCTTAAATCTCAGTATTATTTATTATTGTATACACCCCGAGTCAAATAGTTAAACCATTTGTTTTTTACCAAAATGTCACTTTTTCTCTCGCTCTCCTTTGGAACTTATTATTTTATATTCTATCTTAATCTGTCTGTACTTACCCACAAACTAAAACAAACTTTCTCTCTCTCTATACTTTACCCAAAAGCCTAAATAAACTCTCATTGGTATTCTCTCTCTACTTACCCAGCCAAAGCAACTCTCTCCCATCCATATTCTCTCTCTATAATTTCCCCCAAAACTACCGGTCTCTTTATTTCCCTCTCTCAAATTTTTTTTTGCGGTCTAACACATTTTGTGTCCAGCCGTATTATTTAGCCATACTACTTCTAGAAAGTTACCGATACGACATATTTCATGTCGGACCGAATTTTTTTTTGTGATCTAGTACATTTTATGTCGGACCGTATTTTTTAGCCATAAACTTCTGAAAAGTTAGCAGTCCGGCACAAAATGTGCTAGACCGCAAAAAAAAATTTCGGTTGTGCTAGACCAATAACTTTCCAAAAGTTTTATAGCTAAAAAATACGGTCGGACACTAATTGTGCTGGACCGTATTTTCAAGTCTTATATCATTTGGTGTAGAGAGAATGGGAGTCACGATGGGTAGAGAGATAAAAGAAGAGAATGGATAGAGAGAATATGATAGAGTGAACGGGTAAAGAGAGAGAATGGGAGAGATGGTAGAGAGAAAGTGCATTTTGACATAATTGATAGCACATGACCATCCTTTTTAAAAAGGGAAGAGAGAGAACAAAGGGTATTTTGATCCTAAAACTCGTCGATTATTTAATTGGGGGTAGATATAAGAAAATATAGTGTTGGGGTTTAAAGTATAATATAAAAAATAATGGGAATAAGATGTGTGGAATGTTAAAATAGGAAGAATTTATAATTTTCCCAATTTTAAATAGAGAACTGTAAAAACAATATTTAAAAAATCGATAATCCGAATCAGAACTTACTAATCCAAATTAAGAATCGGTCAGGCCGATCTAGATCTCTTAAAATATCAAGAACCGACATATTCCTTCTCCATATCACATGTTTCATATGAGTTCTCTTATAGAACCTTCCGATTCTTTCAATAAACTGGACTGAACTGTCCGGTTCTAAATATGAATTTTTTATTAAATGGATGTAGCGGTGGGCCCATATACATTTCTGGCTTAATTTAATATGATGGCCCACACCCTCTTTAACGTTTCAAAGGCCATCCACGATAGCTCAAGCCCACCACCGCCACATGCCTTCACCGCGTCTTATAATGTTCAACACCCCCCGGCTCCCCCGCCCCCCACCCCACCTGACACTTTTGTTATGCTGGATGAGGGACTAAACTGTATGGTAATGGCGTAATGCAAGAGAGAGATCAATATGTGAAAAATCCCAACACAAAAAGAGAGAGAGGGTGAGATTGGCAAAGCCAGAGAGAGGCATTCTTGAATGGGTGCGGTTTTTATAAGTTTGTAACTTTAAACGATCCAATTAAGGCACACCTCTAAATTTTATCATACCATGTAATTTTGTTTTAAAAAATCCTTAGGATTATCTTAAAATCTATTTTCATATCTAATTAGAAAATTTTAAACTCTAAATATAGTTAAAAGCAAGGATATCTATAAACATATGAAAATCTTCAAAATGGACAGCCTAGATAATGTATTGCAAGATGCACTATTTCTGAGACTCGATTTTAATTTTTTTTTTATATTCATACATTTCGATGTCGTGATGATCAAATAGAGGGTTTTTTAACATTAAAACAACCTTTCCGATAGAATTTTGAGGTGCATATGCAATTCTACATTTTAAGGTTTCAGCCTTATATAAACTTTTCCCTTCTTTAATTAATAGTGTATAGTATGCACTATGCAAATTGTTGGATAAAAATAAAAGAGAGAGGATGCAGTACCAAAACGTATAG
>NW_006496932.1:960024-994432 GCF_000471905.2 Amborella trichopoda
TCTATAAACATATGAAAATCTTGAAAATGTACGGTATAGATAATATGTTGTAAAATGCATTATTTATGAGACTTAAAATCTTTTTATTTTTCATGATCATACATCTCGATGTCGAGATGACCAATCAAAGGGATTTTCAACATTAAAATTACCTTTTCCGATGGATTTTTGATGTGCATCCATAGTTTTACATTATAAGGTTGCATCCTTATATAAACTTTTTCCATCAAAAAATGTTTAAAAACTCTTATGCCAGATCGGCTTCTTGTGATACAATATGAATCGGATTGGCTTTTGATTTGTATCTAATCCGGCTTCTTGCGCTACAGTATGCGTCAAATTGGCTTTTGATCCGTGTCGGTGCCTATCCAACACACATTATTGCGGATTGATTCTAGAACCCATTGAAATCGGTCCGACTCACATTGTGCTAAAATGGCTCTTTTTTTTTTTCCCTTTGCCAATTTGAAACTGTGTTTAAAAACTCTGTTTAAATATTGATACTGCATTATAATTTTAATTATTTTACTGAAAATACATAATATTAAGAACTTGTCTCATAACTGATTGTTTGTTATTTATTACATTCATTTTATGGTCAAATAAATATTTAAAATATAACGTATTGCACTAACAAGTATTATGTTAGGCATTTAGTAAATTTTTATGAAAAATTTTGTCAAATAAAGACTTAATATCATAAAGTGAGTTATTTGTCAAAATCTTAATTTTCAAAAAAAAATATCCCAAAGTTTTTCCAATTAACAACTTTACAAGATGCTAACAAATAATTTATTAGCAAATAAAGACTTAACATAATCCCTCTCAAAATTTGTCCCAATGTTTTTTTATCTAGTAAAGCGGAAGAAATTGTCCCTTAAAATATAAAATACAATATAGGGTGGGCTCCCGCCTATCTTTCTAAAAAAAAGTTCTATCTTTTTAAAACAAAATTCTAGGCCGTCTATACAACAAGATTTAAAAAATCGTATGGGCATCTCAAATCGGTCACCGATACCCATGTTGGATCGGAAAATCGGTAGATTGGATCGAAAAATCGCTCGAATTGGCAATTTTTGTCTCAATTTTTTTAAAAAAAATCACTATAAATATCTAAAAATAGTATTCTTTTAATTTCTAAAATAAATTAGGAGTGATGCATTATGTACTTTCATTACTTTGTAAAACTAGGTGAATAATAAGACATTGTTTTTCTGTCTGGATGTCTCTATAATTATTAATTATAATACAATATTATAATATTGTATCAAAATAATTTAAAAATATTAGAAAAGACTTCCATATTATAAGATTAAAAAAATAATTTTTCATATAAAATGAAATTAGTATCACATCAAAGTACCAGTTATTTATTAATTGACTTTACTCATCCAAAATAATCACAACCTAACTAACTATATTATTATATACTGAAATTCTAATTGTAGGTTTATATTTTGCTAAACAAATAAAGATAAATCTAAAATTTATTATAAAAAAATATATTATATAATTTATAATACAAATAAAATAATAAATAAAATACAAAATTTGGTAATCAATGTATAATTGTTAATTATAATTTTGTAATAAACATGATTCAAAAAATTATTAGAAAACACTTCCATATCATATGATTAAAAATAAAATAAAGCTCCTTATAATTTTAATGTTATGACATTAATATATATATATATATATATATATATAAATTATGCTAAAAAATAAAAAATAAAGATATCAAAATAGTCACTTTGTGACCCAAATATTTATCTGAATTTTTGTTTAGACACCTCACTAGAATTCAGAGTGAATCACTATGATGACATCATTTGATCGGATACTATCCAAACAAATGATGTCATCATAACGATTAACTCCGAATTTTGATGCCATCATGGCGATTTACTCCAAATCATGATGTCATCACAACAACTCAGTGTAGAAAAGTGCTTGGATCCCCTTTTTTAAGTGGATCCAGGATGGTCTGATCAATACCCGATCCCGATTGGGCCAACGATTTTTAAAACATTGGTATATAAAAATTCCTCCATTCAAAACGTATTTAAAAACCGCAAATACAAAAAAAGTACAAAAATTCCTTCCATCAAACCGGTTCAGGATAGCCGGCCAATTCTACCAATGAGTCAGCCGGCTCTCGATATGTAGTGGAAACCGGACTGCTTCGTTGTAAACTATCCAAGCATGCCTTGTCTTATCTCGTTCCAATCCAAATTGACATGAACTAATGTTTATAAATTCTATGTTTAATCGCTTAGTGTGTATGGACCGGTTTTTTGTTCCTATTTAACTTAGTGTGGTACACATTATGCCGGATGGGCTTCATTATAAATAATGATAATACAATGTGTACTGGATTCACTCTTAGTTTATATCAAAGTGAGTGACAATATATGTCACATACGTTGTATAAGACATGCTTTTTTTTTTATCATAGAGAAAAGAGGTCCAAAATCATGGGTTATTGTACTATATACATAATACAGTACAAATGAGGAGGTGCCATTTGGTTCAAATGAAAGACTCTAAAAAGGCAAGTAAAATGCTAAAAAAGACAGTGATAGAAATAACGATAAAAGACATGATGACTTATGTTCTTATTGAATTTACGGCCCTCGATAGAGCTAAATGACATAATAGGATTCGAGTAACCAATCTCAAATAATTGAGATAAAATTATGATGATAATGACCAAGATTTTTTTGTCATAAAAAGAAAAAACTGCTTTTGGGTACAGGATGGATAGGGTCCATAGGCACCCTTCATTTTTGCAAAAATATTTCGGTTAAGGTTTTGCTGCCTTTGTTTGGACATGAAAAGATCCAATCAACTCAACGGCCTCTTATATTATGGTGTGGGCACGAACCACGTGCTTCTTCTTTTTTTTCTTTTTTTTCTTTTTTTTTTTAACTTTAACCTTGAGAGCAAACCGCGTGCTCCTGCGGGTCTATATAAGCAGAAGCATGGCGAATTCATTTCCGTCTCCTCCCTTATCGGACCGACTCGAGTCTCACTGCTCTGCAACTTTATCGGGTCCAATAGACGGTTCCGTACGTATACACGAACTCAAAGCTCTAATCTCTCTCATTATGCTGTAAATTTTGATCCATGAACTGCTTTCCACTCTCTTTTTTCCCTGGTTTTGACAGAAAAAGAATTCATGTTCTGTTTTTCAGATTTTGTTTTGGGGTTAAAATTTGTTTTTAAGAGAAATACGCTGAGTTTTTTTTTTCGATTTTTTGCTAGTTTTCTTTTGTTTCTTCTTATCTTAAAGTGAGTTTTCATCGAGTTGTGTCTCTGATGGTTGATTTTCATGGAGTTTTTCTTCGTGCTGCTTGATTTCAGTATTTCACCTGGTTTCTCACTTTTCAGAGCTTCTTCTGAATATTTTCCATGGCGATGTCTTTTTAAGTTTGTTTATACGGTTGAGCTTGAGATCAGCACCATTAACCAGTTGTTCTTCTCCTGCGAAGCTTTCGATTTTCATCAATGGAGTAAGGCCTTAAGCCTTAGGGTTTATACGCCGAATCTTTTTATTTTCTTACTTTACTGCTTCCATAATACTGTAATACACCTAAAATCTCGCCGGAGAATGCATAGACTCCATTTTCAGAATCTGATTTTGGTAATGTCGGTGAAGCAAAAGTATTTTCCAGCGCTGCCATTTTATAAATTGGCACCTCAAATTTCGCCTGAAAATTCTGCTCCGGTGCCGGAAACGCAGCTCAGTAAAGTCGGACGATTTTCAGGCTTTTTCGTGTTGGTTCATCGCCGGAGAATGCATAGACTCCATTTTCCGATTCAGATATTGGTAATATCGGTGAAGCAAAAGTATTTTCCAGTGCCGCAATTTCATAAATCGGCACCTCAATTTTTGTCGGAAAACTCAGTTCCGGTGCTGGAAACGCAGTTCAATGAAGTTGGGCGATTTTCAGGCATATTCGTGTTGCTTCATATCTTGCAAAACCGTTCTTTCCTTTTTTTTAATTTTTTTCCTGATTTTCTATTCTATGTATGTCTATTTTTTTGTAAAAAGGCATGCCATGGGTTCCATTTCTTATGAATAAATGCTAGTTAAAACCTTACATTATCTTTATTAGCATTTAATAGAGAGTATTACATCTCGACATATGAATCCATATATTCATTTTATAAATCACAAATTTATACCGTAGAAGCCCAAATAAAACTTTTTTTTTTTTATAAATCTCAAATATCCTTCCTGATTCAGGCTTTTTTTTTTTTTTTTCCTATTTTATATATATATATATATATATATGCCATACATATTTATACGGTAGAAGCTCAAATGCTGTTACCTGATTGCTGCAAAACCCTGAAAATACTGATACATTATTCCATCTTCCCTTTATTTTTTATGACACTTGTCCAAATTTGGTTTCATATTTATTTGTTAGCAAAACTCTGCCCGTCGAACTTGGAATTGGCCAATAAAATTCCCAAAAAAATAAGTGATTTATTTGTAATGTGTTTTTAAATATTGTTTATGTTTTTTGGCAAAATTGGAAAGTATTGAAGCCATGAATATTTATTTTTATATTTTTTTATTTTTTAAAAAAAATTAAAAAATATCACTAGACATAACTGAGTATTTTTAAATCTATTTTTTCACTAATTTTCAACTCCATTTGGATGTGCACTTTATAATCAAGCTTTAAATATATTTTTTATATTTTTTTGGATTTTTTGTATTTATCTTTTATTCTTTAACACTTTTTAGATGGTATGTGACTTGCCTGGGTAGGCCAATTGAACTGGCCTGCCTGTTTGCCGGTTCCTCGGACCCGGCCCTTACCTGGTTTTTTATGCTAGTTAATTTCTCAATCGATGCTTTTTTTTAAACAAAAAACATTTTTATAAGATATTTTTACAGGCTCCCTGTTAATTCTTCTAGATCTTACTATTTACCTGTAAAACGTCAAGAATCTTCACGTGATCTCAAATCTGTTTTGTTTCCAATGTTTACTTTTTTATTTATTTTATTAAACAATGATGTATGCGTAAAAGTCAAAAGCTATAAAGTATTTCAGCCTTTTCTTGATCGTTTTGAAGGAGAGCACATGGTCTTAATTCCTCATTTTCTGGTTCCTATTTATTATATCATGTATCTGCTTATTTTATATTTTTATAAAGATTAAACCTGCAACTTGTCTGCATTTTCAGAGAAAAAGCTAGATGCGTGTAAAGAACAGAGTGATAATCTGATTTCTTTTTCAGTGGGTCGGTTACAAAAGGTATCGGTAGCTTCTGGATTTGGTATGAAGTTTTTACATGGCCCAGGCTTTATGAAAACAAACTAGGGTGCCGTATGTATAAGGCTGAGGCTCTAAACAATCAAAGTAAAACACATCTTTAAACAATCATAGTAAAACACATCTTTAAAGAGTATCGAGAAATGTGGTTTCAATATAAAAAATCTTTATGAACGCCTTAAAATCTATTTTTATCTTTAATTATAACATGTAAAGCTTCAAAAATAGTATAGATTAAACAGATCTATGAAAAATTGAAAATCTTAAAAATTGATGGTGTAAAAATGCATTACAAGATATATTATTTTCAAAATTTGAAATCCATTTTTTTTCTCATGTCCATGCATCTTGATGTCGAGATGATCAATTTAAAGATATTTGATCATTAAAACAACCTATTCTAATGAAATTTTTAAGGTGGGCTTTAATTTGATTGTTTAAAGTATATGCTCTATATAAACCTTTTCCAACAACATAAAACCTCACCTCGTGTGTTTTTTTTCTTTTTTTTAATGAAAACGTAATAAAGCCTCACCTCATGTCCTGTCTAAAAAGCACTTTGGGCATAAAAACTTTTCATGATATCTTTAAAATCATTTTTTCACACTAACAAAAAAAAAATTGAAATTAAAAAATAGTGAACATTATTTTAGTCTAGATGATTTGTTGTATACATTATTATTAAAACTTAAAATCTTAATTTTTTTCCACAATCATAATATTATCGATTCAAAGGTTTTTCTACACTTAAATTGCAATTTTTGATGAGTTATAAGGCAATACTTTACTTATTTTAATAGGCTGCACCCTTATCAAACTATCACCTCAAATTTTTGTCCAGAAAGCAATCGGCAATGGAATCTCGATGGCTCTAAAATCAATTTTCAACACCAAAATTAAATTTTGAAACTCAAAAAATGGTACAATCTTATGGATATTTCCATTCTTATTTTTAACGCAAAATGAGGAGCCTTGATAATTTGTTAAAATATATATTATTTTTAGTGCTCGAAATCTTAATTTTTTTTACAACCATAATATTCAAGTCGAAATGATCCATTTAAAGGTTTTCTAATGCTTGAATTGTAATTTTGATAAATTATAAGGTGTGGCGATACTTATTTTGATTGGGTCGCAGCCTTATTAAATCATTTTTCTTTATATATTACCACTTATTTTATATTTGTTAGTGTATACAATGAGATCATTCTTTTGCTACACAGAGATCACAAATACAACTGTGGGAGGTAAAATTTAGTAGCTTTGATTTGTCACAAAATTCAAAAAAATTTCTAATGAATTTTGGAATAAATGCCGTCACACAATTCCAAAGATCAATTGTGACGACTGTGAAAGATAGATTGTCCCAATTGATTTCAAAGATCAATTGTGACGACTGTAAAAGGTAGATAGTCCCAATTTCACATCTAATGGTGAAGCCGGCAGCTTTATGCATTTTCGAGAAAAAAAAGTCGACGCGTGTAAAGAACAGAGAGTGAATTTTGTTTTCTGGTACAAAAGGTTTCAGTAACTTCTGGATTTCGTATGCTTTCAAAAGAGAGCCTAGAGCTTCTTTTATTTTTTTTTATGTTTTTATGTTTTATTTTTTATTGTTGCTATAAATAGAGCTTCAAGCTTTAGCGTGTGTTTCCATGGTGAAGTGATCAAAGTATTAAGATACTCTGTATTTTTTATAATTTTTTTCAGGTGAGAAAATGATTTTTACCCCTTTTCCTGGTGTGCTAAAATCCCAAGTCCAGAAGCTATTAGCCAGGATTTAAATTTAGTGCTAGTGTACAGTTCACGTCTGGTGTACAGTGCGCTGCATGAACACCACCGTCTGTTCACAGGAACGGACGGTGGAGATTTACTCTCATTCTCGATGACAGGTGTTAAGCGGAAGAGCCTCTAAGCTCTGCACGCCCCATTTGTCGCGGATGGTGGATGCGCTTGTTTACGGTGAACTGTACACAGCTGCCGTATGCTATATATAATCCTAAATTGAATTTGTTTGGAAACCCTTCGTTTTTTTTTTCTAAATCTTTTTTCCTGAATTTTTCTTTTTTTTCTGGGAATTTTAAATTTTTTATTGTACTTTTTTTTTTATTATCTGATTTTCCATTGTATTGGCATGAAGGTCTAGATAAAATGGGGGACTACGGGGAAGCTCTGTTGAATACGAAGGTTCACCATGAGAACTGCCCGGGATGTAGAGTGAACAGGATTAAGGAAGCTGAAAGAGGAACCCCTTTCCTAAATGTGTTTTCCATTTGGGCAGTTATTCTTTGTAGCTGTAAGTCTCTCTCTGTCTCTCTTCATGAAGGGTTCTCCTCTCTCTGTTAATTTTGAATTGCTAATACCACTCCATTGCTCTTTCTCTCTCTTCATATGAAGGTTTATTCCCTGTCTCTGTCTCTGTGTCTGGTAATTATTCTTTTTGGACAAGAAGCATTTAAATTTGGATTTCTTACAATTGTTTGTGGTGGTTCACCTTTTCCAGCGCTACCAATATCGTTGCTATTCCCATTCCTATACTTCATGGTATGTAAGTTGCTCTCTGAAAACTTTTTATGGGTTTGTTTTCCTATTTGTGTACTTTATTAATGGGACTGTAAAAAATGAGACCACAATAATTCGTCCATGGTAGGGGTTGCAATGGACCCGGACCGGACGTCTAGACCCGACCTAGATCCAGGCCTGGGTATGGGTCCAAAAATTGGAGCCGACAGGTCGGGTCTAGGACCGGGTCCAAATCTTGCACCCCGAATACTATTCAGGTCTGGGTTTGGATCTGGAACCACATTATATTTTCGGGTCCGGGCCGGATCTTGGTCCGGGTTTGGTGACTTCTGGTCTTGGTCTGGCCGGACCCGGACCCAGATCCGGACACGACCTGCTCTTTTGCCACCCCCAGTATCACTAGTGGTAATACTCAAAAGCCGCCACGTGAACTTGGATGGTTGGGATATGAGGAAAATTTTATAGGTGTGATACACCCTTGGCAACGTGACTTTACATTTGACTACTAAAGTTGATCGTGACATTCTATGAGCTAGAGATACATTCTTCTTATATGCTTTCCAATTTCACAATTTGGTTACTGTAACCAATGTTTGCAAAACCGGCCCATCTAACTTCTAACCGGTCAGTTAGATCGGAAGTCCTTTATTACTTGACACCCACTAACCTTATGCCTATTTACTTGCCTAGTGACACCCACTAACCATATGCCAAGTATTACTAGACCCACTAACCATATGCAAGGTTAAAAAATATTTACTTGCCTAGTGACACCCACTAACCATATGCCAGTTATTACTGGACCCACTAACCATATGCAACTAAAAATAAGATTTAAGATTTCGTTGGTTCAAAAATATTTACTTGCCTAGAATCCTCTTTGAATGAAGTCCTTTATTACTTGACACCCACTAACCATATGCCATTTATTACTAGACCCACTAACTATATGCAACTAAAAATAAGAGCTTATGTTATATATAACATAATTATTTCTTCATTTTCTTTAAAAAAAAAAAAGATCATTGTCATAAAAAAGATTTTTTTTAAAAAAAAAAGATCAGAAAATATCATTTTCTTTAAAAGAAACTATCATTTTCTTAAAAAAAAAAAAGATCATTTTCTTTTAAAAAAAGTGTTTGTCAAGTCGATTTTTTTAACACTATTTTAATGTTCTTTACATTATGGTAAAGATTAAAAAATATTTTGGTCATTGATACTCACTTTTATATTTTCCTATCTTTTCAGAAAATTTTAAAAATACCCCTAGGCACAAATCAACTAGTTAAAATCCATTTTTTCATTAATTTTCAACTTTATTTGAGTGTGTTTTGTTTTAATCACATTCTTTATATGCTTATTTTAGTAGATTTGTTTTGTATCTTTTTTTGACATCGGAGACTTGCCCAGTTAGAGCGGTTGAATCTACCGGTTTACCGGTTAGGCTCAGTTAAATCGCTTCCATGCCCATGTCCGGTTAACCGTTCCGGTTCGATTTTGCAAACACTGCTTTAGACTACACACTCTAACAATGAAATCAGACTTTCGCACTACAAATTTTTCACAACTACACACTCTAACAATGAAATCAGAGTTTCGCACTACAAAAAAAAAAATTTCACTGTAAGACACCCTTGTATCTGGAAAAATGACTTTTGACTATAAATTGTTGATGTAATTGTTAAGCACATATTTGAAATTTTGAAATCCTTCCAAAATCAATTTTAAATTAATAAAGATTCCGACTTTTTTAATCATGTTTGATGTTGGAGGTGATTTAAAATCGTAAATAAATATGCCTTTTAAAATTTTTAAACAAGTTGTTGCTAACATAATTTTCCGTTTTGTAAGTGTATTATATGGTCATATAATTCGGAAACATGAAATTCTAGAGGTCACTATTAGAGTGATGTACCTTAGAATAACCCTTTAAAGTTTCATGGTTTAGCCATATATGGATATGTATGTACTTCCATGCTCCTAGTTTTTGTATTAGATGCTTTAGAGAAAAGGTTTTTACTCATGGAGGAAGTGTATGCTTTAGATGTACAATTCATACGCCTTGATGTAGCTGTATGATTGATGCAAGAGAATTTGAGGGAAACAAGAGCGAAACAATAAAAACAGCAAGGAGCAAAGCCAAATACAAGCATAATTCAAAAAAATCTAGAGTTTATTCTCCATACCCTAAGCTAGGGTTCCAAAAGCTTGAGCTTTTAACTCCTTTAATTACTAAAAATCATGTGGAATTGTCCTCTCAAGGCCCCACATGTAGGGTTCTCTAGAACCCAAAGCTTGCAGAATTGAGAATTCCAAACGCCGGGATCCCACCCAAGATTGTGTACATGATTGGCTAAATGAGAAGTAGATGAATACACTTTCCTATCTTGTTTGAATTTTGTTTCTATTAAATACAACTATAAATCGAGTGCAAGAAATAAAATAAACATAAAAATCAGACCACAACACATGATTTACGTGGTTCACTTCGTAGGGCTACTTCCATGACCTTGACAAGTAGAAATCCACTATCACTGCGAAGATTACAGTTTGGGTTACAAGAGATATACCTCTCTTTAAACATCTGTAAAACCTCCTCACCGATCTTCCCTTCTAAAGCAGATCGAGCAACACCGTTGATCAATATCTTCTTTCCTATTGCAATACTGTTATCGGAAAGATAACTTCAAGAGAAACCGAGAAACTTTATCTCTCTGGAAGTGGAAATTATATCAACCCAAAACTTCATGGCAATACTCCCTCTCTCGGAGGCTATGTCTCTCGCTTTCTTGGAGACCCATCTCCACCTTAGAGATCACTTCGCATACATAGCCCCAAAAGGGTGACCCTCAACAGGATGGTATTGTGTCTTTCTTGATTCTCTTTTGTAGACATCACCTTGAGCTTCTTTCTTGCTCCCAAAGAAACCTCTTTTCTTTTCCTTTTTTTTTATCATAATACTCTTTATCTTCTAATAAAAACATAGGTATGGTGATTTTGACTATCACCAAACCTAACACCGCATAGCTCTTATATATTATAATTTAATATTCATAGACATTACATGTCCATACAATGATTAAAATAAACTATATATCTTAACTTTAACTTAAATTATATAATGACAATTTACCTCGTGAACAGCACTCGTGAATAGTTTTTGTGAATAGTACTTATGGATAGTACTCGTGAAATAAATAAAAAAACAATAAAAATCCTAGAATTCCTAAAAAACTAAAAATCCTAAAACTAAAATAAAAATATACTTCCTTTAAAATTGAATCAAAATTAAAAATAAATATAATTTTGCCCTCCATCAATGATATTGCAAACAATGGCTATTGTGCATGGTAACCTTGACATTAAGATGCCATGTTGGTTTTAGCCACATATTTAGTCAATATTTATGTCTGAGTGCATAGTGCCAAACACTGTGCATTCATTTCATTTTCATTAACTACCTACTCCCATCTGAAATGCTTGATGATAAGTATTCTATTCATGCGTGGATGACTGGACTGAAAGCCCAGTGTTTGGCACTACGAAAGTTTTAAGGGAACTATTGGTTGTGTGCATAGACAAACATGGTTTTTGTGCCATATGCTGTGTCTTGTTCTGATGCATGTTCTGCTGGGGAATGATGTGTGTGGAGCAACAAATTAAGTTTGTGCGTGAAAATAAAAAAGACCAAACATGCATACTTTTATTCCAGAAATTTAACAATAACAAATACTATTTCATGAATGCTTCCTTAATGGATTTTATTCAAAAGGCTCATAAATGCCATTCTTTCTAAAAATTTATGGTTCACAAGAATTACCAAAAATTAGGTACAACAAGATGCATTTCATAAGTAATAATATATACAACTTTACTCAAAAACCACCATGACACTTTCTTGAGTATGCAAGTTACAGCTATTCTCTCTTTGAAAGATTAGTTCACTGGTAATTTTGATCCATTATCCTCTTATGTTTCTGATCTGTGCAGGTAAGAGATTTCCATATCACAGAACAAGTGGAAGATATCGGATTTTATGCTGGTTTTGTGGGTACGTATTCTCTAAAAACTCGTATGAGCCTGATCAAGGAAACAAAAGTCCACCACATGATCTTATTATAGTTTGTCTAGCCCACTAGATGATCTTATTATAATTTGTCTAGTCTTCTGTTTTTACGAAAACTGTAGTAGTTTCAATATTAATTGTTGGCATATGATTCTGATCAATTCATTCTCTCTCTGTAGGTTCATCATTTATGGTTGGAAGATTTTTGACTTCATACCTTTGGGGAATGGCGGCTGATCGATATGGAAGAAAACCTGTGATATTATGCGGAGTTGGCTCAATGTTAGTGAAGATGATCCTTTTGTGCTCTGTATATTTTCCCCCATTTGTTGCTACATATTTTAACTTTCAGAAATCAAAAGATGGCTAAACAGCATTAACAAGGAGTTGATGATTGTATGTTTTGCTTTGAACTAACCGTGAAACAAATACCTGTTCCAGAGTATTATTCAATGGGCTTTTTGGGCTTAGCAACAGCTTCTGGATGGCAGTTATCACGAGATTCATTCTCGGATGTTTCAATGGGTTGCTTGGGACAATTAAGGTATATAAAAGTTTAAGATCTGGTTTCCATGATACTCCTAGAATTTTGTTTAAAATGTCCTTAATTGGCACTGATCCATTCAAGCAATTTTATCTGTTAGTATTGAGTTTATGTCGAATGTGTTCTTTGAAATTGCATGTAATGCTTGTCTTAGTTCTTATACACTTTTCTAGTTACTCCTATGAGTTTATGCTTTTTTTGACTTAATTGTAATAAACTCTATCCAGGCCTACGCATCAGAACTTTTCCGAGAAGATCATCAAGCTTTGGCAATGTCTGTTGTATGTATCTGGATTTCGTATTGTTTGCCTTAGTTATATTCTGTAGACCATTACTTGAAGAGGTGAATTCTCATCAGAAATTTTTATTTTCAGGTGGGTACATCGTGGGGTATAGGTCTAATTATTGGCCCAGCAATAGGAGGATATTTGGCTCAGGTACTTCTAATACTGCCCTTGCAGCACATGTTTACTGGTCTCTATGACATTTTGAAACAGATTAATCAATTCTTCTTTCTCATGCTTTGAGTGATTAGAAATAGTTTTTTTTTAGCTTCTCATTATATTTTAGTAGTTTTTGATAGTTTCTGCTTGTTTAATTTGCTTTTGAAGTAAGAAACATGTTGGTTTTATAAATTGAAATGAATATTTTGTTCGTAAGTGGCATCAATTTAGTGTCATGAATTGAAATTGTTCTCTTTGCATCATCTCTATGTGTCTGCTAATTGACGTCTGTGTTTCCGGAAAAAATATCAGCCTGCAGAGAAATATCCCAATACATTTTCCAAAGATTCATTATTTGGGAGGTATGGAATTTCTCTCTTCTTTGGACTCTCTCTCTCTCTTCCCATGCCCCCCCTCCCGCTCTCTCTCCTGATACACACACACATACACATTCCATATCATATATATATTTTGAGTTCTTAGATGTTTTTTGTTTTACAGGTTTCCATACTTCTTACCCTGCCTATGCATATCGGTCTTTGCATTTGTTGTGTTTATTGCTTCCTTTTGGCTGCCAGTATGTTTTCTCATCCCTCATTCTTTCGATATAAATCTTTTAGTTAATTTTGGCACTTTGTGATTTTAGCGTTGCTCTTTTCTTGATCAGGTTCCGTTTATACCCATCCTCTCTTTAATTACACTAATCTTATTGGATTTTGAAAATAATAAGAGGAATGCATGTTCTTTATGAGATTAGGGAAAATTGCGCCAATAGATATTGTTTCATAGATTCTCAAAAGATTCAATTTCTGGTAGAGCCAAATATTAAGACAAAAGGAAAAAGCCTAAATGCCCTCTGAGAAGTCTATGAATCACAAACCAGAGTAATGAGCAGGAGTTTGTTAACAAAGGCCTAGTGATGAGTTTCTGTATGGTGAATTTGTCGAAAATCTTCAAGGTGAAGGAAACTTGTCGGATACCAATAATTTGGTCACATAATTCTCTTGGACGAATTTGAAACAAACTTTGATGTGTTTTTATGTGCTTGTTAACCTCAATATTGCTCGATTTTGATTGGCACTCTTATTATCACAATGAGGAGCTTTAAGCCACATGAGCAGGAAACCCGAAATATATAAGATTGATTGAAAAATGAATTGTGATTGTCCTTCTCCAAGTTTACTTCCTTGTTTCTCATTGTAAGAGGTACTAAACAATTATTTCATACATCTTGTCTTATCAACATTTGGGTGTTGGTTAGGTTTATATTCTGAACTGAACGAATTGGGATTTACTTTCTCCATTTAGGCCTTAGGTTAAATCTTGGTCTATTTGGAGTGTTAATATCCTTCTATTCTGTTTACAACTCGATGTTTTTCTTCTTTTCTTTTGTCAAGTAGCTGTAAATGATGCTTTTGATATGATATATAGCATTACCAATATTAGATTTGACTAAATTTCAAATGGCTAGTTAATATTTTGAAGCTAATGGATTGTTGTTGTAGGAGACAATACATAAACATCCTTTGGAGGAGATAGAG
Organism: Amborella trichopoda; assembly: GCF_000471905.2. Next base: position 974,433 of record NW_006496932.1, read on the forward strand.
AAAGGATTCGACACATCTGATGATCTAGAGGCTTCTGATACAGAAACAAAGAAAAAAAGGATTTCAACTTCTCGAATGTCTCTCTTCAAAAATTGGTCCCTGATGTCCACTGTTATTATATATGGTTTTTATTCACTTCATGAGATATCATACACTGAGGTTGGTCTTCTCACAAAGATTTCATCTGCTCGTTATTTCTTAGTGAAATTTTTACATGTCAAAGATGATTCATGAGCTTCTCTTTGGTGAGGTTGATTCATTTGTATTGTTATTTACTGCATACCAAGTTGATATCTAGTGATTTGTGTCCTCGTAATTCTTTTTTTGAAGTGAATGAAGTACATAATGTATTTTTTTTTCGAAGTGAAATTAATGTTCTTTCTTATGCAGATTGATGCTGCAGTTATTTAGTAATTTGGAAATGGAAGAAAAGACAACCTTAAACCGCTTTCTCTTTTTGTCTTGTTTTTGTATTTGGATCTTTACACCTATCTAGACAGCCTGAAAGTTATTTCGTTTGAAGATTTTCATTATGAACTAGGCATGGATTTCGTTGCAGCACACAAATAAAATTCTGCAAATAAAAGGGCTAGGTGAATTTTCTTTGAGAATTGAATGCCCCTTGCTTGAATCTTTTTATGACCATGCCAAGGAAATAATGTGTATGCTTGGATCGTGTAAATCAGAATCCTTCTTCAAGTGCATCATAAGCTCTATCATGGAGTCTACTGTAAGTCTGTAACAATACATCTCAATCTCTCTAGAGGACGATAACTTTGGATCCTCGCTTGTTTTATAAAGGAGTTGTCAGCAACACTTTTGGTAGAGTAAAGGCATGTTTGACGTGAAGTTCAAATTTTACACCATTCACTCAGAGGTGGTGTTAGACAAAGTGTTATATTTCTTGTCTTGGACACTGGCTTTTTCTCCCCTTGATTTAGAACTCCATATAAGTGTATCTTTTATTTTCTCTCCATATATACTAAATATGCGCAATGACAAGAATGCTGCAATACATACAAATTGAGCCACTAATAACGTGGGACTAAAATTGAATAAGACAAGGTTATAATGACATAAGTTCCCCTTCCATTGTTAGGCATGTATGGTCCATAGAAAAGTCTAATACTTCACTTCTTGCACCTACAATAGTTTGCAAACTTCAAATACTTTTGTAGCCAGTAAGCAATGCAAGGTGTGTAGATCAACAGATGAAACGGTTTTATCCCGTTCTGGTCTTGGATCGAAGTACTAATTTAACTGGAAGGTGTGCTTCTCTTTCAATTGCAGGTGCTTGAACCACTCAGAGAGATGTAATCCTAATTCACATCAATTCTCTTAGAAAAGTGACAGAGATTACAAGAGTGGATTTTATTGTAAATCTTCTATTTAGAACCGCAGAATTTACATTTGGCCAATTTGTAGCTGGATGGTTCAGGATAGTGGTAACCAAGATGAATCCCGATGATCGTATCTCAGCTAAATCCCAAAAGACAAAATTGATGGCTGCAATGGGATTCTTAGAATTATTAGCATTCATTGCTTTACAAAGTCATGGACATTTTCACAATACTTTCCACCAACTTGAATCTTTTGAGGCCAAACTTTTATTTCTGTCCTCGTTCCAACATGCAACTATAGTTGATATGTATGGCTTTGGACTTCTGAACTGCAATTATATTGACACTTTCAGTAGTTCCATCATTCAATTGTCTCAGTTGATATGACTGTGACCTTTTTTATTTTTTAATTTGGAAATTTTATAATCGTGTGTTTATATAGTAACTGCCATTAAAAGTAAACATCTTTTCTTTTCATGGTTCAATAACCAATATATCATTTGTAGATATTTTCTCTTTGGGCTAACAGCCCTCGAAGCCTTGGTGGGTTGGGATTTTCCTCAGAGGATGTTGGTCAGGTGCTTGCAATTTCAGGTATGTGTGCATGTTGTGCTTTCTTAGTGGTTTTTTCTTCTTCTTCCTCTTTTTCTTATTTTTATTTTTTATTTTGTCTCTTTTTTGCACGAGTACTTAAGAAGCATACATAGGGAATACAGTTATTGAGTTCTTGAATATTAACTTGTTATTCTTCACTTCATAACTGCATCATGTGCATTGGTATTTTAGCTGCTAGAATTTCCATGTCTGCTGGATTGTATTTCGGCAAGTCTTATTTAATCAATGAACTTTTATTTGTAAAGAATGTGATGAGATTTTCCAATAACCATCTGAGGTATAGCAATAATATTTTCTATGATTTATTCATTTCAAAGGATAAGGTGTAGGTGAAAATTCATTTGTTAGTCCTCCATTAATCAATCTACCCTCTCAAATGAGTAATCTAGAACAGACAGTACACTTCAAACACAGCAGACATCACTAGAAAAAGAAGCACCTTAGACCAACCTCAGATATTGGGGTTTTATCATCTTTCAGTTTAACCTTTCATAAAGAGAAGAGCATTGAAAGTTAAGCACACTTAACAATTAACCATATTTTTCATATGCATCTGTTTTGTTGGTTGTGAAAAGGTTTCTCTCTCTCTTATAGTGCTTGGTCTCTGTCACACTTGTTGTAGGCTTTCACCAATTCTCAATGAAATCTTCTCAAACTTACCTCTCTCAATTACCTTCTGTTATGCTGCGTATATGTTATCTGAATTGACTGATTATTTTTATATTGTTAGGTTTTATCTTACTGTTCTCACAACTCTGTATATTTCCAAAGCTTGAGAAGCTCTTTGGACCAATTCATGTCGCACGCCTTGCGTCGGTATATGTTTCCATGTTTTGGATGTTTTCCTTTTCTTTTTTATTTAGTTGGAAGTGTAAAAATGAAATTTAAGTAATGACCTCTGTGGCTTATTTTAAAATTCTTGCCCCTGAAATTTTGAGCTTCCTTTTTTTTGCAGGCTCTTACCATACCATTGCTCATGTGCTACCCATTGATCGCAATGCTCACTGGTTTCACTCTGAAATTTGTGATTAATGTTGCATCCTTGTTGAAGAATGCCCTCTCTGTAAGCCCTAGATACGTAGTTCTTATTTTAATTAACAAGAATATGTTTTAACAAGTTTTGACTTCCGGGGACTAAAGTAGTCCTATCTCCAGAAACTAAAGGTTTCTTTAAAAATGCAAAGTCTGGTAGCTAAAAAAACTCAAAATGGAACCATATGGGTGTTGTACTTCATTAAAAAAAAAAAAACTACGCCAACTCACATCAATTTGAAACCCGAAAACTAGGTTTCACGTGAAAAAAGGGCATATTTTTCCTCAAACATCTATCATAATTGCTTGAAAACAAAGCCATTGGAAAGTTGAAATATGGGGGATTTATTATATGACAAAGTCAGGTCTGTTGGGTAGTCTATGAGGTACAAAAGATGAAATGGGCATGACTAAAATAGGACTAATGGGCATAATAAAATATGTTATATAATATTTTATACATTTCTTGGGGAATAACACCATTTAGTAGCAGTTTGCTGTGTATAATTGGGGAATAACACCATTTAGCAGCGGTTTGCTCGCTTCCTCTATAAGGTTATCCCTCGAAGAAAATATTCTCAATGGGGTAGATCATTCATGATTTCTATATCTATTAGATGCACTTTAGTTTCTTAGTTGAATATTGTTTTTAATGATGTTTGAGAAAGAAGGCATAGTGCAACTTTTAATCATCATTTTCTTGTTGGGTTTGTGGTTTTTCAAGCCTGTCTTTGAATGATTCTTTGCTTATTAGATTTCCTTTATGTTTTTGTTGCTAATGTTGTCCTTCATCTATCTCGTAGCTTACGATTGTCACTGGGATAGCCATTCTGCAAAACAATTCTGTGGTATTTTTCTCACTTTATTCATGTATTCTATTTGACTTCCTTGTGCATATCTAGTTCAGTTATTATTTGAAAGTTTTACCAAATTCAAACCTCGCTATGACTGCTATTTATGATTTTCTCCTATTCTCAATGACAAAAACATACTGTGTTCACAGCCTCGATGCCAAAGAGGTGCAGCGAATGGGATTTCTTTGACTGCTATGTCTCTATTTAAAGCAATTGGTCCAGCAGCAGGAGGTGCCATGTAAGTGCACTTTTAATTATTTCCCCTCTTTCGCAGTTTGCTAATAAATATTTAAAGAACATATAGTTACGAATACTCACTGCAGTTGATGGAACATGCATTGTATGAGTGTGAACTAGCAAATTTGCCATTACTTACCCAAAAAAACAAGAACTAGCAAATTTGCCATTAGAAATAGAATTCTAATTCTCTCATGTATTGTCCAATCTTAACAGATTTTCTTGGGCCCAAAAGCGTCAGCATGCTTCCTTCCTCCCAGGTATGAATTTCTTCAACTTTGATGCGCATAGGTTTTGGTAATGTCAAGTAACTATCGTTCATGAGGTTGATGACATTCATTTTAGTGAGGTTAGTGGTGTAGAGTTCTTCTTGTGAAACCTTACGGTCATGGTTTGCACCCCAAACTTGCACTAGCGAGATATGATGGTTACTTCCAGATACATCGAGTTTGATCATTCTACTCAGTAAATTGGCAATTTGAGATAGTAAAATTCATGGACTAGTTTCAAGAAAAGAATATGATAAAGAATATGATAATTTTAATTTGACTCTGGTTTATTATGAGGAAACCAAGTCAAGCTCTAGTATGGGCAAGGGTGTTTTCGTCTTCTTTTTTTTTCTTTTCTTTTTTTCTTTCTTTCTTTCTTTTATGCTCTAGTATGGGCAAGGGTGTTTTTATTTTCTTTCTTTTGGTGTGGGAGGCGGGGGGAAGGGGGGGGGGGGGGGGGGTGGATGTGTTTCTGCAGTAGGATTTGAATGTGGGATGTTGTGTTGCGATGTGAACACTTTAACCATTCAAGCCCAAGCTCAAATCTCATGTTAGCAAGTTAGTTTTCCCACTTCACTTTTTTTTGCTTTTAGAAAAAGAAAACAGCTCGGGAAAACCTGAAAATTTGAAGAGGGAAATTTGCTGGAAAGAACTACCGAAGTGGTAACTCAAAAAGGAAAATAGAAGGCTCATAACAGAGGGCACAAAGCATAATGAAAAACATAATCTCAGTTTGAACATCTCATTAGAGGTTGGAATCTTTAGGAAGGCCTTTAATTGTGCATGCTCTCGCTGAATTCCCACGTTTGTTTTAGCTCTGTAATCATTCTAACACCCTCATTTTGTTTTATTGATCATGCTCCCTTTTTATTGACATTTGTTCTGTTCCTACTAATCCCTTTCCAATTCTTTATGAATATGCAGGGGATTCAATGGTTTTCTTTTTTTTGTGTTTGCTGGTGCTTTTGCTAGTAATCTTGACATATGAGCCTTTTCTACCGAAATCATGCGCTAAGCCCTATGACGAGATAGAAAGAGAAAATGTGAAAACAGTTGGTTGATTGAAGCATTGCCTAGTATAATTATTATAAAGTATTGGTTTGTTATCAATTTATAGCACAATCGATAACTCGCCTATAAGCGGCATGTAATTTTGTATTGTGTAAACTAGAGGGATTGTATTCCAACTCAGAGATGTTGCATACTAATGAATGATGCCATTTCAGTAGTTGCCTGCCTTTAGATTATTCTTCAGTAGCTCTCTTAATAATCGATCTTCACTGATAGTTAATTCTCCCTTAATAAGAATGACCTAGTACTCTCTCTCTCGCACACACGCACGCTCACACACATGCACGAGGCAAGATGAATGAGGATGGGTCTTCTTATTACTGGAATAGTCCCCATCATATTGATGAACTTTATCTGCAGCTTATCAAATTGTAAAACCTTTTATTGAGATGTTACTGGCCCCATGTACACAGCGATATGTTTTCTGACAGGGGAATGAACTTATGGCAATGGAGGATATGTTTTCTGGAAGGGGAATGAGCTTATGGCAATGGAGGAGCTCAAGGACTCAATCCGTGAATTACTTAATAGTTATGAATTGTCTGAATTGCTCTCCCCCTATGGTTCGGTGGTATCTCCCAGTAATAGTAGTAGAGACGAGAAAATAGTTAAGATACGACGGTCAAGAAATATCAACAAGATCAGTATTTTTTATATCTTGAGTCGATAATTCAGGAAAATTGTGAGATTGAAGAAAATGTCGCACATAAAATTAGAGTCGGGTGGATGAGGTAGAGATGTGCAATCGGAATTTTCGATGACCGTCGCATACTCTAGGATAGTTGTGAGATTAGTTTTGCTTTATAGGGCTAAATGTTGGGTGGTCAAAAAACAACATACCCATAGGACGAGTGTAGTCGAGATAAAGATGTTGAGATAGATGAGTGGCAAGACGTTAAGTGATACAATTCGAAATGAATACATTTAAGAGAACTTAGTAGAGTTAGGTGGGTTGGTCATGTGTACTGTAGACCTGGTATGATACCTGTTATTTGGTGCTAGATGGTTTAAGTAGAATGTTAAAAAAAAGTAAACGTAGGCCCAAAAGGACATATTTGAAAGTAGTGAGAAAAGATATGGTGAGTTATAGCTTCGTCTTTGATACAGCAGACCGATCAGGATTTGTGTAGTTAACCCCAATAGTTGGAAAAAGCCTATAATGATGATGTGCAAGGTTTGTAGGACATTTGTGTTTGTAGGACATTTGCCTTAGTGGTTGTAATTGGTTTGTAGGACATTTGTGTTTGTAGGACATTTGCCTTTGTGGTTGTAATTGTTAGTTAAGGGACTCGGTAATGTTCACTGGTCTTCTATTTGAGATTGAGCTTTGACATTATTGCAGGTTGGGGAGCATTATTTTGATATCGTCGACTGACACACCAGAACATCTCGTCACAGTCTACCGTGGAAACAATGCACAAATGTGGCTTTGTTCCTCTTCGGTATGTTCTTGAGGGTTGGGACCATGAGGAGGTGGCTTTTGACATGAAGACTGGGATGACCTAGACAGCTTAACATCTTTGCATTTTCCATGCTCTAGCGCTAGGAAGCAGTGAGGATTGGGAGGGTGAAACATCTGTTGGCCTGATTCAATTATTGTTGCTGGTGGTCGAGAACAGTGTTGGAATGTTGGCCTGATTCAATTGTTGTTGCTGGTGGTCGAGAACAGTGTTGGAAAGTGGTCCAGGCCCGAGCTGATTACTCGGGTTGACTCCCAGTAACTCGACCCGATTAGCGCCGAGTACTTTAGCAGCAAAAAAATGTAAAAACGTAATAAAAAATATCAAAAAAATAGGAAATGTAAGTTTAAAGTAAGATTAAGCAAAGTACTGTAGCAGCGAAAAATGTAAAAAAGTAATAAAAAAATATCAAAAAAATAGGAAATGTAAGTTTAAAGTAAGATTAAGCAAAACAAAAAGTAATAAAAAATATAAAAACAATAGGAAATGTAAGTTAAAAGTAAGATTAAGCAAAGTACTGTAGCAGAAAAAAATGTAAAAAAGTAATAAAAAAATATCAAAAAAACAGGAAATGTAAGTTTAAAGTAAGATTAAGCAAAACACTTAGAAACAGTAATTTAAAAATTTAAAAATCGGCGAGTACAGTAATTTAAAAATTTAAAAATCGGCGAGTCGCAACGGATTCGTTCGAGGGGCACGAAAATCGGTAATCCTGTGCCGATTACATCGTAAAACTGAAAACCGCCCGGTTACATGATCAATGCCGTTCTTTAGTCACACATGGCCACACATGGCAAGCCTTAGACACCACAGCATCGTAGCCACGCGTTTACACATGTACATTTAAAGTAGTCCATCGAAACTATTTATACAACAAACTTTTATACTCATTCTTGGATGTGGGATAATACTTACAATGCGCATTAAATTAAAATAGATATCGAATAAGTATTATTAATATGAAAAGTTAATACACTTGTAACAACGTGGCTTTATGGTCATTGCTTCTTCTTAGTTGATGGACACCTCAGGTTCAAACCCCGTGGGTGCTTCACATCATTTTATTTTTATTGTAAAAAAAATAAAAAATATTATATTTATATTGTAAAAAATCATTTTATTTTTATGGTAAAAAAAATAAAAATTTTTTTATTTTTGTTGTAAAAATAATAATTTTTGTTGTAAAAAAAATAAAAAATAAGCAAAAAATAATGTTGTTAAAAAAAAAAAAAATTTGTTCTAGAATCTAAAAAATTAAAATTTTGAAAAATGAAAATGCTGTTTTAAAAATCGGTACGCATTCAAATAATTTTTATATTGACAATTAAATTTTTATTTTATTTATTAATTTTTACATTATAAATCATGTAATATACTATTTTTGTTGTGAAAAAAATAAAAAATAAACAGAAAATAATGTATTTAAAAATAAAATTATTCCATTTGAAATTCTATCTTTCTATTAACAATCTTTTTTATTAAATTTATTCTAGAATCTAAAAAATTAAAATTTTGAAAAATTAAAGTGTTATTTCAAAAATTGATATGCATTCAAATAATTTCTATATTGATAATCAAAATTTTATTTTATTTATTAATTTTTGCATTATAAATCATATAATGTACTATTTTTCTTACAGTTGTCAATAATATATTTTAAATTAGATCATATTATAAAATATTTTGGATTTGTTAATGTTTGTATAATAAAATAATTATAATATGTTAACCAATAATTTTAATTTCAGTATATAATATTATAGTTAGTTAGGTTGTAATAATTTTGGATTATAATTAGGTTGTAATAATTTGGGTTTTGTTAGCGGATTAGGGTTTTTTGCTAATTCGAAATTTTAGTGGTCATTTTTTCATCGATTTAGTCTACTCCTTGTTGTAGTCTATGTATGATTGATATACTTTATCCTTGATAATTCTATGATTTTTCTCTTGTGCGATGTAAATTTAATGGTTAACATAAGTTTATACAGGATAAGAACGTCTCAATATTCACAAATTGATGAAAAAAATAAAAGTTAACAATGTAGTACCCTCGTTTCTTATTGGATTCTTAAAATATAACATTTATAATGAATTTTAATAATTTTTTTGAATTTTTTTAAAGCTTAATCCAACCGAGTAGGACGATTCTCGATTCGGATCGTCGATTCACCGATCCGGATGGGTTTTTGGAGTGCCCGATCAGGGGTACCGATCCGTTTTTTAAACCACTAGTTCAAAATGATGTTAAAAAAATATTTAAAAAATAGATCTTACAAAATCAATGGCGGGGGTATTTTTTAAAGGGAAAAGTTTATATAGAGCCTAGGCTCTAAACAATCAAACGAGTCTACCTCAAAATTTTTACTAGAAGATGTAATACCCAAATATCATCAAATTGATTCTTGACATCAAGATGCATGGACATGAGAAAAAAAATGGATGTCAAGTTTTGGAAATAATGTATCTTGTAACGCATTTTTTGACCGTCAATTTTCAAGTTTTCATAGATCTACTCGATCTACACTACTTTTGAAGTTTTAATTTTTATAATTAAAGATGAAAATATATTTTAAGGTTATTACAAAATTTTCCAATATTAAAACCCTATTTCTTGACACTATTTGAAGATGGGCTCAAATGTGATTGTTTAGAGCCTCGGCTCTATACAAACCGTACTTTTTTTTAAATAATCCAAAAAAATGGGAAAGTGTAAAAATAAGTATTTATACCTAAAACATTTTTCAATCTATGTCAAAATGATAGAAAACATAAAAAAAAAAGAAAAAAAAACATAGCTCGGCCGATTTTTCAATCACTAGTCGAGAAATTACGCAACTTAGGAGATCGGGGTAGAGCTTCTTAAAATGTGGAACATGTGAAACAACTAGATCATGTTCACTTCTCATGGAGCGATGGCTTTGTTGAGACCTGACCCGATAAGGCCTCTGCCCCATATGGTGATCTCCTCGACAGTCAGCATAGCTGAAAGTGATCTTTTCTTTCTTGGGGTATAACATTATTTGAATCAGGTATACATGGACTCGGAAACCGGATCTGAATAGTGTTCAGTCCAACCAAGACCCGACCTGCCAGATCCATTGCCACCCCTACGTTAAAAAAAACACAATATTTCCACAACATCTTTCATGGAACTTTTCTTCTGCCTTATAAATTATGTTATGATTTCACTGCGAGTAGTTTATGCAGTACAAACTATATTGAAAACTCAAAACCTATTTTCTTTAATTAGATTTAAAACTTACTTGTAGAAGTATCCAACGGGTTATATTCCCAAATTTTGTGTTTCTAAGCAGTCTTAAAATAGAATTTTATCAATAAGCAAATAGGATGTAATGGGTTTTTAAGTGTTTTAGTCTGTTTTTTAGATACTAAAATTTATGTTTAGCATTATTTTAAGTTTCTAGTTTTTTTTAGAGCATTTATGTCTTCTTTTTCATTGTAGAGAATTGGGGGGTAGAACTTGAATTTTAATTCGTAAAAGTGAAGGGCTAGGTTTAATAGTGATTATCGTAGGGAGCAAGTTCGGTTTATAATTATGTAACTGTTGGACTTTCAATAGAAGAGGAAATAAACCAATAGAAGAGGAAATAAAAATAATTGACATACGAAGAGATCTTTTGGAGTGAACTCACTTGCAGACCTTGATCGACGGTATATCTCTCAATATTTATTTTTATCTTTTATTTTTAAAATTTATTTTTTTCCTCCCTCCTTCCTGCATTAATTGTATTAGAGTATTAGAATATCTAATTTATCACAATGACATCAAAATCCGCTCTCATGATCAAGGATATATTGCCATGAATCATGGAGAGTGTGAAACAACAAATTAAAGTGCGCAAAGTAAAGCCATCGAAGGTATTCGAGATCATCAAGGAGAGACCGGTGAAGTTGTTAAAGCAATTAGAAATTATTAATCGGCAAGAAGAGGAAGATTTGGTATCGAGGTTTACCCTATGGATGAATAATGTTCTACAATCAACTTTGGATGTCAATTCTATATATAATGAGCAAATTTTGATGCAAAAAATACAACCTGAGAAATATCCACCATCCAGAGCTCTACGAGGAGCTCGAAAGAGAATTCAAGACTCTACTTGACATCCAAATGCTCCACTAAATGTTGCACGCCAAGTCTTTAGTTAATTGGTTGATTGAAGAAACTAATGGTGGGTGCACCAATTATTCCAAGGGATGAGATGAACACAATAAATTTGAGATTAAGCTTTTTTCCAATACCTGAAGAATGATGTAATCGATATTTATTTATTTATTTATTATTTCACTATTTTTTTAGATATTAAACAATGTTTTAAAAAACAGTCCGCCTGACGCCTACGCGGCCTAGACAAAAAATTCATCCGCCTAGGCCCAAGTGGCCCTACACGAACGGATGTACCTGGGCGGTTGCCGAAGCGAGTGCCCAAGGCGGATGTCCCTGGGTGGGCGCCCAGGTGGGCATCTAGGCGGGCGTCCAGGTGGACTAGGAGTTTCTCGTTTTTTTAAAACTATGGGGCGCCCGAGGTTCTGGGCCCCCGCCTAGGTGCTGGGCGTCAGGCAGGCTGCCTAGCATTTTTTGAAACCTTGATATTAAAATTGATATTTGCCATTGTTTTGGACTTCTAATTTTTATCTTTTTTTTTTCTTTTATTGTAGAGAATTAGAGGGTAAAACTGGTAGTTTAATTCATAAAAAATGTAGGGATATGATTTAATAGTGATTAGGTTTTATTGAGGTGCAAGTTAGGTTTTTATTCTAGGAAATTTACAAATAAATTCTATTTTATTTTTGAAAATGCACAGTAGTTTGGTAATGTGAATTTATTTTAGATTATTTCTTTGACGTTTTTTCTAGGTATATAATAGTGAGATGTATGGACATCTCGAAGATAAGAGATGATATATTCTCTCACTATTTATTTTTGCTTTTTATTTTTCTCTCTCTTTGCTATGATATTCTTGTATCAAACAAAAATAGTCTTATTATAACTTTTTTCAAGTTTAATAATTTAAAAAAAGCTAGATACTCATATTACATTGGGAATTTCTTACAACAGAATTGTATTTCTTCCCAAGTATTTAAAGCATGGCCAATAATGTAGGGGATTGTCTACAAAAGGACTATTTATCTTTGGAAAAAGTTTATATGGAGTCGAGGCTCTAAACAATCAAATTAGAGCCCACTTGAAAAATTTTACTAGAAGAGGTTATTTTGATGCCCAAATATCCTCAAATTGATCATCTCGTCATCAAGATGCATGGAGATGAGAAAAAAAATGGATTTAAAGATTTGGAAAAAGTGCATCTTCTAACGCATTTTTTGACTGTCAATTTTCAATAGTTTCTAGTGTTCATAAATCTGTTCGATCTACACTAATTTTGAAGCTTAAAATTTTATAATTAAAAATTAAAATATATTTTAAGGCTATCACAAAGATTTCCAATATTGAAACTACATTTCTTGATACTATTTGAAGGTGGGCTATAATTTGATTATTTAGATCCTCGACTCTATATAAACCACACATTTTATCTTTTGTATAGAGAAGACACAATCATTCTTGTCCCTTAAATTTCAAAATGAGTGGTTGTAAAAGTGTCACTAAATACACACAAAGTTAAAATAATAATAATAATATATCAGACTTGGTAACTCAACCCAAGCCATATAATTTGACATCTAATGAGAGGGAATGATTGTAACCTTTTTATATATAAAAGATAAATAGTATTTTTTTAAAATAATCCCATAATATATAATAGAAAAAGATTACATACTAGCTGACATAGCTATGCTTAATGAAAATTTTGGAGGGAAAGAGAAACTATTTTTATGATAAAATTTCAAAGAAATTTTTTATGAAAAAAGTTTATATAAAGTTGCAACTTTAAAATGTAGAATTACAAAAGCACTTCAAAAATCCATTAAAAAAAGTTGTTTTAATATCGAAAAAACCTCTAATTGATGACCTTGACATTAAGATGTATGAATAGGACGAAAAAAAGATTTCGAGTCCCATAGATTGTGAATCTCGTAATATATTATCTACACTATCTATTTTCAAGATTTTTATAGGTTCATAAATCTACTGGATTTTAAACATTTTGAGAGTTGAAAAATTTATAATTAAATATAAAAATAGGTATAATCTTAAGAAATTTTTTCATTAAAATTACTGATAAAATTTAGAGGTACAACCTTATAAAAACCACATCTTTTTTTTTTATGAGTAATGATCCTCGGAAAACCTTTTACACTCATATGAGTAGGATTTCAAAAGTTGTTAAATAGATAAAATCTTTTTACACTCATGCGTGTAAAATTTCAAAAATTATTATATAAATAAAATTTGATTTTTTAAAAAAATGTGTCAAAATTCAACGACGATCTTTTACGCCCATTCGGTGAGGTAGGTCTCGTAGGATCATTACTCTTTCTTATTAATGCGAAATTATTCCCGCATGGACACAACAACTTGCCCTAATTTTTTTTTTAATTACATTTGCTCTCTTCAAGCGCCCCCTTATCCAGTCATTTTTGTGCACTCTCGTGTTAACGCACACCCCCCTCTCTCCTAGTTTCTTCTGCGACTACTAGGGAAAGCTCATCAATGGCGGAATGAATTGTTTGAATCAATCGCATACCATCCATTAGAGCCTCTCTCATGGCTCTTCAGTTACTCCCCTCGCCTCTCCAGAGAGACCCCATTTCAAATATATCATCCATAGATCTTTCTCCTTTAAAACCCACCCAAAAACCATTTTATCTGTCTACCCATCCATCTCTCTCTTCTTCCTCTTGCTCTCTCTCTGACCTATCATTCTCCTCCTCCCTCTCTCCTCTCCCCCTGCAATTCCCCACCAAGAGCCTCAAACCCAACTCCCCATTTCTTCGTTTTCCCATAAACGCTGTTGCTGTAAATCCCCAAGAACTTCCCAGGAGTAGTCCTAAAAGGCTTCTAAAAGAGCTCGAAGAGAGGAAGAAAACAGTTATTCCAAAGAAGAAAATACCCCCAAAACGATACATTTTAAAACCACCACTCGATGACCAGAGGCTTACTGCTAGGTTCTTAAATAGTCCTCAATTATCTCTCAAAGCTTTCCCTCTCTTAAGTTCTTGCTTACCCTCTAATCGCCTCAACAATGCCGATAAACAGTGGATTGATGAATATCTATTAGAAGCAAAACAGGCACTTGGGTACCCATTAGAGCCTTCTGAGGAATTGGGGGATGATAATCCGGCAAAGCAATTCGACACTCTTCTTTATTTGGCGTTTCAACACCCCTCAGGTGATCGAACAAATGCTAGGCATGTTCGGTCGGGCCATTCAAGGCTCTGGTTTTTGGGGCAATATGTCCTTGAGCTTGCTTTTGCTGAGTTCTTTTTGCAAAGGTACCCGAGAGAATCTCCGGCTTCAATTAGAGAGAGAGTGTTTGGGTTCATTGGGAAGAGGAATTTGACAAGGTGGATCAAAGCCGCCAGCTTGCAGAATTTGATATTTCCTTATGATGATATCGATAGGATGCTAAGGAAGGAGAGGGAACCCCCTGTCAAGTAAGCACATTTATCTCTTTGTGCTTGTACATTTGGAGATTTTCTTGATTTCTTTTGTCTGGATTTGTGTCTCCTGTTATTATATATCACGAGTTTGTGTTAATCATTTTTCTTTGATACCAATTATAGGCATATGTGTGAACTAACCTGTCTTTTTCCTCTATTTAGGTGTTTAGAACTTATTTATGGTTGATTTATGTGTGAAACTATGAATTGGCATGTCTCCCATCTGTTGGTGTAATTCTTCATTTCTTATCATGGGAACAAGCTAAGAAATTCCTAACTTATAGAAACATTATATTTGATAAGAAACTAAGAAAATTCACATTCACAAGTAAATCCATGTTTGAGTGGACATAGAACAATGGAGTGAAGGTGTTCGCTATGAAAATTCCACTAATTTCAGAAGTTATGCACAAACCTTCTGCAACAAACTAAGGAAATCCACTATTAGATGTATGACAATGAATCCTTGGAAACCAATGACTTGAAGGGAGTGATTTAGAAGTTTCTCTGACAAGTCCATGGTAACTGACTCCTTATTTGAAGGTCTTTAGGAAATTGGTTCGTACAAGCAGTTTCTATATTTTGTTTCCTTGACTTCTTTACCTTGTGATTATCCATTATGTACTTGTGTGGATTGTCATCATCATAGCCTGCTCCAATTAATTGGGGTCGGCTACACAAATCCCGTCCGTCATTCTGCTCTATTAAAGGCCATACCCTCAGTGAGGTCGTAAGTCCCCATATATTTTTGGACTACTTCCAACCACGTCCTTTTGGGCTTACCCCTTGCCCTTTTTAGTCTTTCCACTTGAACGAACTTGCACCTCTTAATAGGTGTTGTGCTTGGTCGGCGCCACACATGGTTAGCCCACCTAAGTCTTCTCTCTCATCTTATCGCCTATTGGTACTGCACTTAAATTCTCCCTAATGGATTGTTTCAATTCTATCCTTTTTTGTCTTGCCACTCATCCATCTCAACATCCTCATCTCCGCTATTCTCATTCTACAGGTATATTTTTTGTCCGCCCAACATTTCGCCCCATAGAGCAAAGCTGGTCTCACAGCTGTCCTATAGAATTTGCCCTTCAGCTTCATTGATATGCGGCCATCACATAAAATTCCAGTTGTACATCTCCACTCTGCCCAGGCAGCTCTAATTCTATTTGCGAAATCTTCTTCAATCTCTCCATTTTCCTAGATTATCGACCCCAGATATCAAAACTATCCAAACCTTTTTCTATTAAATTATCCAGATATTTATGACTATTTATTTATCTTAGTAAATGTCCATTGCATAGCTACCTTTTTTGGAACCTCATATACTACATGATATCTTTATAACATGAATTATAAATGCTAGCCATGTGTTACCTCATGTTACTGTTTCACAATTCATGTGAAGTCCTGTCCTCTATTGGTTGAAATGTAGTCTTTGTATACCATTCATTGGATTTGTTGGCTGGCTGAGTGCACATCCACATGGGTGGCAATTAGAAACCATGGACCCAAGACCCGACCTGGGTCTAGATATGGATCCAAGATTTGGAGCCGACGGCTGAGGACCCGAATTTTATTAACTTATTTTAAATATATATACAGTATATTTCATCATCATCGTCAAAGCCTTTTCTCAACTAATTAGGGATTTTGGGTGGGGTTCGGGTCCCTTATAAACAATTTGGGTCCGGGTCTAGATCTGGGGACTTTGGACATGGTTGGTTTTAGGGCCCGCTAGTTTATTTCGGGTCAGGACGAACCCGGATCCAACCCGATCTATTGCCACCCCAACATATCCATAGCCTTTCACCAACTTCAGAGGACATAACTGGTATTGCAACTTAAGCTTATCCCTAGATGATCTCCATCCGTCTGCAGTTTGCTAGCATCTCCTCAAATTTCTAATGTTAACGAGTGATAATTGAGTTTCCTTATTGTCAACAAGGTAGAATTTTCAGGTACTCATACAAAAATAAAACAAGGGACAGTTGCTATGCATTGGTCACTGTCCTATAAAATCCCTATGAAGCATGTAAGGAACAAGAATTGGTTGAAATATAAACTACCTTGGTGAAATAGTGAAGGTTCAAATTTAGGTGTAATTTAAGTGAACTTGGATAAAAAGTAAGAACTGGCTCTGACCAAATGAAACCTATTTTTGAATAGTTTGAGTTCTTTGCAAAGATTTTTAAACTTTTTTGGAAACCTTGAAATTTCCAAATTCCTCGAAGCATCACCTTATAAGCATGCATACAACACCCCAAAGCAACACATGTAAACTTTAACATTCAAGGATGGGCTGGGTCCCAATGCAAAAATTAGTATAGCATTAATAGACACCACTCTATATATTTAAATGGCAATTCAAAGATAAAAGCATGAAGGAAAAAAATAAATTAAAAAGCAGTGAAAGGAACTGATACTATCATATTGTCATTATGGGCTTATGAGCGAGGTTCTCGAACTTCGGCCAAACCCAAGTTCTAAAATTTCAGTCTCTCAAATCCAAAAAAAATGAGTTTTTTTTTCTCAAATGTTATAAATTCAATGGATAGATGATGCAAAATTGACTCCGACCAAGAGTTGAGGAGAAATGACCAAAAAAGGGTTCAGTTCTTGCCCCTCCTTTGAAATTAGAAAATTCTTTTGGACTAGGCGAGTTATGACAAACTTGGCAAGTCTATCAAAAATTTACTAAGTCTCCGACAACACGACCGATTAGTAAAAGCAAGTTTGGTAAGTGAATAGTACTCGTATTTGAGTAGGCGTTTTAGTGACTTGGGCAAATCTGAGTGGTTTCACCTGAGTTTTCCAACACTGCACAAAAGTATCTGCAGCAACTCATCAATCTGAATATTCCACAAAGGAGGGTATTAGGTCTTCGATGAAATCTGATACAACTTGATTGAATGAAATAAAATGATAGAAAAGACCTGTAGGCCAATACCAATAATCGTGTTATAGTAAATAAAACGAAGGATCACAAGAGAGAAAAATGTAAACGTCATGCAATTTAACCATGACATTTTTCACTACCCAAGTGTTTCTAGGGGTAATGCTATATCTTGAAAGAGTAATATAGTACGAGAAAAAACTAGCAAATATCAAAGCATCTTTTGTTCCCTAATAGAAAAGACAGTCAAAATGGGGGTGACATGTAGATGTGTCAAGAAAGGCTGGCTTGTGAAGAGGCTTAGCTTGGCTCGTGATGTACCTAGCTTGACAATGTGATTGGCTCCACAAGCAGTGCCAAGCCAAGCCACGCTATGCTTGCTAGCTTGTTTGTTAAACACCCCAAGTCCAAAGTTGAGCCATACTCGTCGTGCGTGTGCGTATAAAACTTTAACATCTATTGATTTCAACTCATCGTCATCATCCGAGCCCTACCCCAACTATTGATGTCATTATTTATTGATCTCAACTTATCCGACTCCAAATAGTAGATGAGGCTTGTTTAAGTAAACGAGTCGAGCCAAGCCAAAATCAAGCTTATCACCCTTTAATCAAGACACCCTCTACCCATTTGGGCTTAGCGCGAACACATACATGCTTGGCTCAGCTCAGACAGCTTTTTGACGCCCTCAATAACAGGTCAGCTGCAAGCGAGTCACGCAGGCAAACCATAGTTCTCAGTCCATAAGCAGCATAAAACCCAGGAATGTCTAGAGGGTAATTTGTGCATACTATGGACTGTTCATGACTAAATTGCATGGTGTTTACGTTTTCTGTATTTCTACTATGTGATCCTTGACCATTTTCATTGTAGTTAAAGCAGTGTTACTGCTTTATAAACCTCTACTGTGGTCTTTAACCAAGCCTTGGTGGTCTCGATTAAGTCTTGATTCACACCTTTATGCGAGTTTCAAGCATATGAGTGGTATAGATTGGGAGTGCAAGACTCAATTTTAATGATAATAAGTTCGCATTAAAGTGGCCTCTTTTGACCTTTGTTTTTAGATTTAGATTCTCTGTACTTTTATTTTAGTAGCAAAATTTTTTGTTGATTATAAAAAAGAAAATTAAAATGGTCAATTCATATCTCAACAACTTAATATAGGATTACCGGATCAGTCAGACTAGCTCCTTTCATCTGGTCATTTTCAGAATTTTAGGGTTTTTTTTTCCTCATGCAGTTTTTTTTTTTGCATTGTGATGTTACTAGCTTATAGAGTTGTGTCTGCTATTTATATAGTAATTTTTGAGGGGCTACAATTATTATTTTTACAGTAACCTGCCCCTTCCATGGGTGTTGGAAACTATTGAGGTTGTTGTTGGTGCTTTGTATGCTTGCTCATTGTATCATGCTGTAAGGAATTCGAAATTTAGGGTTTCTAATATTTTTTTTTTTAAGAGAAACCTTGGAGTTTCTAAAAATTTTACAATCTTTGCTAAGTACTTAAATTTATTCAGATGCTGGTTTTATTTGGTCAGAAGTAGTAACCAGTCGCTATTTTAATCCATGTTCCCTTCAATCTCAATCTTCTTGAGAAAAAGGAAAAAGTCAAATGTGGCAATAATCAGCCAAATTTGTTTTGATTTCAGCCAATTTTATTCGAGTACTTGTTTAATGGGATTCAGTGGGAAATTTAGCAACGTAAGTAATTAGTTCAATTTTAGTTTTCATGTAAATTATTGTGTTTTTTTTTTTTTCAGAATGAACATATACGAGACTAGATGATATTAAACTCCAATTTGCTAGTACCTCATCAACTTGCTGTAATGCACCCCAAATGGCCAAATTTACTAGACAATATGATATTAAACTACAATTTGCTAGTACCTCCTCAACTTGCTGTAATGCACGCCCAATGGCCAATTTTGGCATCAGACGGTTGTGGAGGTGCTAGAGGCTGTAGAATGCCCAAATGTGAGCATTTTATACAAGTCCTTGACAAAATATTGTTCAGGGATACTTGCCCAAATGATCGTGCTAACTTGGAAATTATCCATTCACATGATCAAGTCACCTTTCAAAAGCCATAATTTTGCTACCTTACATGTGAATGGATGTAAGGTAGCACAATTATGCATATAAGGGCTTTGAGTGAATATTGATATGGATATGCATGTAGTGTAAGGTAGAAAAATTATGCATTCAAAAGCCATAATTTTGTTACCTCTTAATTCATGTGAGGATATGGATATGCATATAGTGATCCATCAAATCTAATAGAGGACCATGATCATAAGGGCTTTGAGTGAATTGTGAAATGCTTTTCACCTTCCATCTACAGTTAAATGAAAATTTCCCCTTGGCTTTTATTTTCTTCTGTTCTGCTGTTACCTCTTAATTCATGTGAGGATACGGATATGCATATAGTGATCCATCAAATCTAATAAGGGACCATGATATAAGGGCTTTGAGTGGATTGTGAAAACTAAGGGAATTATTAATTGTTGTCTTTTATATTAATTGTGTGTGGGAGTGAGTGAGTGAGTGAGTGTGTGTGTGTGTGTGTGAGAGAGAGAGAGAGAGAGAGAGAGAGAGGAGGGAGGGAGGGAGGGAGGGAGGGAGGGAGGAGAGAGAGAGAGAGAGAGAGAGAG
>NW_006496932.1:997206-1017135 GCF_000471905.2 Amborella trichopoda
GACGACCTCCTCTCTCTCTCTCTCTCTCTCTCTCTCTCTCTTGTACACACTTGCACTCACCACTGCAGGTAGATCAGCATGGGGTTCGTACCTCGGATGCTAGGTTGCGGTCATTAACAAGTAACCAATGAAGCCAGTGCCCAAATCCCAAATCCCAAATCCCAACTCTCTCTCTCTCTCTCGCTCTCTCACATTGGATGTTTTCCTTTTCATGAATACTCCATACATGTAAAGTCCGATTGTGAAATGTGGGAAGTAACACCTTTCACTGTTCCAGCCTCCACAAGATGCACTTTTTGCACACCCAAGGCTTTTTAGGGCATGCGTTCCTCCAGGTATGCACAGGTTCCGAGGGAACGTTTGGGACTTTGATAGTCGACCCCAAGTCATGCAAATTCTTGGATATCCATTGCCCATGGAAGATAGAATTCCAGAAATAACCGAGGCTAGAAATATTGAACTAGGCCTTGGACTTCAGGTACATTCCTAAATGACTGATTATTGTTCCTTCTTGTTCGTGTTCCTTTACACATTGGCCAAACTTGAATGCATATTTGGTTATCTTTTCTTTTTTATATATGACATTTTTTGGCTGAGTATATTATTAGTTCATCAAATAAGACCCTTTTAATGGTATATAAACGCTCCATGGTTTCCATGTATTAAAATATTATCTTTTGCAATATGCATTGAGTGGAAGACTTGCCCACATTTCCATTTTGCTCATCATATTCTTTGTCAAACTTTCATCAAATAAAGTGATAATCTCCATATGCTTGGTCCTTCGATGAGTACATTGCGTGCTTTACCTAATGTAGTTCAGGACTGAAGAAAGACCAGTTTCTTAATTGAATGCTTCACATGTCCCATGTTCATTGGCAGAATCTGGCAGATAAGATTTCTCCCCTAGTACAAATTCTAGAGAACCAAATATTCATCTGAATATTCATGGTTCATTGATGAACTGGATTACAAATCTCAATATCACATATTGTAATCCATAATAAACTGAAAGTACTCTCTACTAGTTACTAATGGAGAATAATGAACTAGAACACAATTTGAATATCACATACCATCATCAATTATTAACATGAAACGCTCTCTAGTCTCTACTAGTTACCCATGGATCCTGTATGTATTCACTTGCATCGTGAAGCATTAACAGCACTAAGGCAAAATGGATTGGTAGGTTCTATCTTTCCTTCCTTTCTTGTGACATCTAACTAGAATGAATCAAATTAGTGTCAAATTTCAACTATACCAATCCCTAAGGTTGTCACTTCAGTAGCCAAATAAGCCATATGAATGCATAATCCTAGACATGTGATGTGTGAACAAAAGATTTTGGAAAGAAAATCCAAAGAAAGTTGCTCAAAAAGGGCAAAATTGATTTCAGAAAAGTAAGAAACATGAAATCATCTGAAAACCTAGAACAAATAGCAAATACTCTGGCATACATTTTCTCGTCCAAAACTCAGGCATGCTGATGTACAATAGAGAGAAAAGAGAGAAACAATCCACAATCTGGTAGAAACTATGGACTGCAGCTGTGATTCAAACACCATAGGCGGAAGCTAACTACTCCTAGCTTCAATGGCTTGTATGAGGGTCTAAGGACCACCCCAAAATGGAAATCATAGTTACTCGAATCTCTCACCGAAGGTCGTGATTCAGATTCAGAACCCTGATTCAATGATTCTGACAAGGAATCTTCACAGAATCTATTTCCGTGAAGTCTGGATTCACTATTCGTTATTTTAAGAATCTAGATTCCAACACTTATAGAATCTTGTTTCCAATATTTACTGATTCTTGATTCCGCAATTGCTGAATCTTGAGTCTACACTTATTGGAATTGGTTTCCATATATAACGATACTTGATTTGAATGTTTTCGAATCTAGATTCCTGAACAACAACTACAACGTTTCGTAGATGCAAGAAACAACAAACTAATCAAACATCGTATCTTGTTTCCACCCTCATAGAACCTTGATCTGTTTTTTTTTCTTTTAAAATTGTAATACCATAATTACAACGTTTCGTAGATGCAAGAAATTACTAATCAAACATCGTATCTTGTTTCCATCCTCATAGATCTGGTTTTTTTTTTTTTAATTGTAATACCATAAGTTCAAATACTAATATTCTAGGCACATAAATATGTGACGTATAAAGTGGCTGAAATACTTATGGATTTTGATTTGAGTTATTTGGAAACCGGAGCTGGAGACGATATTCTTCCATAGTTTATGTGTTCTTTGAACAATCATCTGATGAATGCATTGTCCAAGTTTTGGTTCCATAAGTCAATATTCAAACGCAAAAGTCTAAATTTAAAATCTTAACAAGTTTCATTATAGTGTTTTTTGCGAATTGCAAGTCACAATGACAAGCATAACTTCTTTTGCATGGCCTTGGAGTATAAAAATAAGACAACTTGTCCTTGCAACGTTGAAAATTGTATCTCTATGCTTTCATCTTTGGTACCAAAGGCATATATGCCTTCAGATGGGTCGAAACTCGAATTCAAACTACTATGAATCTCAATTCCTGTCTGGGTCAAATGACTCAAATCTCGTTTCCATACTGGTCTGAATCTCGATTTGAAATACCTAGGAATCTTGATTCCATAAATGAAAAAATCTTGATTTTATATTGCTTGATTCTAAATAGGTCAAAATATTGATTCCAAAGAGCTAGGAATCTCAATTCCATCTATGTAGGGATCTAGATTCCATTTTTGGTCTAATCTCGATTCCTATAAAACAACAATCTCGTTTCCCATAATTCCTTTAGTACACATGTCGATTCCGAAAACATGAATCTTCTTGCCGGCCGCGATTCCGATTCCTAAAACGATTTGGATTCGGAATCGTTTCCAACAACTATGATGTAAACTATATTCTTGAGTTCTGTAAATTTTATAGCAAAATGTTGATTCTGGCAAGGTAGAAGTCTTCCGCTTTTAATAGACTTGACTTGGCTTCAAAGCCAAAGCTCTCTTCACTTTCCGAGGAGCATTAATGGACACTATCCCTTCCTAAGCCATGCATAATGAACTTTCCTTGGTGCGTGTCCAGGGAAGCATTAATGGACACTACCCCTCCCCAAGCCATGCGTGTTACACCGAGCAAATTTTGAATTCAATTTCTAACATTTCGCCTAATTCTCCCTAGGCCAAAAATATGTAAATGGAAACCCCCTGGCTTTACTGTAAATTCCAGAAAGGTCCATTACAGAGTAAAATTACCAAAAATACCCTTGTCATACGAAAAGCATTAAAAGATAAAACACATCCATAAATGTTAACAAAATTGTCTTTTATTTTTTTTATCTATCTCCCTGGGTTAAGGGGAACTCGTCCTCGAGTTCGAGCCGATTATGAAGTCCTTAGTATGGTTAATCTTCATCAATTTTTCTTTAGAAACCCATGAACTCTTGGCACTTGACTTGCCCTTTCACTGTAACAAATATTGACTGTAATCTCGATGGATAGAGATGATGCAGCTATCCAAGATCCTCTCTACCTTGTCCCCTTTTTGCTTATGCAGATGTGCTTCCCACCTAGCATCACCTTCCACAACCACCGCCCCGTGATACTCATATGGATCAGAGATATTGAAAATTGGAGAAATTTCATATTCTTCGGGAAGTTTGATCTTGTAGGTGTTCTGCCCCATCGTTTGAAGTACTGGACATGACCAATCTACTATGTCTAAGTTTATGGTAAGTGCCTCTTGGGAAGTGCTCATACGTAAGGTATACCATTTCCAAGTCTCCTACTTCAAAGGTCCTTTACTATCGGTGCAAGTCGGCATCGACTTTGTACTTGTTGTGGCACTATTTTAATCTGTTCCAAACTTGACAATGAAGATCTTGAATGTGCTCAGCCAAAGATTCTGCATCATCACTAGCTCGCACACCTTTGGGCAAAGGGACTAGGTTAAGCACCTTGCTTGGTCGCTGACCATACACCACATCTAATGGAGTGAACCGATTATGAGCACCCATAACTGTTACAGGCAAATTCCATTGAGGTAAACTTGATCCCATTGAGAAGGTTTCTCATTGATAAGGCTCCTCGACAAATCTTGAAGGCCTCGGTTGATGACTCGGTTTAGCCATCAGTTTGAGGGTGGTAGGCACTACTATACTGTGGTTTGGTGTCTAACTTTTTCCACAAGGTTCTCTAAAAGTGGCTCACAAATCTCGTGTCTTGATCAAAGGTTATGGGTTGTGGTATACTATGACGGCGGAACACCTCCTTAAAGAAAAGATTAGCTACTAGAATCGTGTCTAAATGGTTTCAGCTAGGAATGAAGTGGGCCATTGTAAAGAACCTATCGACCACCATGAAGATGGAAACCCACCCTCTCGAGGTGCGGGGAAGCCCCACCACATTGTCCATATTCACATCTGTCCATAGTTGGTCGGGAATGGATTAGGGAGTGTAAAGGCCAGTGTTTTGGGACCGTCCTTTTGCCAACTGGCACACCCAGCCAGTGTTCCATGAACCGACTGAAGTCTCTCTACAGTGTGGGCCAAAAGTTCTTCTCTTTCAGACTTCTACAAGGTTTGTGGTCTTTTCCCTTCCAAAGTGACCGCAAAGGTTGTCACCGTATGTCTTATCCATGACTTGGATGTGAAGTGAACCTAGCTTCCCTTGTAGAGAAAACCAACATGCAAAACAAAAACAACACATGTTTCCTTTTCTCGTTATGCAAGTTACTCAAGGATTTTAGAGAAGTATGGGTCTGTTACCATGAGTTTTGAGGTAGGGACTCAAAATCCTCCACCGTGATGGCAAATGTACCAAGGAGGTAACACCTTTGACTGAAGCTCAACCACCATGTTTTGGCTGCCTGATTTGTGGTGGATTACGAAAGTTAACTCTTGTAAGTAACAAACCCACTTTGCATCATCCGATTCAGTTTCTTTTGAGCACTTAGATACTTCAAAGTTTTCCTGTTCGAGAACAAGATAAATTCCCTTTGAACGAGGTGGTGCTTCCAGGGTCTCGAGGCTTGAAATACCCACATACAACTCCACATTGTAAGTAGAATAATTAAAATTTTGCCCCACTCAATTTCTCGCTCAAGAAGGCCACGGGTCTGCCCTCTTGACTAGTACACCACCACTTCCCACCTTCGAGGCATCACACTCCACTCAGAAGACCTTTTCAAAGTATGGAAGTGCGAGGACAGAAGCATTCATCATTCTTTCTTTTACCAATTTGAAGTTGTTTCAGTAGTCGAAGTCTACTCAAACACCTCATTACTTTTAAAATCAGTAATGGGTGCTATTATGCTGATGAAATTTCGGATACACCTCTTGTAAAATGTTGCTAAACCATGAAAACTTCTTGCCTTAGTCACTGTTTTGGGTGTTGGCTAGTCCATAATGGCTTGTACCCATCTTGTCCCCTTTGCATGACACCACAAACCCCAAAAGACTATGTCTTCACTCAAAAGGGGCATTTTTTGAGGTTTACAAATAATTTCTTTTTTTGATAATGTTAACTTTGTATTACTGTAAGAGAGAGAATACAAGTGAAAGGGGGAAGAGAGGACCCCGAGGCGGGTACCTTGGTCAAAAAATAGGTCTGGAGACCCTATACAGAAAATCGGCCCTGTCCCGCCTGATTACAAAAAATAGAGTGTGGCAAAAAAGGGCTTATAAGAGACGCCCAAGTACAGTAAAAAAGGAAGGGTAACTATAGTCCAAGGAAACCTCTGTGGTCCCAGAGCAAAAAAGAAGATGGATTGGTCAGGGTCTTCCACACTTGCCCGTGCTCCGTCTTTTGCAAGAAGATCAACGAGCTCGTTTGACGTCCGCCAAGTATGCCTCCATAAGACGTTCATATCCCTGCATATATGGTTGATTTCATCAAAAATCATGGATAGATACCAAGGAGAAGGGGAGGTGCCTGCTGCCCAAGAGATGATGTTTTGGGCGTCTCCTTCCACCACCAAGTGTTGACCCCAAGAGGGGTTGAATCTTTTGAGACCCAGCAGGAGAGCCATCTCTTCTGCGAACTAGGAATCTCCATGTCCCACTTTTTCCGAGTAGGTGAGGAGAAGTTTTCTGTTGTGGTTTACAAATAACTTATTTTTCTGAAGGACCTTCAATACCTGCTGCAAATGTAACAAATGTTTGTCAATGTTTAAACTTTAAATGAGGAAATCATCAAACTACACTACTAAAAACGTGCAAGTGAATGGGTGGAGCATTTGGTCATAACGTTCATGAAAGTGCTCGGAGCACTAGACAGCCCAAAATGCATGACCAACCACTCATATAATCTCTCTGGTGTCTTAAACGCCCACATCTCCAATCATACACAAATCTGGTGACACCCACTTTTCAAGTCAAGTTTGGAAAAGACCCTTGATCCCGACAACATATCAAGCATGTTATCAAGTTGAGGGATTGGGAAATGGTATTTCACTGTGGTTTTATTAACTGCTCTACTGTCCATACAAATTCTCCATGAACCATCTTTCTTTGGGGTTAACAAGGCGGGGACATCACATTGGCTCATGCTCTCTTGTATCAACCCTTTCTCCAACAACTCTGTCTTGTGTATGTAACTCCTCGTGTTCCATGGGACTCACTCGATAATGTGGCTTGTTAGGGAGAGTGGCACCTGCAACCAAATCAATGCAAGGTTGAATGGTTCTCATGGGTGTCAATCCATGTAGTAATTCATTAGGCATCACGTCCATAGACTTTTTGAGAAGGGACTTAACTTTTTTGGGGATGTCATTAAAGCAAGATGCTTCTTTGGCTACCAAAACATACATTGCCTGTCATCCCATTGTTCTTGGCTTTCTTCAAACAAACCGGTTTAAATAAGGACTACTTCTCCTCCCCCACTCTTGCATTCAGGTTTGTTCTCCTCCTTTAGTAGTTTCAAAACAATTTGCACACCATCTTTCTAAAAAGAGTATATATTATGTCGCTGATGTTGTATGGCGGTTCGATCATATTGCCAAGGACGACTTAAAAGGATATGGCATGCATCTATAGTTAGGATGTTACAGCAAACCGAATACTTAAAAGTTTTACCAATGGAAAAAGTAATTAAGCAATGAGAAGTTACCAGAGTCTCATACCTTTCCGAAACCACGTTATTTTGTAGAGCTGGGGGTGTTTCTCGCACTTGAAATTCAACTTGTCTACAACTTCTTGGGAAACTATATTACTGCAGCTGCGACTATCAATGATAGTGGTGAACACCTTCCCAATGACTGTACAATGGGTCTGGATGATGGTTTGGAGCCATGGCTCCTAAAACACACCTTAGGGCTGTTGTCCAGTGACAAGAAACTCCCCCTTGTCAGTATAAAATTCAGCAACATCTTGCTTATTTTCCCCTATCGACTCCTCATAGAATATTGGCCCTGCGCTAAGGTCTCCTTTGTTCGTGTCATCCCCATCTAGGAGATGTCTGCCTGTTTTCTTTTTCCAACATTCATACAAACGTTGGCCAATCTCGCCACATTTATAACATTTCATACCCTTTATCGGGCTTGGAAGGGCACTAGGGTTTTGCCCTTAGATGCGTCAATTTTGTGTGAGCTGGACCTGATTTCTTGTGGTTTTTGGGGTTGATTTCTAGGCACTAAGGGTGGCTATTTTTCAATTTTATTCAGATTTTAAGGCTATTTGATTAGCCTCATCAAGACTGAAAACCCAATGTATAATTAGTTAGCATTGAATTTGAGGTTTCAGTCTACTCAATGACTTGTGACACAATGTCATTGCTTTTATTAACTTCGTTTTGGTTCATAAGGAGGTAAAATTCATCCGAATACTTGGATGCCCTCCATTTGCTGCAATTGGTGGAATCGTTGATGCAGTTCTTGAGCATAACCAGTTGGGTAGAAATTTCTCCCTAAGACATTACTTCATTTTCCTCCAAGTCGTATCTTTTCTTTCCCCTTTTGTACTCGAACGTCCTGCACCTGCTGCCACCATATTTGGGCATATGCTGCTTGAGTCTAGTAACCACAAATTTGACTTTGCTTCCTTCCGGTAGTCTTTCCTCTGAAGAAAGCCTCCACACTATCTGGCCTGTTCAAGAATTCATCAGGCTGAAATTTTCCCGAAAAATCAAAGGGCATCCACTCTCGCATCTTGATCCAACCAAGCTAGGGCGCGGACCAACCTATCCTCCAACGAGGGTTTCTCCCTTCGATAGTGAAAATGATTTACACTTTCTTCTCTTGATTCCAATGATTCAAAAAGCGGACCGCTCAGTGCCTAGGCAGTTCGAAAGGCCTGGGCGCGTCGCCCAGAAGTGGCCAAACTAGGCAGTCTGTCCCTGAGCGGCCGCCTAGGCGGTACGGAACTAGGAGGCCGCTCAGGGCCTGTGCCCCGCTTAAGGACGGAAAAAAAAAGTGAGGGCATTTTATGTCAATTTTTTTTATTTTTACGGCCCAAAAATTAGGGTTTTAGGTTCATTTGAAACCTAAACCTTGTTTGAACCAAATTTAGAGAGAGAAAACCACCAAAAAACTAGATTGTGGTGAATTTTTTAAGATCGAAGGGTTACTCAAAGTTAACCAAAATTGATCAAAACATCATCTATTGGTATTATATTTACTTTTTGATGTTTTTTAAATTCTTTAGGGGGTATTTTAGAAGATTTTGAGTATTTAGAAACATCTTTGAGGTGGAAGTTTGAAGATTGAGTAATCAAACTCAAAGTAAGTGATTTTTTTTATTGCTTTAGTAATTTGTATTATTTTTGAGATGTTTTCTTCGGGATCTAATAGGAGTGGTGATACCGATTGGAAGTATGGCTATAACCCAGTTCCTAATGATAAAAATTGCATAAGATGCAATTTTTGTGAAAAGGAACCAAAAAGGGGTATAAACCGGTTCAAGAAACATCTTACCGGTATCAGGGGGGATGTTGCCCCATGTAAAAAGACTTTTGATGCTGTTAAAGAGGAAATAAATAATTTTATGAACTTGGTGAAAATTAAAAAAGATGAGAGATTTGCCTCTATAGCAGAGATTAGGTCTGGGGTTTGAGTCAATTTTGATGATGATGATGATAGTGGTGAGGAAAGGATTGGGGAGGGATGTCAAGGGGTTGAGCAATCCA
Organism: Amborella trichopoda; assembly: GCF_000471905.2. The sequence continues at coordinate 1,006,327 of NW_006496932.1, forward strand.
TTAGTAAGAGAAAGGGGAAGTATTGTAATTGCTTCTGGTTTTGGGACAAAGAAGCCTCGAGTTAGAGGCCCTATAGATAGTTTCTTACCTCGGCCTAACCCTGAGATTGCAGGAGAGAAAACAAAAAAGCAATTCCACCATTGAAAATAGAATTAAGAAGGAAGAGAGAGATAGAGCTGCCTATTATTTGGCTACATGATTTTATGAGGCGGGCATTCCTTTCAATACCGTTCGCTTGAATAGTTTTTATGCTGCAGTAGAGGCAATTGGCCAATTTGGCCCAGGGATGAAACCCCCAACCCCATATGAGCTTTCAGAGCCTTTTTTAGAAAGGGCAGCGAGTGCCATGAAGGAAGCTGTAGAACTTAAAAAAGATGCATGGGCTCAGTATGGGGTTTCTCTTATGACTGATGCTTGGAGTGATATGACAAGAAGAAGTCAAATGAATTTGCTTGTCAATTCTTCAGTAGGGACTGTTTTTTTTAGGTCTATTGATACCTCTGATCATATCCTTGATGCCCATTACATATTTCAAGTGAAGGAAATCAAGGAGATTGGGGAGCATCTTGTTGTACAGGTTGTCACAGAGAATGCTGCTCGTAATGTTGCTGCATCTAATTTGTTGTGCATAGCTTATCCTAGAATCTTTTGGACGCCATGTGCAACACATTGTATAGACTTCATGCTTGAGGCTCTTGGCGGTTTAACCAAGACATCAAGTGTAGTGAAGAAGGCCAAGTATGTTACGAATTTCATTTATAGCCACCATATCACCCTCAGCATGATGCGTACCTTTACAGAGGAGAAAGAGATTGTGAGGCTTGGGGTCACGAGATTTGCGATCTGGTACTTATGCTTAGATAGCATAAATTCGAGGAGAGTACAGTTGAGGCAAATGTTTACCTCGGATGAGTGGAGAGCATGCAAGTGGTCTAAGGCTCAGGTTGGGAAGAAGGTGAGAGAGATATTATACTTTCTAAGGCTTTTTGGCGAGGGGTGAAGGACGCTCTTAAGGTATTTTTTCCTCTTATCCAAGTCCTTCACATGGTTGATAGTGACAAGCCTTCTATGGCCTATATATATGATGCTATGGAGAAATGCAAAAGAGAGATAGCCCAAAATTTCAATGATGAATAAACCCGCTACAAACCTATTTGGGAGATTATTGAGGATAAGTGGGATAAGCAGCTACATCAGCCATAGCATGCAGCTGGTTATTTTTTGAACTCAGCTTTGTTTTATATTGACAAGGATATACGAACAAATGATATAATTATGGATGGATTTAATAAGTGTGTAGAGGTGCTAGTCTCTGATCTTGAAATGCAGGATATTATATGTGTTGATGAGCTGATAAATTACAAGTACTCCTTAAAGTCTTTTGGGAGTATAATGGCGATGAGGCAAAGGACCAAAATTAATCTAGGTATTAAATATTATTATATTAATAATATTCTTAAGTTCATGTTTATCAAGTTCAACTGTTCAAGTAATCAAGCATTTCTATTATTTATTACTGATTTTTTTTATTTTTTTGCAGCCCATTGGTGGAGTTAACATGGGCGTAGTTCTCCAAATTTACCAAAGTTGGCCGTTCGGATCTTAAACCTAACCACTTCTTCATCCGGTTGTGAGCGCAATTGGAGTACTTTTGAAGGGGTAAGGCCATTAGGGTGATTTGTATAATTTTATAAATAATCCATGAATCATAGATATTAAATTTTAATTAGTTCACTTTCATTTTATTTTGTTAGGTTCATACAAAGAAAAGGAACATGCTTGAATCAAAGAAGCTCAATGACCTTGTCTATGTTAAGTACGATCGATTCTTGAAGGACAGATTTGCTAAGAGAGATAATAGAGACCCCATCAGATAAAAAAATATGGACAATGCTATGGAGTGGTTAATTGATGATGATGAGATCGAGGGGCATGCAGGATTGACATGGGACATAGTAATGGATGCTTCAGGGACATCAGCTAACCCTCCTAGGGCCACTAGAGCTTCTGCACAGAGAACAAGGGTGGAGAAAGAGGAGGAAGAAGGGGCAGATTTACAAGAGACAGAGGAAGACGAGTCGCAATATGTCGAGAAGGGTGACGACTCCGTCGACTCCGATGAATATGATGCTAATGCAGCTGACCCAAGATTTTTTGATGATGAATGAATGTTGATTGTTGAATGATTATTAAACTTTGTTACTTTGAAGTTGGAACTTTGATAGAAGTATTGTGTATTGAACATTTGAACTATTGAAGATTCTTTTGAGTCGTCAAGTATTACTTTCATAGTTTTATAATTTGGTTGGTTGGCATATTTTAAGTTTTAATTGGATATGGATTGTGGAGTATGAACCGACTTATAGATTATGGTTATGCTTATCGAATGTGTGCTAAATGCTAATATGTAGTATAATTTGAATATAACAGATAGTCTGATACTCAAATACCTACAAAATCCTTATTTGGATTCAACTGAACTGCAGAATCTTTATTTGGATTCAACTGGGTTGCCCAGGTTTTGGGCGCCCGCCTAGGCGCTGGGCGGCTTGGACCCCAATCCGCCTAGGACCGGCCTAGCACTTTTTGAAACACTGCTCGATTCCTCACTTTGGTGAGTAATCAATTCTCAATCAAAGTGGGCAAGATGACTCACCAATTGTTCATTTTATTGGATCTTCTCAACAATTCCTCATATTCTGCACTGGGCAGTGCCTCCTCCTTGGCCTCCATGTCCTCCTCTACTGGCCATAACTATGTCCAAAATAGATGGTTCCTGCTCCGATACCACGTGATGTAGAACATAGTGAAAAGAGTTCACAATCGGGTAGAAACTAGGGACTTCAACTGTGATCTAAAGACAATGGGCTGAAGTAACAAAGCCTAGCTTCAATCACTTGTATGAGGGTCCAAGGACTACCCCAAAATGTAAACTATATTCCTGAATTCCAAAAATTTTACAGCAAAAACAGTGATTCCAGCAAGGTAAAAGTCTTCATCTTTTAATAGACTTGGCTTGGCTCCCAGGCCAAAGTTCGCCTAGCTTTCCTAGGAGTATTAATAGATACTACCCTTCCGAAGCCATGCACAATACATCTTCCCAAGCCATGCATGATGAACTTTCCCAGGAGCATTAATGGACATTACTCCATCCCAAGCCAGGCATATTACCTCCTCCCAAGCAAATTTAAATTCAAATTCTGACATTCCCTCCTAATTTTCCTCAAGCCAAAAAAATGTAAATGAAACCCCCTGGCTTTACTATAAATTCCAGAAAAAAACTCCAAAATACCCTTGTCTTACCCCCCACACACGCACAAAAAAAAAAGTAGAAGAAAAAAAACCCTAAAAATTCGAAAGAGAAAACACAGTCAATAAAATGTTAACACAAAACTTTCTTTTATTTTCTGCATCACATGCTTAGTCAAGCTTGTTTTCCAACTTTGCTCGAGTCAGATGTCTAATGTCATATTTACCCTATGACTAATGACCATAAACCAGGTAGAGCTGCTCCTATCTAACTTGGTAGTTGAAATAATAGAGATGGAGGATTCAAGGTCAAGTGGATGGCTAATTAAAAGCTCTTTCACTGTTCGTTATTTTTGTCCTCCTCTTAGCCTACCATGTTAAAAAGAAAGTTTGAATTGTTTCACTAAGCTGCAGTTGTAATTTTTGTAGAACAAAGGCCCGATAAACTTACAATTAGATATTCCTCGATCGCAGAGAGAGAGAGAGAGAGGAAATGCATAAGTTGTTTTTCTAAACATTTATTGATTTATGTGTTTATTTCTATTTGGATTTGCAGTTGTGTTATTTGCATCCGTCCAAATACAAGTTTGAGCATCCCCGGTTTTGCTTTGAGCGGCTGGAGTATGTAGGCCAGAAGATTCAGGTAATGACATCAAACTTCTCAAATATCAGCAAACAACACACCAGTTGTGTATGGGGCATGGTGCAGGGCATCCACCATCCTGGATGATGGATTTCCATTGCCTCTAATCAGGAATAGACAGCGGATGCCCTTTATATGTCATACATCACAGGCCTGTGGTGGTTCTTATTTTCATCTAATTGATACCTTCCAACCAGTGTTCAACGACTCGGCCAAGTCAACTCGGACTCTGCTGTTGCTTTTCCAAGTACTCCAGTAAAACTCGGGGTATTTAAAAAAATCTTAAAAAACATATTAAATGGTTAATCAATCTATCAATATTTTAAATGTACTTTGGATGTTTTTGACAATGATTTGTAAGTTCTTTGTGTCATATGCCCTTTTATATTTGGGTGCGGCTTGCTTGCATAAGGTTGCTTCCTTGAGCAATCAAAGTAAGGCACACCTCCAAATTTTATCATAAAAATGTAATTTTGGTATAAAAAATTCTTAGGATGGCCTGAGAATCTATTTTCATCTTTAATTATAAAATTTTAAAAGTCTAAAAATAGTTTAAATCAAGTAAGATCTATAAACATGTGAAAATTTTGAAAATGGATGGTCCAGATAGTGTGTTACAATTTTTTATTTTCCATACATCTCGATGTGGAGATAATCACCAATTTTTTATTTTCCATACATCTCTATGTGGAGATAATCAATTATGGGAAAGGTTTCTATGCTTCCCTTACAACATAGAAGTTCTATCCTCCCCCTACCATCCAGCCGTCCAATTTTGATCAAGAGAGCCACTCACCGTTTGATCTTAGATCCCACGTCTCAAAGTATTTTATTTTTAGTTTTTTTTTATACAAATTGCATGAGTATGAAATTTGGTACGTGCCATCTTCTCATTGGAGCACACCAATAAAAATATTAAAAATAAATTTTTGATAAAGTATAATGACCAAAATACCCCTTGAAACTTTCAGGAGTATTTTGGTCATTTTATTTTATTGAGAATAGTTTTTTTATATTTTTCGCTAGTGCGAGTTTAATAGAGGAATGGACATGCAAAATTTGGTGTCAAAATAGTTTATAAAAAAGAAAAATAAAAATAAAATAATGTAGAGACGTGACATTATGATTGGGGCAATCTTAACCCTCCATTCAGAATGGACGGTTGGATAAGGGGGAGGATAGAACTTCTATGCTGTAGGGGAAGAATAGAAAGCTTGCCCATCAGTTATAGGGTTTTCCAACAACAAAAGAGCCTTTTCCAATGGATTTTTGAGTTGCACCTTAATTCTACAGCTTAAGGTTGCAACCTTATAAAAACTTTTTCGTTTATATTTTCTTCTTTATTTGAATTTGTCTAAAATGTCTCTAGCTATATATCAATTTTTTTTATTATATAAAATCCATGTTTTACATAGTTTTTAGCTTATTGGACTTTTATTTTGTTTTTGGCTGTTACATTTACTATTTTTCTGAATTTTTTTAGCAATTGTTGCTTTTTTATATTTTTTAACTAGCTTGGGCCAGGCTGAGTCCACCCAGCTGAGTTCTGAAACGATTGCTTTCAATAGTGATACAAGTGCACAGCCCCATTTCTTGCCTTAGATGTCAAATTACTCCTCTCTCTCTCTCATGGTCCAGTGCCAATGAGTACATGTTTCATCTCTTGCTCAGTCTCTTTTTGGGGGGCACAGTGACAGTGAGTCTCTCTCTCTCATTGAGGGTAGAGTGACTGAGTACATTTTTCTTCCCTCTTTCTTTCTCTCTCTAGGACCACCACAACCATTAACATGCATTTCAACAATGTCAGGATCTTGTGATGGCGGAGAGACTACTAATGAAGCACCTCGATGCTCCTGGTCGATGGATTCAAGAGAGGCATCGACGCCTTCTCATGAACAAGTTTTGTGGCCGTTATCTGCGTGATCTCAAACTCCACCCCTTTATAGTCTATGGTGAATCTGTTTTGGACGCTTATGAGCACAATCGCAGGCTTAGAAACCCTGCAACCACAGCTGTTAATCAAGCTCTTCATGGCCTCTCTTATGTTGTTTATGGGAAGCCTGATGTTAGGCGCCTCATGTTTGAGATATTTGATTTTGAGCAGGTTCAACCAAAACCAGTGTAGAAATTAATGTTATTTGAGAAGGCTCTCTTCTGTAAATTATGAGCATTTCAGTTTTGGGTCTCTGTTAATTTGATTGAATTTTGTTTGTATCAGATGTTTTTTAGTTATTCTGTTTTTGATCTGGAGAGGTTTTTACTTTGTTGTGTTCTTGTTTCGTGTGGGGGAATCTCACTCTCTCTTGTAGGCCGCTCAGAATTTCTAGCTACTACTGAAGAGAGAGAGAGAGAGAGCATAACAGGGTTTAAAGAAAGGGAAGTTCACAATGAATATCCTGTAGGTCTGGGCGGTCAAGGTGGTATGATGCTACAACTTGACGTCTTGTATTTGTTGGCTGAAATTTGTTTGGAATGTCAAAATATTCGAACTTTTTGACTCCATTGGAGCATGCAAGGGGTGGCCTTCCCCATTTCTTCACTAACCCAAGCAATACCTATCATGTATGAACCCACAATTTTTTCTAAAAACTTGAAATTTGAAATTTGGGTCTTCTAAGATCCTACAAATTCTAAGGAAGAAATAGCTAAAAGGATGCTCCTTGAAGTGGAAGAAGACTTATTTCATCTCAATATTCTGTTTTCAAGAATGATTTTCAGTCAGTTCCTGCAGCAATCAATCCCCTTGGAACCCACCCAACCTACCTCTAAAACCTTCATACCAGCAGGAAACAGATGCCACAAGGGTACCCTATTAAATTAAATTCCCAAAGACTTCTACTTCTTGCCCTGTATCAGAGAATGGCTATATGCCCTGTATGCAAAAATGGCTATACCACCAGAGGAGGGACTTCTTTAAAACCTAAATTAAAGTGTTGTTTTGGAACATCAGAGGACTTGGAGATGTTAGCAAGACAAGGGTAATCTCAATGATTGTTAGAAGATGGAAACCCCAAATCATCTTTCCCCAATAAACAAAAATTCCTGTCGTGGATGTCTCGTTTTGTAATTCCTTTTGAGGTTGAGGACCTGTTTTTGCTGGTTTTTCTTCTGTTAGTTTGACAGGAGATTTGTTAATGGTATGGGATCCCTCTTGTGCAAAGGGTTCCAATTTTGATGTAAAAAATATAATGATTTCTGTGTGTTTTAAAGGAGTGGTGGTCAATGTCTTGTATCTATCTATGGCCCAAACTCTCCTATTTAAAGGGAGGACTTTTTAATGAAGAACAATTGTTTCATGCGGGAGGACTTTTAATGAAGAACAATTGTTTCATGCGGGCTGGACTGCATTTTTACAATATGTGGTCCTGAGATATAAAGCATTCATCTTAAGGATGGATGAAAACAGGTGGTCGTTCTAAAAACAATTGTAACTAACGGTCCAAATGTTTTCTTAATATAATATTATTTTTAGTTTTCAATTTATTTTTATTTTTTTTCATATTCATTATCTCAATATTAAAGATTATATATTCTCTAAAAATTATGATCAAATTATTTTTAAAACATATATTTATTGCCAAAGCCCGCATTTCTACAATATGTGGGTTGGCCGCATGCTAACCAATACACAAACTAGGATAATACCATGTATAAGAAGGTTTAATCAGTTTATTCATCAGAATGTACTACTGAAACTTTCAATACAACTCAACCAAAATTTGTGCCCAACATTGATCTTGTATAGGTCACAAATTCCTAGGAAGTTAGATTCCCAAAAGTTGTAGTTAAAGCTCTCCCCAAAGGAAATTAGAATTTAGGGAATTGATGTGGCAGATAGTCAATGCTAATTAGGAAACAATTGAAGATTTCTTTAGAAAAGCATTCGCAACAAATGATAGAATTGAATTCTCTTTGGATATAATCCCATTTTCAAGAATTACATACCAACAGGCATCCATTTTAGAAAGATAGTTCACACTTGATGAAATCAAAGAAGTATTGGTCAACCTCCCTGAGATAAAGCATCCGGTATTCCTTTGGCTTTATTCCAAAGCTTTTGAGATGTAATTAAAAATGATTTACTTTATGTTCCCGGAATTCTATCAAAATGGCAGAGTGAACAAGGCTGTAAACTCTACCTTTGTAGCCTCGTTCCTCAAAAAACAATTGATTAAAACACTCACATAAATTAGACCAATCAGCCTGCTGATGATTCCATATAAGTTTATAGCTTAAGTTATTGCCAACGGACTAAAGACTATTTTGGGAAAGGTCATTAGAGGCCCCTCAATCACATAATGGATAGCATTTAATGGCATAAGAAACGATTCATTCTAGGAAAAGGGATAAAGAGTTAGGGATAGTTTGTAAGCTAGATTTTGAAAAAGCCTATGACATGATTGAACGAGATTATTTGCTACAAATAAAGAGGAGTTTGGATTTTGGAAAATAGTAGAGGTCATGGATTTTAGGATAGCTTTCATTGACTCACTTCTTTATTAATGGTCGATCAGTTGGCTACTTCAGTGAATGAGGGCTTGTTGAAAGGATTCTCAACCTCCCCGAATGGCCATTCTACCCCACTTGCAATATGATGATGACACGCTAATTTTTGGTGAGGCCCCAAATTAAAAACTTGGGGCTTCCCCATATGCTATCAAAATCTCTAGTTTCAAAATAAATCACAAAGACAAAACTGATTTGATTAAATTGTGTATCAAAATCTCTAGTTTCAAAATAAATCACAAAGACAAAACTGATTTGATTAAATTGTGAGGAAACTGATGTAATTATTTGGGTTGCTCGGATGCATTGTAGGACTTCAGCTTGCAAATATCTTGAACTACCGCTGATAAATACTTGACCTTCAAGATCCTTGTGGGAACCCAGTATAGTTGAGAGGTTCAAATTCAAGTAGGATATATGGAAGGCAAGATACCTATCTCTTTGTGGGACAACTACTTTGGTTAAGCCCCCACTATCGAATCTCCCAATATGTATATGTAAATCCAAAGCTAAAATCATTTATCATCTTTTTTTGTACTGCCTTTTTCGGGTCATTTATGGGGCTGCTAAACCTACTCCAATTGCAATTTGTTACACCACGCTCTATTTCTTACCTTCTTTTGTAAAGGTCATTCTTACCTTTGTCGATAAATGTTATTAAATTTGGGGTAAAGTTAGGGGTGGCAATGGACCCGGACCCGAACCCGATCTCAGTCTCTATATGGGTCTAAAAATTGGACCTGGCGGGTTGGGTCCGGGTTCAAATCTTGGACCCGAATACTATTCGGGTCCGGGTCCGGGTCCGGGTCCGGTAATATTTTTTGGGTCCCAATATATGAAATATATTTAAATATAATTAATACATAAATATTTTAACTTTTGGGTCGAGTTCAGGTCTGGGTCCGAGCCTGCGTCCCACACTATATTTTTCAGGTGCAAGTCTGAGTCCGAGTCCCATAACATGTTTGGAGTTCGTCCCACCCCTAGGTATAGCGGTGGCAGCTCTAATCTGGCAGGTTTCGAGGGAAAGAAATAATAGAACATTTGAAAACAAATCTATCTCATTTGCCTATTGAATGCTCAAGAACTTATCTCATATGTAACTAAAGAGACAACATGAGAGTAAGATACCATTGATGGGCTGGGCCAGTCCATGTCCGAGGCCAAGATCGGCTCGGGCTTGGCCCAAAATCACGATTACGACGGCCAAGCCCCCAAAATTGGGCAGGGCCTCATTAATATAGAGAATATTTTCTCTTTCGAATATGTGCAATATGTGAATAGAAAATTTTCTGTCCAGGCCAATGTTAACTTTTGCCTAAATCTGGGCCAGCCCAATAGCCCATGGGCCATCTAGGCCCATTAGCAGCCCTAATACCAAGTAGCTCATGTTAATGTACTTGATGTGATTCGATGTATGTTTTTTCCATACAAATGTGGTGTATTTTGGCTATTATAAATGGACACAGTTTCCATTAGTCCATGTAGAAATGAATCCCTCCTTAAAAATCTATTTTTAACGTGGATTCTTGGACCCAATTTTTAATTATAATCTCTAGCATGGAGATCATGAATATGAAAAAATAAATAAATTTTTATAATTAAAAATAATAAATTTATGAAGAAAACATTTGGACCGTTGTTTTTAGATGGACAAGATGATGGATACTTTATATGCCGGGAGATACAAATGTAGAAATGCGCCCTCCGACATATGGAACAATTTTCCTTATAAATTTTATGACGGTCATGTACATAAGTATAGAGTTTGAATTTGAAAATATAATACCTGTACGGATCATTCTCTTGTTTTGGATGGTAAGGTGCATCATCGGTCTTACTTTTAGTGTTTGAAATCTATAATACAAATTACAACCTAAATAAGGTCAATAAGAAAGATTAGGATGGGCAATGGGCCAGGTGTCCCGGCCCATCTGTCCAACTCTTAAAAACTAGATTATAGGCCACAAAATGAACTATAGCATTGTTCACAAAATGTAGCCTTAGGGCTGGGCTAGGACCAGGGTCCCTTTCAGCTTAGCCCAAGCCGGGAGGTCAGGCTTGAAATGGCCTTGTATGGACGTAGATGAGGTTTAATCTAGTGCTGGTCCAATTAAAATCTGACATGTTGCCAGGATAAAGTAAAAAAAAAAAAAAAGAAGAAGATAAGTCAGCTTTGTTTGGGACAAGCTTCAAGAATTTGAATCCTTAACATCATCAACGAACCTTGAGAAAGAGTAACCCCTAGGGGTGAAGGCTGGGGTCTTTCAATCATCACATATGTAATTGTGATCATGGACAAAATTTCAATTTCTGATGGAAAATGTTTATATAAGGTTGATTCACCTTAAAAATCTAATAAGAAAAGAGTTTTCTAAAGTTCAAAGACATCCCAATTGATCATCTTGACT
>NW_006496932.1:1017471-1030408 GCF_000471905.2 Amborella trichopoda
AAGGTTTTCGTACACTGCAAGTATATTTTCCGTACAAATTTAGGTAAAGTTAGTCTATCTTGAAATTTTATATAAAAAATTAAAATCACCCAAAAAGCAATTCATACAAAGAAACAAAAATTCTCATATTTCCCTATTATGAAAGGTTGAGCCACAGAAGACATGGAAGTTATTATGAGGAAAAACCTCAAAATGGTCGCCAGTATTTAAATTAGTATTATATTAGTTAATATATGCTTGAAATAATCATTTTAGAAGTCGCTTATCACCGACATTGGCCCCACATTAGTAGCATATAGCCTAGTGGAGCCCATCATTATTACCAAAACTACACGACTCTACCTTTTCATCGCTATGCTTATCTTTGGGTGCGGTTTGTGTAGAGCCGAGGCTCTAAACAGTCGTCCCACCTTCCAATAATTTTGGGAAACGTTTATATAGAGCCGAGGCTCTACTTCAAAACTCTTACTAGAAGAGGTTATTTTGATGCCCAAATATTTTCAAATTGATCATCTCAATACATGGAAATGAGAAAACAAAAGAGTTCAACTTTTGAAAATAGTGTATTTTGTAACGTATTTTTGGACCGTCAATTTTTATGATTTTCTAGTGTTCATAGATTTGTCAATCGACACTGTTTTTGAAACTTTAAACTTTATAAATAAATATAAAAATATATTTTAAGGCTATCACAAAGATTTCCCGTATTGAAACCATATTTCTCGATTCTATTTGAAGGTAGGCCCTTATTTGATTGTTTAGAGCCTAGGCTCTATACAAAACGCACTCAATAGTTATTGGATATTTTCGTGTTAACCTTAAAATATATTTTCATTTTTAATTATAAAATTTAAAGTTTTATAAGTAGTGTAATTCAAACAAATCGATTAAAACTTGAAAATCTTGAGAATTGACGGTCCAAAAAATACATTATAAGATATACTATTTCCAAAACTTGAAATCCATTTTTTTTCTCATGTCCATGCATCTTGATGTCGAGATGATCAATTTGAGGATATTTGGATATCAAAATAACCTCTTTGTGAAATTTTTGAGGTGGGTTCTAATTTGATTGTTTAGAGTCTCGACTCTATATAAACTTTTTCAAAAAAGAATTGTAAAGACACGATGCAATATACAGATTTTATGTGTTCACATATCTCTCATTCACATACAAATACAAACTTATACATTTTATCTCTTAAAAATGTATACAATGAGACCATAAAAATGTATACAATGAGACCATTCATAATCATTTTTAATATTGGGAGGTCATAATCATTATAGACCGTTAGATATGAAATAGGTGGTTGAAGATATGTAATTGAGGGAGGACAATGTCCAAAATAAATTTTCTCAAATGTTGAGACACATTTCAATCTATTAAATTTTACATCCATTGATAAAAAATGATTCGTTAAGCAAAATAAATGGTCTTACATTATGCAATCCCTTATCTCTCTTTCTCTCGCACAACCGGTAAAATACAAACATTTGAATTTCATTTGTTCTTTTTCTTTCCTTTTTTCTTTCTTTAGGTAGTTTGGCAGTCGGATTCGAACTTCAATTACATAGTCTTAATTGCATACTTTCAAATCCAAGCTTTGTACTTTCAATCATTATTGGAGTCTTTCTTTCAACTATTTAGGATCAACTACACTGATACGTTACTTCTACCATCTTCCTCCAACATTTTATTTAGTGATGGATTTTGGATAAAAAATTATAGAGATTGATAATTTCAATGAAAATTCAATATTTTTTGTGCTCCAAAAACAAAACATGTTTTAGTACTTATTTTCAGTGATTTAAAATGTATTTTACATATAAATCCCTAAATTCTGTCCATAAACTTAGGTGCATTTACTGCGCACTTTTCACTTAGATTTCAACTCTAGTGTTCATTATCTTTCTCTCTCTAAAAAGAATCACTCTCTCTCTCTCTCCAATTCTTCTGACGTGTCATCCAGTTGTCTCTCCTATGTGGTCCCAACATAAGGCCAGTCCCATGTCGGGCCCACTATATCCATCACGTGTACGGATCCACGTTTAAACCACGTCATCAAACTACCCCGGTTTCTAAAACCGTTCTTCTGCTGCAAAATCCAAGAAAACCGCCTTAGTCCACGATCTTTAAGATCTAACTGGTTAGGCATTAGTGGTTTTCGGGAAAAAAGAAGAAGAAAAAGAGAAGGGAAAAGGGAGAAAAAAAGAGGGGAAAAGGGGAAAAATGGGAAACGCTAACGGGAGAGAGGGCGGAGAAGGAGACATGGCCGGAAAAGACGCTGGAGTTGACTTTCCGGCGGGTTTTCTGGCGGATTCCGATAGGCTTGCGAGGCCATTGTTGTCGGAATCTATGGGGAATACGCCTACTGAGAGCCCCCGACGGTCACGATCGCCCCTCATGTTTGCTCCTCAGGTGATCCTCACCGTCCGATCTAATGTCTGTTATTTTCTTTTGAATTTGATCTGGTGTCTTTTCTTTTGTTCTTCCTTTATTGATAGAAATTGTTTTTTTTTCTTTTGTTTTTATGGCATTATTTTTTGTTTTTTGGTGTGCTTTGTGGTTTTTTGACCGATAGTTGGGTCAAATGGGTGGTTTTAGTTCCTTTTCCCCCCCTTTTTTTTTTTTTCCATTTTTGATATAGTTCTGAAGTGATTCTAGAGCAAAATTTTGGGGTGGTTTTTTGTTTTTCTTTTCCAGATCGATTGTGTGTTTTCTTATTTCTGGTAAGCTTGCTAATACTTGGAATTAATGTACAAAAATTATTTATGGAGAATTGAATATTCAGAAAAACCGTTTTTTTTTTTTTTTAATTTTCCGTGGAGCATCGATGTGGAAAGTTTGTGATGTTGAGTTTTATCCCAAGATTTTTTATTTATTTTTGATGTTGAGTATTTTTTAATTTGTAGCAGGCGAAAATATGGGCAAATGGCGTGGTTCTCCCTTTTCTCTTTGTTCTCTAGCTAGTGACCGGTTTTTCTTTCTTGGTTAACTTTTATATAAATAAACTATGTTAAATAATTATGATTACACGGTTGATATCTATAAGTTCTCGTTCTTTTGTTCTGAAGTGCATGAATCTGAAAGTTGGAATTAACCAGTTGAGGATTACCTTTTGTGATTTCCTTCTTCTCTCTTTTTTTCTTTTTCTTTTTGGGATATTTTTCAATTTGATGTTGGGTTTTGTTTCAGGATGAGGTTTTATTTATTTATGAGGAACTAATGTGCAGAGATTAATCTATATGGATGTTTTTTAATTTAGTTTTGGATCATCGATGCGGATCGTTTACATTTATAGCAGGTGATATTATGAGCAGATGGCCTGGCTTTCCATTCTTTCTCTGTTCTCTTGTTAATGGCCCGGTCTTTTGTTCTTAATCTTGAAGGAAATGTAATGGAAGGAATCATGATGAATGTTTTATGGTTGATTGCTATTTATTCTTGTTTCTTTAAAGTGTATGATTTTGCAATTCGGAATTACGTGATTGAGGATTACCATTTAGGTCCGAAATAATTTACATGTTTTGAACTTAACATTATTTCCTTTTTCATTTTTCTCCTTAATGAAGCTAAGTCACAGGTCTTTATAAGTTATTGTGCGTATGGTTTTCGGAGTCCTTGTAATTTATGTTGATGGCATGCCCATTCTTAAAACAATGGTTGCAGGAAAAATGTGATGTTTCTTTCAATTTCGGCTTCTCAACCATTGCGACGACCTTTAACAATGAAGCTTTACCACCTCCGTGGGCAATTAGAAATGTGAACACTGATTTCAAATTCAAGAGGACTTGTCTTTGTCCCACAACTTATTTGGATATTTTTCTCTTTTTTCCTGAAGAAACATAGCTAAGGCTGTAATCATGGTTAAATACTTAAATAGCTTCAAGAGATTGAAATACAGTTCACTCAATTGCAAGGCAGGAGTTTGAAGATTCTTTTTTGTCCGTAAGGTGGGTAGGGTAGAAAGACTAGTTGATACGGGTTATGGTTGATACGGGTTATGGTCACCCTCAATGGCCTTAAGATTATTGATTCTAATTGATGCCTTATACTGCATTTAAAAAATATGGGCATTATCTCATTGCATGTATAAATTCAAAAGATGGCTATAGATTTCCAACTGAGCTAAAAAAAGAAGACTATTGATATCTGATGCTTATCCACTTTGCAAATACTTAATGCTGCAAACAAAATAACTTGGATCTTTGGTGTTCAGAAGCGATGAGAAATGCAACTTGTTGACATTGTATTCTTAAATAACTTGGACCTTTGGTGTTTAGGAGCCATGAGACATGCAACTTACTGACATTGGATTCTTCTATCAAATTACGATCAGTGCATGTTCCGTTGGATAGGATCCATTACCTGCATCCCAAGTTGCATCTTTCAAGATATGGATGGATGGCTTGATGACATATAGTAAATTAGTCCTCATGATTGCTTCTCTGGAAACATTGAATAGTTCCAGTTCCATTGAGGTATTATTAGCTACAATTAGTGGGAAATGTGGGTCTCACATCCTCATATGTTTGATACCAAATATCTCAAGGATTAACCATAGAAATAAACACTTTAGCTTTTTATAGACTTTTGATTATTGCTGAAACTGAGGCTCACTCATATTCAGGGAAAGATTATAACTGAATGCTAAAACATTTACGTGCACTCTTATTTGGTGATATGGAGTACAGACGAAAAAATAAATATGACATTACCATACTTGCCTTGGATTAAGTTGATGTGTAATGTGTAACTTCTGACTGATCAGAAGTCATTTACTGAAAAATCATACATATCTCAAATGTCATATCATTGCTGCATGTGGTGAACTGATATCTGCGATGCTGACCTGGTTTCTTTTCCTTTTATTCATTCTTTATTTTCCTTGGAAGGGATTTCTATTAAGACTAAGAACCTTAACTTTTACCAAAAGTTGGTCTGTTTGGACAGTTGGGTTATGCCTGGGTCACAAGTATGCAGTTACGATTGCAGCATTCTGTCATTCTTGGATATATTAGCTTTCATTATTCTAATTGTGTAGCATATTAAAAAAAAAAAAGAAAAATTGTGTTGATTGTTATAGCAGACATCTAGGTAGGTTTAAGGAATTGAGAAGGCCTGCAACAACGGTAAAATCCATGTATCCTGTGTCTATATTAGTGAAGGAAAACTCCCTATGGTATAAGCTTTTCTGACAATTTAAAAAATGACTCAAGTTCCTCAATGACAATTCAAGTAGCCCTTGAGTATCTTATTCTGCCAAAAGAAGCTTACTGAGAATAAGTTGTTCTACTAGGAAGTTGAAGATGTATACACCAGTTTCAATCGCCTCAAATCTTTCCTTTATCTATCTTTTCTCTGTCTTATTTTTATGTTTTCCATACTTTTAGTTTATATTACGATGTACTTGCTCTAAAATAGTCTATATTTTGAGATAATTTTCAGATGCCCATCGCTCCATTACAGAGGGCTTCTGATCTTCCTCTAGCTCTTGGTCAGTCATGGGTGAACAACCATCATGGAACTGAAGATGTGCCACAGGAAAATGGAATCGCGACCTTGATTACATGGAATCATGGGGGCAATAATGTTGTAGTGGAAGGATCGTGGGACAATTGGATGTCTAGGTACGCCTTTACCGGATATCGAGGGAACTTGTTCTCATTGAATCATGGCCCTATTAGTATGCTTCTTTTTCCATATGGCCCTATTAGTATGCTTCTTTTTCCATATGAAACAAATCAACACATTCAAAACAATACCATATCTGTATATCCACGTTTGTACATGTATGATGTTCAGATGTTTGTGTTTTGTATCGACATCATCGTCGTCATCGTCGCATCATCAGAGCCTCTTCCCAACTAAGAGCCATACCTTTAGTGAGGCTATAAGTCCTCATATCTTTTCTCACTACTTCTGTCTGTCTGGCCCTATCCCTTGTCTTTTTTAAGCTTTCAACTTCCACTAGCTCCCACCTCTTAAGAAGTGTTGTACTAGTTCTGTGCCACACATGACCAACCCACTTAAGTCTACTTTCTGTCTTTTTATCGCCTATTGGTGCCACACCTAAATTCTCTCGAAGGTATTCATTTCTAATTCTATCCCTTCTTGTCTTGCCACCCATTCATCTCAACATCCTCATCTCAAATACACTAAATCTATAGGTATGGTGTTTCTTGACAGCCCAACATTTCGCTGCATAAAGCAAAGCTTGTCTAACAATTGCCCTATAGAACTTGTCCTTTAGCTTCATTGCTATGCAGTGATCATATGAAACTCCGGTTGCACATCTCCACTTCTCCCACTCAACTCTAATTCTATGTGCATCATCTTCCTCAATCCCTCTATTTTTCTGGATTATCGACCCACTTATGTGTTTTATATGCATATATAAATTTGTATGTTATTTTGCCAATTTACTAGGCTTTTATTCTTTTAGAACACAAAAAAGGAAAGACAGGGTTTTTACAACTATGCAACTTTTTAATGTGAAAACTGCAGGACGACTTTGCAGAGAGCAGGAAAGGATCATGTCTTGCTGTTTGTTCTCCCGTCTGGGGTTTACCACTACAGGTTTATAGTGGACGGAGAATGGAGATACATTCCAGAACTTCCTTATGAAACTGATGAGATGGGTCATCTTTCTAATGTCCTTGATGTTCATGTAAGTGTCTCTTCTCCCTACCTCCATGCTCATACATATATACATAGTTACATACATACATGCATACACCTCTCTCTCTCTCTTAAGTTGTGTCATGTCAGGCGCATGGTGCTTTTTGAGGGAAAAAGGAACAAAAAGATAGAAGTTCATTAAAAACTAGATAAAATTAGGAAGATAGAAGTCAAAGACAAAGGAAACTGAAAACAAATGAAATGCAACAGGTTAAATGAGATTATGTAACCAACAATTTGATTGGTCCAGGAAGGACAGGCTTGAAGAGGGCTAAAGGAGACACAAACCAGAACAAAAGGGAAGACATCAAAAAATAAATAAAAAAATGAAATGCGTAATAGACATGGATGTGCTTTTTCTTTTTTTGCAAAGAACATGGATGTGCTTTTTCTTTTAGACATCAAGGGCATGCATGGGTTTTGACTTTTGTGGAAGGATATCAAAAGCTGTTGAGGACGAATTTCAGATGATTAAACCACCAGTTTGGTTCTGCTTTAGTAACTTTCCTGGAAAAGACCATTGGCTCAAGGACACAACACACTGATCCAAAGCATGAATAAATAAGAGCATGCTCTCATTTACTTTTGTGATACATGCTTATGTTGGTCTGCATTTGTTCAAGGTTACAACACACTGATATAGACTTGAATAAATAGATCATTTATATATGATTGACCACTCACATGTACCCACATCAATGCATGCATATGCTTTGCTGCCATTAACTCATGGATGCAGCATACTGTTTTAACCATGATAAGGAGATTGGTATTTGAGCCCAATGCTCTTGCTATTTGCGCTCTTCTTTATGCTATTCCCACTTGAAACAAGTGTTGTAATTTTAAAAGCCTCATGGTTGAAATCTCCACCCATGTACGGAAGTGCAGATGCCAAGACATTAACCCAATCACAACCCTATACCTGATACATTCATCATTTATGCATGCTTGCATGTATATATACGTACTTTTATCATTTATACATGCATACTCATACACAACATTCATATATGCACATATGCATGTATGAACGTGAATGCATTTATACAACATTCATACATTTATGCGTGAATGCTTTCATGCCGACATCCATAATGCAAGCCTACATGTGCAAGTTCATGAATGGATGCATGCGTACATTTTATGAGTATCTTAGTTGAGTGTCAATGCGAAGGAACACGTGCCCGAGAGTGTTGAAAGTGTGTCAGAGTTTGAGGCACCGCTATCACCTGACTCGAGCTACGACCAGCCATTCCCAGTCATGGCAGACTTTGCAAAGGAGCCACCAATGGTCCCACCTCACCTTCATCTAACAGTGTTGGGCATGAGAAATCAATCAGATGCATCACATACCACATCGAGGCCCCATCATGTAGTTCTCAACCATCTTTTTTTTGAGAAGGGGTGGGCTTCTCAGTCCCTTGTGGCTCTTGGCTTGACTCACCGGTTTCAAAGCAAATATGTCACTGTTGTCCTCTACAAGCCTTTGAGGAGGTGAAGTCATCCTATCTTTCTTTTTTGTTCAAGTGCCAGAGAAGGTGAATTCTTGTTGTAAATAATCAGTTCGTCTTTGGGCCTTTTTCTTTCTTTTTGTTTTTTTGCCCTTTTTCTTGTGGATCTCTGTGATTTTCTTCTAAGCTTGCAAATCTGATGGTTTTACAGGAAGAGCAATCTGTCAATAGATCAACTTTCTTTTCGTTTTTCTTTTTGTTTCTATTTTTTTTCTTGACACTACGTGTTGGTTGAGCCATCAAATGAGTTTTGATTGCCTGTGGATTTCCTGAGTAGTGGGTGAAGATATTTTAGTGCAACTCAAGAGGAAATAGTGATGCCTCTTAGTGTACAAGTATAACGGGCTGACAGAATTTTGGTTATTAATAAGGTTTGAAATGTTGGGCTTGTTAAATTTCTCTGTTGAAAATGAGGGGACTTGCAGTCCATTTGTGCAACAGATTGATCTGTCCATGACTTTTTCCCTTTTTGTTCACATTTTCTGATCATTTATGTTGGAAAAAAGTTTATGTAAGGTTGTAACCTTAAAATGTAGAATTACAGATACACCTCAAAAATCCATCAGCAAATATTGATTTAATGTTGAAAACCGCTCTAATTGATCATCTTGACAATGAGATGTATGAACATGAAAAAAAAAAACATTTCAAGTCCCACAAATAGTGCATGTTGCAACACATTATCTATTTTCAAGATTTTCATATCTTTATAGATCTATATGATTTTAACCATTTTTGGAGATATAAATTTTAGAAGTAAATATGAAAATAGATTTTGAGATAATCTTAAGAATTTTTTACATCAACATTACATATTATAATAAAAATTGGAGACGCACCTTAATTGGATTGTTTAAGGTTGCAACCTTATAGAAACCGCACCTTTTATGTTGGAGTCCTTACTTCATATTTATAGCTGAGTTGCGGTGGTTGAGTTGCGGTAGCTGCAGTTATATTTATTCGCATCATTTTATTTTTTATTCACATCATGTTATATTTAGTTTTTAGGCTACTTATTTTGCTTTTGATATATATATATATATATATTTTGAACGTTTACTTTTGATATATGTTTGTTTATACTCTATCGTTCATCATCATAGTCTTTTTCCAATTAATTGGTGTTGGCTATACGGATCTTAGTCGATCATTCTGCTCTATTAAAGGATATAGCTTCAGTGAGGTTTTAAGTCTCCATATTTTTGTGGGGAATGCCCTAGCATAAGCAAATATCGTAGGTTCAAGACTCATAATACGTTTTGGCAAAATTTTATATTGGCTGTCTATTTAACGTAACCTAGCTTTTTTTACCTAGACATGAGACGGTTTAAGAAAAAATTTAAGATCCTCACCTTTCATAGACCTCACCTTTCATAGACCACGTGTATACTCTATTATTAAAGTGTCACAAGACTAAAGGGAACTTATGGCTAGAGACGATTTGGGGCAACCGACCTAGATATTGGAAGAGTTTGTAAAGTATGGTTTTTTTTTTCTTTAAGCCAATCTCTTGTTTAGCAAACCTCAATTGATACTTTCCCCAATTTAGGCTCACATAACTCTGCTTATCTCCCTACCATGGGGATTGAGAAATGGGTTTGGGATATACTATATAAATATACTGAGGAATTGAGAGATTTGAAGAGCACAAAGAGATAAATAGAGAAGGGTGTGGTTTGTATTGAGCCAAGGCTCTAAACAATCAAATTAGAGCTCATTGTTGAGAAATGTGGTATTAATATTGGAAATATTTGTGATAGCTTTAAAATATACTTTTATCTTTAATTATAAAATTTAAAGCTTAAAAAATAGTGTATATCGAACAATCTATGAAAATCTTGAAAATGGATGGTTCAAAAATACATTACAAGATGGGTATTTCCAAAATTTGAAATCCATTTTTTTCTCTTGTATATGCATCTTGATATCAAGATGATCAATTTGAGGATTAAGCATCAAAATAACCTCTTCTAATAAATTTTTTGAGGTGGACTCTAATTTGATTGTTTAGAGCCTTAGCTCTATATAAACTTTTTCCAGTAGGTAATCACTCAATCACCGTATTTTGCTTTTGAAGAACTTCTAAAGTATCGATGAGAAAATATGTGGTGAAGAGAGAATATTGAAATGTATAGAGATCGAGGGTTTTCAGGAGCGAGATGAAATTCAAACGTATTGTGCTTTGGAAACCCGACTCATCTCTTTCGGTTTGCACTCTTTATCCCAATTCAACTAATTTTCTCGTCTTTTTTTTTCTCCATCTTTCTCGGCATCCAACTCTACTTTGGGAAGGAAAATATCTCTTGCTCTCTCCATCTTTCTCGACATCCAACTCTACTTTGGGAAGGAAAATATCTCTTGCTCTCTCTCGAACTCTGAACGTACACTGAATACACCAGGGTTATCAACATCAGATTGGCCAATAAGCCAATGAGGGGTTTGGTCTCAGTGGTCAAACCAATCAAATGAATTTTAAAAAAAAGTACAAAAAAAAATAGATATAATAATTTAAAAATATGAAAGGTGTTAATTTCCCTGAGGGTTTATTTGGGATTATAGTTGCAAGAATGGAGGACATAACTTTTTGCCTTAATTTATATACAATTATATATTAAAAAATATATAATAACCATTTACCCCAACTAATGTAATTAAAAGTATTTCAAAATAATATCTTATATAATTATTATTTAACCCCGATAGAATCATCAGGCCTTTCGTGAATGAAAGCTAAGCCTGGCCTACACATGCTCAAACTGAATTCTCCAATTATTTACTATAATGCTGGGGTAGTTAATTATACGTGGGTAGTGTTGAGGATTGATGTCTTGTATTATGAGAAAATAGATCTGTTCAGGTAAAGTCAAAATGGTAACTCCGAAGGATCGTTAAAAGGGCGGAGGAGTGTCCAGCGCATGCAGACTTGGTTGACTCGTCCCTTGCGGGGGTCATTGAGGAAAATTTTGGATATCCGTACATGGGGATTCGATATATCTGGGATTCGATATATATCTGTACTTGAAGTATTTCGAAAATTTGTAGCATCTATCTGGGACTCGATATATAGTGTTGTGACTCGATATACATTGTAGTGATTTAATATATATTGTTGCGACTCGATATACATTGTAGCGATTCAATATATATTGTTACGATGAGGGGTTCATTTAGGGTTAAGGGAAAAACGTACATTTCTTTGTAATCAGAGAGAAAAGAGAGGAGTGAGGAAGAGAGTTATTGTAACCCTACTCTCCATTGCCAGTCAAGAAGCTCTCATCTCCCGTGGACTTAGTCACGTTGCTGAACCACATATATATTTGCATTGTTGTTGATTGTCTTTTTTTTTTGTATTTGTTTCTTCTTTCTTGTTTTAGTGGGTTGCTTTTAATTTCTACAAATTGATATAAGAACTTACCAGGTTATTATGTGTTCTGAGGATTGCTACCATGATGACAGGAAAGGGCTCCAACGTTGAGTATGACATTGAGAGGTTCAATGGAAAGAACAATTTCACCTTTTAGCTACGAATGATGAAAGATCTTCTAATACAGCAAGGTCTGGCTAAAGCTTTGCTAGGGAAATCGAAGAAACCAGCAAAGATAGACGATGAAGAGTGGTAAGAGATGGAGGAAAATGCGGTAAGTGTGATTCGTCTGAATCTCTCAGATGACGTTTTGCGTTATGTGGTGGATCTCGAAACTACTATAGAGGTTTGAACAAAACTCGAGAGTATTTATATGACGAAATATCTGACGAACAAGTTGTTCTTGAAGAAGCAGTTGTATTCTCTTCAGATGGAAGAAAGCTGTCACACCCTAAGAATTTACAGTACTGATATTCCTGAGATGTGACAGTCAAATCATATATACATCTCTTGATAGGATAAATTTACATTGACGAATTCTTACAAAGTAAAAAAAAGCTTAGACACAACTACAATATCTTCCAAAGTTGATCATGACGAGGACACAAAATGAATCCGCAGTTATCCTGAAAAAATGTTTACCATAGTTTGATGAGTTTTGCTACTCAGTAAGTGATCATCATAATCCTAAAAATAATCATGATTGAAAGATATCAATATTTTCCAAAATGAGCTCTATTAACAGAAATGCATCAACAATTTTACTTTCAATAAATGCATAATTAAGTATAATTCGAATAATTGAAATGCTTATAACACTTTTAACGATAGTACATAATTCAAAGGATTTCACAAAATACCCTACTGACGTCCCAAGTAGGTCACCTATATACCCCATCAGCGTCCTGATGGGTCCACTTAATCCCTATCGGCGTCTCAGATAGGTCCACTTAATCCCTGCAGGTCCACTTATACCTCACCGGTGTACCGGATAAGTCCACTTAATCCCTACCGGTGTCCCAGATAGGTCCACTTATACCTCACCGACGAACCGGATGAGTCCACTTGCATACTTAAATTATTTCTAACTCTCTTTAAACATTCGAAAGCAGCAATATCATGTACTCAACATATCACTGAAATCATTAATATGAATTTCACTTAAACCATTAATAACAGTCACTTTCTATAACATTTCAAAAATAACCACTCAAATATTTTGGGCTCAAATTTAGAAAGGTAGCAGTTTGTAAAGGCATTCTAGCATAATTGCCAATTTAATATGTATAGAAAAACTCTTATAAAAATTCAAGAATACGGAATTATCACAATTTATGGAATATCAATTCACAAATAAACATTTTACAACAATACTAT
>NW_006496932.1:1048860-1059975 GCF_000471905.2 Amborella trichopoda
AAACCAGTTCCAGGATGGTATGAGTCTCTGCCCAGCCCCCCCTAAAATCCCATCTACTTTTTTTTTTAAAAAAAAAACACTTATTTTAGTGTATTTTGAGGTCTCCTTCGAACCCCCACGCAACATAAACCTATTTTAATTTTTATTTTATTTTATTTATTTTTAATATTTTCTCGATCCCCATTTCAGACCAATCCGAGTTATGAAACATTGGTTTTTACTAAAGTCAGTATAGGATTTCACTAACAATTGGCACGAATTTAATAAATGTTTGTTATCCTTTTCTAATCAATATTAATGCACATTTTTTGTGAGTCGGCACAATTTCCTTTTAGAAGTACTCGAAACAGTTTCATAGTAGTAATGGGGACTCATACAGTTAGGTACTTCAGTGATGGAAACACAAAAAAAAGTACCTAGGTATGATCCAGATTTTGTTTTTTTGGTAATTTAATGGGGAAAATGGGCCCTACCCAATTTTTTAAATAGTTTAGGAGTAAGTCTTTTTGAAGGAGTTAGTGAAGTAGTGTCAGTAGGAATGAAAACGGCAACGTGGTGACTAGGATGTGGGAGTGCTACTATGATCCACATTTTATGTGTTCTATATTGACAATATCCTTTGAGAAATAGGAGAAAGAAAATGATAGACTAGCATACAAACACATTCCACAGTTTCCTATTCATACTTGTTCATTAAAAAGAATGGATCCAATTAATACGTATTTACCAAGATGAGTAGGATTAAGGCCACAACAGCAAGAAAACATAAAACAAAAAAGGATACTATTGAAATAAGGTGCGCATGAAAAAACCTCTAGAAGAGAGTGTTCTAATGTTGGAGAACTCTCTAATTGGTCATCTCAACCTCGAGATGTATGGATATAAAGAAAAACTTGAATTTCAAATCCTAAAATAAATCTCGTAACATGTAATCTAGATAGTCTATTTTTTAAGTGTTTACATATCTGTTAGATCTATATTACTTTTAAAACTTAAAATTTTATAACTAGGGATGAAAGTAGATTTTCTAGGTAATCATAAGATTTCCGATACGGAAAATACATCTCTAAGCATATTTTCTAGGTACACCTTAATTCAACATAATAAGGTGGGCGCCTTATGCAAACCTTACCCAATAGTGAACCAACCATGAGAGAGTGTGTATGTTTTCAAATAGTCAAAAGATTATTTCTCTCAAGAAACCATGTTGTATATTTACTTCCTCAGGTAAAATCCGTTTTAGGATTTTAAATTTAAAAATGTAACCTCTGGTATCTAGCAACTAATCCCATAAAAAAACTCCCCATTTTTTCACTATGAAAATTTATATTTTAAAGTGGATCTCAAAATTTCATATCAAAAAGATGTTTCGAAAATTCATACAAGGAAAATCTTTTGCATGGAATAAGTGCATAGCATGCTCCTGCAGGAGCATCCTACACACATCTAACAATTTGAGCGGCCTCGATTCATCTGGATTAAAAAATGATGGCATGGTTCAAGAGGTAGGGTCCACCCATCTCATCCAAGATTCCAAGAATCATAACTTTTCACTTGTCTACATTACTCTCACGAGTCGGAACCAAATAACTAGGAACAATTACAAAAAAACCTCTAAGACCACACGCAACTTACCCTCAAATCTAGCTTTTTCTCTCATTTTTTTTTCCAAAATAAACTTCCTATACAAATACCTTCAAAGGGAAAAAATTCATTTTTTTAAACGAAAATGGCTGCCATGCACAAAAATCATTTTGGCCAGATTTGACGTTTGCTTTTGGACCCAGTAGCACATTGTTGGAACATATCATCACATTGCCAGAGCGCATAAGTGTTGGAGCGCATAAGTGCTGGACCGCCCTAGGACGGACAACTACCAGACCGAAACTGAGTATTGTCGGATTGCGCTTTACATAGTGTCGGAGCCCTGGAATCCAGTAAGATCTACTGTCGGACAGGCCTTTGCAACTGCGGGACCGCACTTTACATAGTGCAGGAGCTCTACTGCCGGACCGCACTTTATACAGTGCTGGAGCCCTACTGCCAAACTACACTTTACACTAGTGGTTTAAAAAACGAATCGGTGCCCAGATCGGGCACACCAAAAATCCATCTGGATCGGTGGATCGGCGATCCGGATCGGAAATCGGCCCAATCGAGCAGATTAAGCTGTAAAAAAAAGAAAAAAAATTATTAAAATTTATTATAAATTTTGTTTTTTAGGAATCCAATAAGAAATCGGGTTACTATATTATTAATTTTCATTTTTTTCCTCAATATATGAATATTGAGATATTTTTTCTCTGTATGAACTTATTTTAACCATTAAATTACATCACACAAAATAAAAATCATAGAACTATCATGGATAAAGTATATAATCATACATGGACCACAATAAAGAATGATTTTTTTATAAGAACATTTTAGTTTTTTTGACAAAAACCTTTTAGGTTTTTTACAAGAAATGTTTGTCGTATTATATATTTATTTATTTTTAGCAAGAACCTTTTTTTTTGACAAAAAATACTTGTTGTATTATTTTTTTTTAGAAGAAATTTTTTTTTTGACAATAACTTTCTATCACTTTTTATTTTTTTGACAAAAGCCTTTTATTTTTTTTGACAAAAAAAAGAAATTTGACAAGAAAAATAATTGATAAGAACCTGTCATTTTTTTTTATAAGAAAATTTTTATTTTATTGATAAGCAAAAAATTTGACAAAAAGCAAAATTGATAAAAACACCTTTCATTTTTTTGATAATAAAAAAATTTGACAAAAAACGAAATTGATAAAAAAACCTTTCATTTTTTTTATAAGAAAAAAAATTGACCTTAAAAAAATAAAATTGACAAAAAGAATATTTATAAGAAAAAAATTCTTCTTCAAAAAAATAAAATTGACAAGAAAAATAGTTGATAAAAGAACCCCCTTTCGTCCCAAGGAGAATGGAACCCACGTGTGTAGAAAGAAAATTATAACTAGAAAGCCAGATGCTGCTTAGTAGTATTAAAAGCGCAAACAAAATATAGAATATATTAATGTTTCAAGTTAATACCTTCACATTATCCCACATCGAAGAGGTAAAAAGAAGTTGTAGTGAATAAATACCTCTTTGTAGTTAACGAGGATAACACGTGTGAAGTGATGAGAGTCACGTCACGTGACGAGGTGTGCAGACCTTAAAATACATGTACCTTTTAAAATTTACAAAAAATACCTAAAAAATGTACTTTTTAAAATTTACAAATATGCCCAAAAATGCCCATTGAAGAAAATTTACAAATATATCCAATAATGCCCATTGAACTTAAGGTACATTTACTTTTTAAAATTTAAAAAAATGCTCATTGAAGAAAATTTACAAAAAGACCCAAAAATGCCCATTGAAGAAAATTTACAAAAATACCCATTGAAGAATCGGCGGGCCATGATGCCATGAATCGAAGAATCAGGAGAATCACGATGTCACATGACAAAAATGCCTATTGACCTTAAGGTACATGTACTTTTTAAAATTTACAAAAATGGCCATTGAAGAAAATTTACAAAAATGCCCATTGAAGAGAATTTACAAAAATACCCATTGAAGAATTGGGAGAATCATGACATCACCTGGCGATTTACGGCATGGAATCGCCGGTTCTTCTCTAGAACCGGGCGATTTCTGATATTTCACTGGAACCGGATAGGGACTCGACGCGATTTTTGGTATTTCACTGGAACCGGATCGGTTCTGCCAATTCCCGAGTCAAATCGGACGAGTCCGGTTTGACTCGCCGACTTTTGAGTCACTGCTTTACACAGTGCCGGAGCCCCCATTTTGGTGGGATAGAGAAGAGAGAGGCGTGTGTAAGGTAAATATAAAGCAGATTAGTTTAGGTATTTTTTATTTTTTATTTGATTGGGAGGTATTTGGATAGAAAGTGTATTTTGGAGAAAAAAGCGAGAGAAAAAATTAGGTTGGGTAGGTTGCATACAAAGTGCAGTCTTCAAGTTTTTTTTTTTGTAATTTTCTCAAATAAATATGCATCCAAAATTTTTTTTAAAAAAAAAACCATCCCACGTGTATGGTGCAAGGTGTCCCCAAAGTGAGTGACCATACTGACCAATGCCCGTTGGTTCACAAATGTGGACCATTGACACGTCGTGATACTCACATATGTATGCCCTTTTCATGATCTATTTTCCGGATGGATTTTGAGCCTAATTTTTAGGAATATGTGATCGGAGATCATTAATATGCAAAAAATAAATATATTTGAAACAATAATATATTTTGAAGAAAATTTTTTAACCCTTAATTTTTATTTATTTATTGATAATATTCAAAACTTTAAAATTAAGGGTTTTTTAGCCCTTAAAAAAAACAAGGTTTCAAAAAATTAAGGATATTTGAACCCTTAATTTTTATTTTTATTTGGAAGGACCACCACTTTATATCCATCTTTAAGATAGATGTTTGATGCATCGACTGCAAATGTAGGATTGCTTTCCATAGAACACTTTTTCTAGCATAGAAGTTATCAAAAGTGATCGTTTGGTGTACATGTAGTGTACTATTTGTATACTATGTGTAGTCTCCACTATTTGCTGTCAATGATGGATGGTGGGGATACCATTTAGAAAAAGAAAATGAATGGATGATGGGGATGATACTATGTCTAGTATCCCCACATATGCACCTACATTATTCTCATTTGTTCCATAAACACAAGGCATAATGGTGTTTCTATATAAATGTCACTCTATTCTTCAATATGGAACTAAAATTCACCACTTTGTCCCTCTAATTATTTAAATGAAAAATATATAATGAGACCATTTATCTTTGGTACACGGTGGTCACAATTAATCTTGACCAATAAATGTGAAATTAGATGGCTGCATTTATTCTATTGACCAAGCTCAAACTTCAAAATAAATTTTTCAAATTTTATAACATTCAAGCTATCATATTTCACATCAGATGGTTGTAGATAATTGTGACATCTTTGTATTAAAGGTAAATGGTCTCATTATATACAATCCTTTATTAAAAACTTAGAAAAACAACATTTTTAGTTAACATTATCAAATTGTACATACAATCTATTCTATAAGTCACAGTTAAAGGTAGGGACACTCAGCATTCAAACTAGAGTAGGACCTCGTGCACAGAGAGAGAATTCAATTCAATCTCTATCTCTTCCTCTCATAAATATTTATATGGAAAATTTAATTGGAAATGTTTAAAAGGAAATGTCACTGGAAAAGGAACCCCTCTCTTTAATGAATAAATTCATCTTTATCCTATTTAATTATAACACATAAAGAAATATTCTTGTCTTTGTCCGAAACCTAATCATCCATCTTTGAATAAGATCCCTAAAATTTTTTGTAGTATCTACATTGCACATTTGTATATGTTTTTAAGACATATAGATGTGTATAGATGTGCATGCATGGAGCCCTTGCAACCCTCAAGAAGGAAAAAGATTATGAAAGATTTCCTACTCCCCTAGGAGTATACTATCTATTTACTCTGTCAGGTATAACACATGAAAGGAATATTTTTTAAATATTAAATTTTAGGGACGTGATCTCTATAACTCATAAATTAATCTCAATAAAAAATCTGAAATAAATTTTATGTCTACTAGAAAAAAAAAAGGCTTTGAGATTGAATAGAGACCATCTAATTTTGAAGGGCTAGATCTAATTGTCACAAAACTCAAAATTCAATTATTTTCTTTTGGAAATAACCATCTAGTGATTCTTATGTAGTTCAATTTTTTAGACTAAAATAATATTCCTAAATAGGTTTTTTGCATGAAGGGGTAGATACGCAATAAGGTCCTGCAGAAGCATAGTACACGTCCTCAAATATTATATATGCTAACGCCCTTGTGTTGCAGATTAAGGCACTATGAAAGTAAGGAATTTTTTAAAGGAAAGTATATAAATTTTTTAAAGAAAAGTATATAATTATACTATTTACCTTTGGTACAAGGTGGTCTCAATTAATCCCGACTATTGGATATGAAATTAGGTGGCTGCATTTATTTCATTAACCAAGCTTAAAGTTCAAAAGAAAATTTTTCAAACTCTATAACACACTTAAGCTATCAGATTTCACAGCGGTTGTTTGTAAGTAATTGTGACCTCCATGTAGCAAAGGTAAATGGTCTCATTGTATATAATCTCATTTTTTAATTATGTTTTGCAGACATGTAAATTTCATCTAGCCGACAAAATTAAAATTTTAAAATTAAATTTCCTCAAGAACAAGAGAAAATTATTCTGCTATTATCATTGAATGTGTACCATCTAGCCTTTGAGAAGACCAAGTTTTTATAAAAAAATTTTTATTTTCCAAATCAAAGTTATTGTGCAAGATTTAGGGCTCAACATATAAGGTAGGCCTGTAGAATCTTCTTCCCACTATTTCAAAACTTAGACAGATAGGTTGGATTGTCTACCCTGTAGATCCATGTTGAATCACAACTTCATATTGTTCCGAATCAGTGATTTGAAAAAAAATTTAAAAATAAAAAATAAAATAGAAATTTTTGAGGGAGATTTTTTTTTTCCCCTTTGTTGAGGTGTAAACCATTATACAAACTTAAAATTAAAGAAAAATAATAATATGAAGGGTCCTCCGGGGTCGGGGCCGGGGCCGGGGCCGGGTCGGGGTCGGGGTCGGGGTCGGGGTCGGGGTGGGGGTGGGTTTGGAGGCAGGGGGGAGCGTGTAGGAGGGTGGGGTTTGGGAGATGGTGCGGACTTGGCCATTATTCATACCTTTGTGGATTGGGCTGATTCCTGATCCACAGGTTTTAATCTATAAGAATGCATTGAATGAGTTAACTTTCACAGGTGATCTCATCAAAATTGAGGACAATGCTGAAGTTTCTTCAGAGAATCAAGAGCTTTCTGTCAGCTTTATGTGGCTTTATTAGGTGATAAAATCAACTTTTTGGGTGGGCTGTGATCCTGCAGCCCATCTTCAAAGTAGGAAGGAGAGCCCACCATTTAATTTGAGAAAGATCTTTACATTTTTTCAGATAAGTGTAATCAAGATGCTCCCCCTTTTCTTTAACTTTTGCCGTTTGTCGGTCCTTACAGGAATTTCCCTGGCCCACCCCATATTGTAAGGGCATTTTGGGTCACGTGAAAATGTTTTCCAATAAATGTTTTTGAGATAATTTTTTTTTTTTACGTGGTTAAATGTAGGTATATTTTTATATTGTGGTTAGGTGTGGGTATATTTGCACATCATATTTTCATATCAATTAGCTGTCAATTGACATGAAAAGATACATTGGAATCAATTGATGTGAAAATATTCTCAAACCTATTCACCTTAGAAAAAAAAATTACATGAAAAATACTTTCCAAAAAATATTTTCAGGCCCGTGCATTTATCTATTTACAACAAAATCCCTCTCTCTCGAAGATAAAAAATGAAAGTGGAAGAACGTAGCCTGTAGCAACAAATATCTCTCTCGGAGAACCTGTTTCTGTCCTTGAAGTGGTCTCTCAGGGCTTTATTTGTAATGAGAATAATTAAACATAGGATGTGACCCCTTGCATGGTCCCCTGGGTGAACAATCGAGATAAATATTTTATACTTTCCGAATTTCCAAAAACAGAGATCCAAAATTTTCGTTGATTTATATTAAGGATGCGGTTTATGTGAGGTCTTGGCCTTACCCAAAAAAGTAAAGCCTCACCTTATATTCCCCTCTGAAAAACACTTCCGGCCTGCAAAATCCTTATGATTGCTATAAAATCTATTTTCGCTATTGAAATTTGTAACAATCAAAAGATGGTATACATCTTGAGGATCTACGGACACTTGAAAATGGACGGTCTTGAGAATTTGTTACAATATACGCTATTTTAGGGCTTGAAATCTTTTTTTTTTTCTCACATCTATGATAATCAAGGTCGAGCTGATCAATTTGAAGGTTTTTTAATTCGATTTGCTATTTTCAATAAGATTTCATACGAGATATTTTTATTTATTTTCACAAGGCCTAAGCCTTATTTTAATCTTTTCCTTGTATTAAATGACCACAAATCTTCAAAACACTCACCAATAACAAGAAAAATGTCAAAATAGTCCTTATGAATGTTAATTGGTAACAAATATTGCAACTTCTAATTATTTATATTGGAGAAGGGTATTGTGTGTACCTAGGCACACCTATTCCAATGCATACACTTTTCCAAAATCCATACTAGAAATGAATTGAGGAACTGAAGCATTAGACGTATATCATCTCCACCACCATAATCATAAATCTGAAAAAAAAAAATGATGAGTTATGAACTTAAAAATGGTCCATTGTGTATCTTATCTTTTGGATTGTTTATTTTGATTCTTAGGCATACTAGTTTTAGAGTCGGAGCTCCAAACTCCTGGGCATAAATGGAATTAAAGTAACTTAAGATTAGGGTTAAGAATGGATGAGATTGGGTCCAGATCCATCGGGATCTAGATTTGAATCCAAAAACTATACATGGGATCTAGATCAGATCTATCTATATTTTGGATCCAATCTGAAATACTATTCAGATCCAAAATTTGGATCCGGATCCAAGTCTTGGATCTAAATAGGGTTTGCAATTCAGGTTTCAAATCAAGACCAGGTAAATTCTCAACCCTACTTAAGATGTGTTTTGGATCATAAAACTCTTAAAAACCCAGGGCGCATACTAACCCAATTTTTTTTTGTAGAGATCACCATATTTATTAATAAAAGATAGTTACCTCATTATAAGAAGGAAAATTGTTTCATGTGGGCTGGACCGTATTCTACAATATGCAGTCAAGAGGTATAAAGCATCTATCTTAAAGATGGATGCAAATAGTTAGTCCATCTAAAAACTAGTGTAACTAATGGTCCGACTGTTTTTTTAATATAATATTATTTTTAGTTTTCAAATTTGTTTTTTTTTATATTCATGATTTCCATATTAAAGTTTATATATTCTCTAAAAATTAAAATCAAATTTTATTTAAAAAATATATTTATTGCCAAGCCTACATTTCTACAATATGCGGGCTGGCCGCATAGAAACCGTGTCCTTATAAGAAAGTAGATAGATAAGTTGTAATGAAAATGAGTGGTGTATCTTTACATTATAATCGCTAGGTGGTCAGAAAATAGATGTAGAATTAGAACCAATCCCATACTCAACATCTTTTACAAAGACTAAATGTGGAAATGCATGCAATAACACCATTTACTTTTCAAATAAGAAAGACACAATCATTAATCAACTTTTAGATGTAAAATTGAGTGGTTAGATGGGTGTCGTTGACTAGACACAAAGTCTGAAACTCAATCTATGTGATGTACTTGAAGTTGTCGGATTTTACATCCAATGGCTAAATATCGTTGTGACTTTTTTGTACCAAAAGTAGATGGTCTTATAGTATACAATTCCTAGAATACTTATCTAATTTGAAAATAGAAAAAGTTTATATAAGGTTTCAACCTTATACTATAGAGAAGAAAGATGCACCTCAAAAATCTAGTAGGAAAAAGTGTTTCGAAGTTGGAAATTTCCAATTGATCATCTCAACCTCAAGATGTATGGTATAAAGAAAAACGGAGTTTCAAGTTATACAAATAGTGCATCCTATTCTAACAAGTTTATGTGGACCATTTTTTTTCAATATTTTCAAGTTTTTGTAAATCTACTCGATCTGCATCAATTTTAAAAATTTTAAATTTCATAATTAGATGTAAATATAGATTTTTAAGCTATCGTGAAGTTTCTAACCCTCAAACTACATCTTCCGATTAAATTTAAAGATACACCTTACTTATATAGTATAAAGTAAGCACCTTATAAAAAATCCTCACCCCTTGAAATAGATATCACTTCGTGATGAACCCACTAAAAGCAATTTAAAGGATCCACTACTCATTTCCACAATATCTTTACGGTTTTTTCTCAAAGAATACATCAAAGATACAAATTTAACAATCCATGCATCTAATTTCTTATTAAATCGGCGTTATCCGTCTCTGAGCAACTTCCCATTTTACCCGTCCATAAAATCTCTGCCTGTTGAAAAAACCAAAGTTTACAAAATTGTTAGTATTTATAGTAGATATATCTTTATTTTATTTTATTTTTTTGACAATTCCAGTATCGTACTTTTAATTTGTTACGTAATTGATTTTTATTTTTTTTGATAATTCAGGTCTCATACTTTTAATTTTCTTAAGTATGGTTTTCTTAGCCTACTTCAGATAGAGCATATGCAACAACATTTCAATGGTTATAGAATATATATAGTATAGCACCAGCAAGTTAAAACAATATTTTCAAGTAGTTTCTTTTTTATTTTTGTTTGAGAAGTGGGAATTCATTGGTGGAGAAACATCATCCAAAAGTGAGCTCCCTAGATATGCCATAGGTATAGGAAACCAGAAAGATGCCATGTTAAAATCACCATATTAAGAAGTAAAACTATTTTCTTCGACAGTAAAATGCATGGAAACCTAAATATTCTACTTTATATATATATATATATATATAGAGGAAAAATATTCTCAACGCCTATAGGCGAAAATGAATAGTAATTTTGCCTACCCTCATCACCGCCCAAATTTCATCGCGTGGTCACAATTGTTTCGTAGTGTATCAATTTTTTTTTCTTTTTTTTACAAATCAGAATGATCTGAAATTTACGGCGTATATACATATTAGTAAAAAGCACCTAATAAAAATATTAAAAAAATTATTTGTGAAAAACCATTGACCAAAATGCCCTTGGAAAATGATTGGGGTATTTTGGTTAATTATTTTCATGTAAAATATTTTTTTGATATTTTCATAGATTTCCTTATTTTTTATGAACAAACACTCCAAATTTTAGGTCATTCAGATTTGTAATAAAAAATAAAAAATTAAACACTACCGGACAATCGTGAACGAGCAATGAACTTTGGACGGTGATGAGGGTAGGGCAAAATCACTGTTCATTTCACCTGTAGGCATTGCGTAGTATCTTCTATATATATATATACTATATATATATATATACTATATATACTATATATATACGTATAGTAATAGTAATAAGTAAGTAAGTAGTAGTACGTAGTATAGTA
>NW_006496932.1:1060388-1090925 GCF_000471905.2 Amborella trichopoda
AGACCATTTATCTTTTGTACAAAGATGTCACAATTACTTACAACCATCCGATGTGAAATCTGATAGCCAGCAATTTTTTTTTTTTGAACTTTGAGTTTGGTCAATAAAATAAATGCAGCCACCTAATTTCATATCTAGTGGTCAAGATTAATTGTGACCACCTTGTAGCAAGAGTATATGGTCCCATTATATACTTTCCCTTTCTACATCTGTATCTCTCGGAGGCATAAAACATCCATCTTAAAGATGGATGCATATATGTGGTCGATCTAAAAAACGTTAAAAACAATGGTTTACATATTTTCTTCATAAAACTATCATTTTTTTAAAAAATATATATTTAGTTTTACAAATTCATGATCTCCATATTAGAGATTATATATTCCAAAAAATTTAAGTCCTAAATCCATCTCAAAAATGGATTTTTAAGAGGTGATACTCATAGAAACCTGTTCCTACTTTTTCACCTAAATATCCCAAGGGGGTTGAGGGTAATCATTCTTCCTAATAAGATGATATTGCTTATGTCATTGTCATTGGTTGATGGGATGTCATAGCTCAAAGGCAAATTTGGAAAGGTAAGAGGAAGATAAAAAACACAACATGATTGACGGGGTAACTCCAAAAGTTTTTACTAGACAAATCAATATTCACAAACCAAGACAAAAAAGCATAGCTGATGATACTTATTCTCAAGAAGACAAGGAGCAAGTAAAGCAATAATTGCAAAAACACAAATGAAATATTACAAAAACGCCCGAGCCGATGCACTAGTATGGTTAGCAGGAATGATTTAAAAAGTGGATCGGTGACCCAAATCGAGCACCTCAAAAACCGATTCAGATATGTGAATAGGCGATCAGGATCGGGAATCGGTTGAATCAATCGAATTAAAGCTTCAAAAAATCCGAAAAAATTATTAAAATTCATTATAAATATTGTTTTCTAGGAATCCAATAAAAAATGAGGGTACTACATTATTAACTTTCAGTTTTTTCATCAATTTGTGAATATTGAGATGCTATTTTTTGGTATAAACTTAAGTATTAAATTTGCATCACATAAAAAAAAATAAATCATAGCATTATCATGGATAAAATATATAATTATACATGGATTATACTAAAGAATAGACTAAATCAATGAAAGAATAGCCATTAAAATCTCGTTTTTACGAAAAACCCTAATCCGTTAAAAAAACCCAAATTATTACAACCTAACTAACTATAATCTATAATTATTACAACCTAACTAATTATAATATTACATACTGAAATTATATTTATTAGTTTATATTTTATAATTATTTTATTAGATAAATAATAATAAATTTAAAATATTTTATAATATTATCTAATTTAAAATGTATTATTGACAACTGTAAGGCAAATAGTACATTACATGATTTATAATGTAAAAATTAATAAATAAAATAAAAGATTTGGTTATCAATATAAAAATTAATAAAATGTATATAAATTTTGGAAAAAACACTTTAATTTATTATATGGCCAAGAGGGAACAAAAATAAGCTCAAGAAAGGATAATTATTATATGGCCCAAGAGGAGATTCGAACTTGAGATGTCAAGTCAAATGACATTAATGACAACCATCATACCTCCTTAACATATGTGTTTAAATTACCTATTAATAGCATATATTTACATTATGTTTTCATTTAATGATGTTTGAGAATTATCCCACATCGAAGGATGAGTATTCAAATATGCTATATAAATAACTATGTAATTGGAAGATTAATCTGTATGTGCGTGTTGCACGTGTGGCACATGTGGGAGTGGTGTGCGTCACATGTGTGATGTGCATGTGTATGTGCGTGTTGCACGTGTGCCACATGTGGGAGTGGTGTACGTCACATGTGTGATGTGTATGTGTATGTGCGTGTCTCACGTGTGTCACATGTGGGAGTTGGTGCGTCGTACGTGTGGCACATGGGGGAGTAGTGTGCGTCGCATGTATGACGTGTATGTGTATGTACGTGTCCCACGTGTGTCACATGTGGGAGTTGGTGTGTGTCTCACGTGTGTCACAATGTCGGAGTTGGTGCGTCGCCCGTGTGGCACATGGGGGATGGTGTGCGTCGATGTGGTGGGTGGGAGTTGGTGCGTGGTCTCAAGTGTGTCACATGTGGGAGTTGGTACGTCGCACGTGTGGCACATGGGGGAGTGGTGTGCATCGCATGTGTGACATGTATGTGTATGTGTGTGTCCCACGTTTGTCACATGTGGGAGTTGGTGTGTGTTGCACGTGTGGCACATGTGGGAGTTGGTGTGTGTTGCACGTGTGGCACATGGGGAGTGGTGTGTGGCGCACGTGTGGCACATGGGGGAGTGGTGTGTGTTGCACGTGTGGCACAAGTGGGATTGGTGTGTGTGGCATGTGTGGGAGTGTATATGGCTCGTGTCATACATACACGTGTGTGAGTGGTGTGTGTGGCACACTTGACCCGTTCACACATGTGAAGGCTAGATCCGGAAGGGAACCGACTAGAACCGAGAGTGTCACACATGTGGCACATGGGGGAGTGGTGTGTGTTGCACGTGTGGCACATGTGCGACTGGTGTGGTCGCACTTGTGAATTAGCACATGTGGATGATTTTTAGGTGCCACGCGTCACTCTCGTGAGGCTACCATGTGTCACTCTCTGTGAGACTCGCGATTCCCTATTGGAAATTGTCGAGAATCGCCCGATTCTCTCTCGACACGGGCAACTCTCGATTTTTTCGTAGAATCAACTCGATATCAGACGATTTTCGAGTCGAACCGGACGAGTTCAGCTCAACACGACGAATTTTTAAATACTGGTTGCAACCTTATAGAAACCACACCCATTATATAAGGGGAAAAGTTTATATAATATTACAACCCTAAAATGTAGAATTACAAATGCACCTCAAAAATCCATTGGAAAAAGTTCTTTTAATGTTGAGAGACCTCTAATTAATATATATATATATAAAAGATTTTGAGTCCCAAAAATAGTGCATCTTACAACATATTATCTAGACCGTCTATTTTAAAGATTTTCATATGTTTATAGATCTACTTGATTTTAACTATTTTTGAAGTTTAAAATTTTATAATTAGATATGAAAATAGATTTTTAGATAATTCTAAAAATCTTTTACAACCAAAGTACATGGTATGATGTAATTTGGAGGTGCGCCTTGATTGGATTGTTTAAGGTTGCAACCTTACAGGAACCGCAACCTTATATAAATGTATGTGCGTGTTGCACGTGTGGCACATGTGGGAGTGGTGTGTGTCACATGTGTGATGTGCATGTGTATGTGCGTGTTGCACGTGTGCCACATGTGGGAGTGGTGTACGTCACATGTGTGATGTGTATGTGTATGTGCGTGTCTCACGTGTGTCACATGTGGGAGTTGGTGCGTCGTACGTGTGGCACATGGGGGAGTAGTGTGCGTCGCATGTATGACGTGTATGTGTATGTACGTGTCCCACGTGTGTCACATGTGGGAGTTGGTGTGTGTCTCACGTGTGTCACAATGTCGGAGTTGGTGCGTCGCCCGTGTGGCACATGGGGGATGGTGTGCGTCGATGTGGTGGGTGGGAGTTGGTGCGTGGTCTCAAGTGTGTCACATGTGGGAGTTGGTACGTCGCACGTGTGGCACATGGGGGAGTGGTGTGCATCGCATGTGTGACATGTATGTGTATGTGCGTGTCCCACGTTTGTCACATGTGGGAGTTGGTGTGTGTTGCACGTGTGGCACATGTGGGAGTTGGTGTGTATTGCACGTGTGGCACATGGGGGAGTGGTGTGTGGCGCACGTGTGGCACATGGGGGAGTGGTGTGTGTTGCACGCGTGGCACATGTGGGATTGGTGTGTGTGGTATGTGTGGGAGTGTATATGGCTCGTGTCATACATACACGTGTGTGAGTGGTGTGTGTGGCACGCTTGACCCGTACACACATGTGAAGGCTAGAACCGGAAGGGAACCGACTAGAACCGAGAGTGTCGCACATGTGGATGATTTTTAGGTGCCACGTGTCACTCTCGTGAGGCTTCCATGTGTCACTCTCGGTGAGACTCGCGATTCACTATTGAAAATTGCCGAGAATCGCCCGGTTCTCTCTCGACACGGCGACTCTCGATTTTTTCGTAGAATCGACTCGATATCAGACGATTTTCGAGTCGAACCAGGCGAGTTCAGCTCAACACGACGAATTTTTAAATACTGGTTGCAACCTTATAGAAACCACACCCATTATATAAGGGGAAAAGTTTATATAATATTACAACCCTAAAATGTAGAATTACAAATGCACCTCAAAAATCCACTGAAAAACGTTCTTTTAATGTTGAGAGACCTCTAATTGATATATATATATAAAAGTTTTTGAGTCCCAAAAATAGTGCATCTTACAACATATTATCTAGACCGTCTATTTTAAAGATTTTCATATGTTTATAGATCTACTTGATTTTAACTATTTTTGAAGTTTAAAATTTTATAATTAGATATGAAAATAGATTTTTAGATAATTCTAAAAATCTTTTACAACCAAAGTACATGGTATGATGTAATTTGGAGGTGCGCCTTGATTGGATTGTTTAAGGTTGCAACCTTACAGGAACCGCAACCTTATATAAATGTATTGACCTATAAGATATACAACATATCTATACTTGATGGTTCTCACTGTATGGTTCACAACAAAAGTTTATAATTACAAATTATTCTATCATGTAAAGATTAGTTCTTAGTGTGGCAAACTTTAATCACCTACTCATGCACATGCAAATCAACTTATGTACATACATGTGCATGTGCACACGTGCGAGTGGGTGAGAGAGAGACGGTGAGATGAATACATGTACACCACTTTCTGTTTAAAGTGTCCA
Organism: Amborella trichopoda; assembly: GCF_000471905.2. Next base: position 1,065,279 of record NW_006496932.1, read on the forward strand.
TGATCACATGCACGTAAACTATATATTTTGTGCCAGACACATCGCAGTAAACAAAACCATGATTCTTAAACTAAGATTGTCAAAAACCTAAACCTTAGAAGCCAGAAAGTGCCTTCTGAAGTTAAGATCCAGCTGTAGGACATCAATTTTGCAGTTCAAAAAGTGAGAGCACAAGGGAGCTATTGTCGGGCACAGCCAAGACCATAATTTGATATTGTACATGCAAGACATAATAAGTCACATAAAAGATGTCTTTAACAAAACCTTGTTCATTTCATTTAGTCTACTTCTCACATGGAATAGGTGCTACAGTGGAGTTCTCCAGGCAGACATGAAGCTACAAAAAGTCCCTTGCATTTGTTCACATAAAATATTTAAAACATATTCCTCATTTTGCATCATATTTTATAAATTAGAAATAAAGGAACAACTGCCCATGAAGCTTATGCGCATCCATATGCAAGCCTCTTGAATTTCTTTACAGCTCTTGATAAACCCCAACCTCCGATCTTCCGACAATGATGTTGAAATACCTAATTCATCCATATAAAATGTCAAGCTGTTCGGCAAAGTTTCCCCCTAAAGAGAAGGAAGAGTGGTTTCATAATATACAACCTCAAATATTGGCTCCAAACTAATATTTAAGAAGTGAAGGTACAACAAACTGCAAACCTCAAATGACTGCTCAAAGCAGACTAAGGAGACATCTGCACCCTCAGCCTTCAGCATGGCATCCTGCAGTGAACTTACAAGCTGAGGATGTAACATCCTCTATTATTATTATTATTTTTTAATAGTTGTTCTTGTAATCTGTGGGAATTTAACATCAACACACTAGGAATGAAGTTAAACAAAATAATTAAAAAACAAACATTAGATTTTTTTTTTTCTTCCTTTTCTCAAGGAAGAATTAAAGCTTCAAGAGGACCTGGTCATACAAGTACATAAGCAATCTTGTCTGCATCATTTGGTACTTTGATTCTCTTGGTTCAAACCTGCCGAAAAAAACATGCAGTGCATTAGCCGATTAAGAAGGACCTCATGTTTAATCAACTGATAGCTTTAAAGCCCAGAAAAATCAGGAAGGTTTAAAAAACAGATTTGTGCAATAAAGAATAGCTTAGAGGCTGCAGAAATGGCATGAACCAATCAACCAACAAGACACTGATTCATGGCTTCTTTTAAGAGACAATTGGATGGGATTAAATACCATTACTAAGACATCTTACTTGAGTCCAGTACTGGTTAACCCTTTCCTCTTTCTTCAATAGATAGTTCTGGTATCACTTGGTAGATTAGCAGCTAAGCCTTCTCTTTTTATTTTTTCTTTTTATAGGTAGTTATTTCTACTTGTGAGCATTACCAAAAGGTTTGAACATTAAAAGCTAGACCCTAGTAACCCATATACTAATTCATGATACGGAAGAGTACAAGGAGATGTCAGTAAATTGGTAATGAGTCTAAGCAAGGTATATGAACTGTTCAAATTGGGTTCTCTAGCAGCCTAGAGAAAGAGATTTGACATTAAGAGCAGTAGGCCCGAGCTTCAAAAGAATCTGCCAGCCCAATAGAACTCGCAAATCCATTTTGGATTATGGATGGTGCATTCTGAATTAATCTCGTGACATACTAGTAGAAGTTCAACAGTACAAATGGACCTCCTACTGAAGTTAAGCTCTGGATTTTTGCTCAGGAGTGTGCTTTGGCAACTAGCTAATCCTAATTCAGGGAGCCTCACAAATCCAAAATAGCATTCTATTACCAAGATTTCTATTGGCTCTCCTGTAAACCAATCCATCACAAGGGTCATAACTCTAAAGATGATGTTTACTTTTACTCCTTGTACGAGACAACAAAGACCCTGTAAAGAAGAAATGAAAATGGAAAACAAATTGCGTTCAACATTTAGAATGTCATCCAGTTAAAATAAAGATATCAAAGCTAATTTTATCTTATAATCCCGTCCAGTTCTTTTTCCATTGTACTGATCAACTACAAGTATGTCAGCCAATGCCAAGTAATATTTATGAAGATTGAAACCAACTAAAAGAAAATCAGAATCACTCAAAGCACATATTTTTGGAAGGAACAAAATCCTCATGTTGTAAATTTTTACAGAAAAAGATAAAAACAAACAAGGACCAGATGTACTCTAACCCCACTTCGATGCAGACATTCAGTTCTCACAGGAACACCTACTAGTTACAATCAAAATCTAGCAAAAGCGATTATTACATATCATAATATTTTCTTTTGCTCTTTTTTTTTTTTTTTGGTGGGGGTGGGTAGGGCAGCATGGAAACAACGAATGTCATACTATCTTCTCAAACAATTTGGGAGATGGGGCAAGATTCAACCAAATGCTGGCCCACATAGTTTGAGTGGCCACAACGTTCAGAAAAAGCTCCAAATTTAATGGCGCGCCTATTGCTTTGGAAACAAAGATATGACTAACCGTAAGCTCAGGCACTACTAGATACAGCCTCTGAAATTTCATTGATAGCTCTTGATAATTCCCAACCCTCAAAGGCTGCACCCTTCCAATTGCAAGGTTAAAATGCCTTATTGAGACTTCCATGATATCAAGGCTTTCCTGAAATTACAAAAAAAATAAAAGGAAAAAGAAAGGGCTTTCTGAATGACAGGTCAGAAGATCACTTTCAAAATACTAAGTAAAGCAGCATCCAACTTCAAACCTCCAATGCAGCAAGAGCAGCTTCACGACAGATTAAGGAAACATCTGCCCCTGTACAACCTTCAGTAAGGCTCGCAAGCTCTGACAGGTTGACATCAGATCCACAAGGGATTTTGCTCAAGTGAATGTGAAAGATGTCTTCTCTGTCTCTCTGGTTTGGAGTCCCACATACAAAAGTCGGTCAAAGCGCCCTGTAGTGAATATTGTAAATTGAACATATAATATGACGGATGTTTTACAAATTTATAGAAAACCAGAAGTAAACAATGATGAGAATAATATTTGAACAGGACCTGGTCATAGAAGGGCCCGATCGATCTTGTCAGGACGATTTGTAGCTGCAATCACAGTTACACCTACTCTTTGGTTCAAACCTGAAAAATCCAGGTTTACAGTTAGGCCATAGCAATGCCTTAACTCAGGAGAAGGAACTCATTCATAATTTCCTGCAACTTGAAAGCCTGAAAAATAAGGAAGATACAGGCTGGTAGATAAGTATAATTCTAGAACTTATAAAATGGAATGCACCAGAAAGATGCAGAAGCCAGCTTACTATGAGAGTCGTGTTAGTGAGTTTTGAATATAGCCATACTCGCTCCAACGCCCATTAAGCTTTTTTCTCATTTCCAAATGGTGGTTCTGGTGCTGCTTATCTAGCACTGCCCAAAGGTTTAACCAGTGCTAGAAAACACAAACAGGGAACGGAACCCAGCCATGGGCCGGGTGCGGGTAACCTGGAACCAGCCCTCAGCGAGTAGGTCTCGACAAGGCAAAAAAGCATTAAAAAAATATATAAAAAAAAATCCCAAAAAATATGAAAAGTATGTTTAAAGTATAATTAAAACAAAATACATCCAAATGAGAATAAAAAAGTAGTGAAAAAATAATTATTAAAAATCAATCTGTGCCCAGGGCATTTTAGAAATAATCCAAAAAAGATGGGAAAATGTTAAAATAAGTATATATGGCCAAAATACTTCCCACTCTTTTCCAAAACACTAGAAAACATTAAAAAACCTATTACAAACAATTTTCGTATTATTTGAATTCTTTAATTTTTTTAATTGTTTTTTTAAGCTAGGGTGGTCAAGCCACTTGACCACCCTAACGGCCAAAACCAGTTGCTGGTTCCGGGTTGTCCAGGCAGGTTTTGCGAACAGGGAGTTAAACTATGATTCAGCTAAACCTTTATCAAGCCATATATTGAATCACTTTATGGCATAATTACAAACAGATGCAGAAAACATAAAGTACAGAACACTGAAACAGGTCTTTGCGTGTGTGACTGTGTGTGCACGCATGTGTGTGTAAATATTGATGTAGATATAGATATAGATATTGATATAGATATAGATATAATATAGATATAGACACAGATACAGACACAGACACCTAAACAGACAAACACATCTTCAGACATAATACATCTCTCTCTGTGGTCATCTGTTTACAGGTGGTCCCAATTCTAAGAATCTTGGGAATCATTTTTTAGAATTGATTGTTATTCTAAGGACCAGTTTGGACGCACGAATTATACTAACTCACTAAGTAAGTCTGTTCTTAAATTCCATCATTCATGACTAGTAATAAACAATGTTTGGTGCCATCCAACTATTCATGAGTCCTGTTTCTCAATTTCACTCCCCTCCATCAAGGAAAAAAAAAGAACAATAAAAAGAAATTCTTTACGATTATTCATGAAGAATCATATTCATAGATGATAAAAAACGCAAAAAAACATCCAAACTGGACTAAGCATCTTCAGTGTCATAAGAAGATGTAAAGATTTAGCTATATATCGCACATGGCACAAGCAACACAGGTTTTTTTACCATCCAATTCAACAAGTAGCTGACTGATAACCCTATCTCCAACAGAAGCTCCATGACCATCATTTCCACGGGCCACAGCAAGTCCATCTATTTCATCAAAAAAAATTACTGAAGGAGCAGAACCACTTGCCTTAGCAAACAAGGACCTTACTGCCTTTTCAGATTCTCCAACCCATTTACTAAATAGTTCAGTGCCTTTCACTGCAAGAAAATTAAGCCCTGCTTCAGAAGCCACTGCACGAGCCATTAATGTTTTACTGCAACCAGGAGGCCCAAACATTAAAATGCCTCTTGGTGGATTTGTCCTTATACGCTTAAAACCATCCTGATGCTTTTGTGGCCATTCTACAGCTTCTCTGAGTTGTTGTTTAACCTAATGTTGACCACCAATATCTTTCCAGCCAACTTTTGGATCCTCGAGCATAACCTACCAATAAAATCATGTTGAGCTTAGCTCCCCAAATGAAAAAAATAAAGATCGAGAAAGGAAAACACCATTTCAGAAATGGGCTAACTCCGCTGTTTTTGTACGATATTTATGCCCAGTGCAAATGGGTGAACTTGACTTTCCTTCCCCCACTTCTTTCTTTTTTTGTCTTTGTGAAAAGAGGAGGGATGGGAAGGTGGGGTGCTTTGTGGTTGGCGAACTCAGATACAAACTGCAAATCCAACAATTATCAAACAAAGAAAAAGACTAGAAACCATAGATTTCTTTTTTTCTTCTGCACTCAAGACGAAATAAATTACCAAAGCCAGTTTCAGGAGATTAAAATCATCTAAGAAACCAAAATACTACAAACACGCTAGAATCCAGTCAATAAGATGAAAGGAAGTCTGGACATTGACATGTACACAAGAGAGATACAAGTCCTAAGAATTAGAAACTGATTTTTTTATGACATAAAAGGTTACCACTAGCCTCTGAAACAAGAGTGAACTGACAGGTAAAATGATGGTAATCATTGCATTAATAATTTTGGAAGGAAAAAAAAAATTTGCTAAGCAAAATTGAAAACTGAAAGTTGACCAGCCCAATATCTCTCTCATAGCACTAGGCCTGACTTTCATCCTGGCTTTCTCAAAATCTTCTGGGCACAATTTCAACAAAGAGTCTGTTCTCCCCCTACAAGAAGAAATGTTCTTTCCTCCACAAGGGTTGGTAAGATTCGTATTTTTAACAGTATTAGTATCTGACAGGTCCTGACTTTCACCAAAAAGACGAACATTCTCAGAGGATATAGATAAATCGAAGAGTAATGATGACACAGACACTACTGAATCATGGGAACTTGCATTTTGACCTAAATCCCCATCAATAGTATTGGGAGAACTATCCTTGTAATCCTCCACAAAATTCTCAGGAGACTCAATAGAGTTTCCATATTCTATATAACGCCGAAGAGAAATTAGTGCCGCCTCATTGCAGAGAGCAGGGAGATCAGCACCAACGAATCCATGTGTGCATGAAGCAACATACTGAATTTCTGTGTCGATAAGAGAGTGGCTCATCCCACAAAGTATCTTCTGTAGAATTTCAAACCTTTGACCTGGAGATGGCACACATGAAGTAGTTCAGTTTGTTAGTTACGAGGAGATCTAATGAATCTGACTAGGGGAGCCAACACCCAAGAGCTTTCAAACTATTTCATCTGAGCTTCAGAAGTTGCAACAGGGATACAGATAAAAGTGAGGAGACATTAAGGTGAGGGAAAAAAAAGAAACAGGAGGTAATGTGCATAAGATGTGGTTCACTTCTGCAAAGAACCCACAAATAAAAGGCAGCAGTTAGAAATTGATGACATGAGGCCTTAAACCCACAGCTTTGTCCACAGGAGACTGACTAAATAATCAAGGATCACGCATTGATAAGAAGGTCTAGAAACACAAGAGAGAAGAACGGAAAGAAAGAAGGGGGAGGGGGGCGGGGGATGTGGGGACGAGAGAGATAAAGCACAAGCGACATGTAGAACACACCTACCAGGTACTTTTTTTGTGGAGATCACTTAGTAATCACTTAGATTAGAAAAGGAAACAAGTGGCTAAGGCAAAGAATCCATACCATACCAATTTCTATTTCCCTATCAAATCTTCCAGGCCGCCTCAAAGCAGGATCAATAGAATCAGGACGATTCATGGCGGCAATAACTAATGTACCATCATTTCTATCAGTACCATCCATTAAGTTCAATAATGCAGCCACCATTCTCTGAGAAAGCTCTTCACTTCCATCCTTTCGAGCAGGTGCAATGGCATCTAATTCATCTACAAACACCTGAAGTACAAAATACCACTAATTATTTATTTTTCATAGATCTATTGTGAGAGAACCTTTCCATGGTGAGAAAGACGGAAGCATACCACAGAAGGGGCAGCTTCAGTTGCTGACTTGAAAACTTCATGCAATGCCTGCTCGCTTTTTCCGTAATATTGACTAACAATCTCTGGCCCCTTAATAGAGAAAAGATTGACACCAGCATCATGAACACAAGCACAAGCCAAAGACATCTTCCCTGTTCCAGGTGGCCCATGAAGAAGCACACCTTTCGTTGGTTGTACTCCCAGCCTGTCCAAGATTAAGAAAAACAATTAAGAAACATTGTTCCCCACTTTGATACAGCCATTGGCCATTGCAATGGAAAGAAGAATCAGATACCTAGAGCCTGCTTTGTTCCATTTTATAATATTAAAGAGCTCTTCAAGACAATGAACACATTGACCATGTATGCTCGAACGACAAGAAAAGGTCGAGCAAGTTAGACATGTGATTGTCAAGTATATGACTTCATAACATACTGGGAAGGAAATTTAATGACCATGCTAATAAATTATGACGAGTTTAAACCTTGTCGAGGTGTCTCTATTTATCAAGGAGCAGTAGATTATTTCATTTAGAACATCCGCTTCTTCAGATAGGCCACCCAACTTTGCAACTTCAGAGCCACTATCCTTGCTATTTTCAGGGTCCTCTAGTCAATTAGAGGGAGAGATCCTATCTTATGGGATTCCAAATTTGATGGAATGGGTGTCAATAAATGTACTTCAGTTTTTTAGTCAATCAAGAAGGGACCGTCACTACTTTTTTCTGAATCATGAAATCTCTTTCCGGCTACCACCCGAAAAGCAGAGTCATGACCACATATTGGAACCATCACTACATTACCATGGATTAGGCTTTGACCACAAGCCATCGAGCACCATAATTCTTCAAAAGTTCCTTTATCTTTTCATCTTCTAGGGCTGATCTTACAGCTGAGTAATTGAGCTTTTCATTTTCAGAAGGATCAGAGCCATTAGACCTTATCTTTTTTGGAGTTGAAAAGGAATTTGGGGTTCTATTTTCTTTCAAAGGACTTAACTTTAAATAAAGGTCTTTGCATTTGCTTAGTGAGACCCATTGAAGTTTATCATCAACTGGGTTTTGGAAATCATGAGTGCTCTTTAAATGAGGAGATATTGAATGGCATTCAAGAGTGGAAACAAAAACAATTATACCCAGTGAAGGATTACCCATGGTGCATGAGAGATTCCATGACAATCTCACATCATTCTTTAGAACCTGCACATAAGAAGAAATCAAAACAAATAATAAGTATTAAGTTGAATTGAAAAGATAAGGGTTGATATTTTCATCTACAAGTCACAATTAGAAGCTATTTCAACCTTACCTTTCGAGAAGGCCACACAACTGCAACTGCAAAAAAAACACCATTCAAATCATCTGTGTCATCCCTAATATCAATATTGAAATTTTCAGAGCATTTAATGACCAGAAATTCAAGGAGAGAGCCTTTAGAGGAGGCAAGTGAGACCTGTTAACAAAGCAAAAACTGTCTAAGAAACAATAAGTGACACCAACTCTCAAAAAGCTCTATAATCAATGAACCCACATTCCGCCATATCCAGGCACGAAGAAACACAAGACAAAGGGTTTCGAGGAGCGAAGGATGAAGAGAATGTACAGTAAGGGCCAACAAGCTCCATAACGATATCAAAAGAAAACGGAGCTCATAATTAAGCATGTGTATGCAATTTCTTCAAAAAAAAAAAATTCATGAACTTTGAAATTAAAATCCACTCAGTTTCAATGGGGAAGCAAATTTCCAGCTAGGGCAAAACTGTTCCATCCATATATCAAAAGAAAGGGACAAATTCGAGAATGAGACTCCAATTTCCTTCAATAATGAACTTCGAAATCCCCAAAAACCTACTGTAATAGAGAAATTAAAGACAGAGAGCAAATTACAGATACATAAGAACCAGGCAATAGAGAGGAAGCAGACATGGAAGCTTCAGATAACCAGATTGTTGAACCAAGACCGTTCATCTTGGCCTCAACCTCCGTAACTCGACCTCGAAAGGAATTTCTACATATGAAGCCAGGAAACCTAAAACTGGCCTCCATTAAGGTGGAATTCAAGCTTTCATCATCAGAAGAAAGTGAAGGAGTTGCAGAGCTTTGATTAACACTGATAATGGACGTTTTCTGGTCTAGCGTGGTGTGCTTAGTAGACGATGTAGAAAGGGTTTTTCGTGACTTCTTTGGCTTGGGAGCCATGACCACTGGTGAGCGGGAAATAGCCTTTGATAACTGAGCGTGTACATGAGATTTTAGGGGGCGTTTGGCAACTACAAGCCGGAAATAGGGGTCGGAATTTCTATTTTGGAGGTTTGGATATAAACTTTTTTATAACATCAAATATATTTAAATAAATGTAGGAAAAATCCAACCGGAACGATATAGGGCATGGAGCGGTTTCACTCGCCCAATCGGGCAAGTTCGAGGCAAATAAAAAAGCGTTAAAAAATAAAAAATACAAAAAAATCTAATAAAATATAAAAAGTATATTAGTGTGACAAAAAAGTTAAAAAATATAAAACAATTTAATAAAATATGAAAAATATATTTAAAGTAGAAAAAAATTCATATAAAGTTGCAATTTTAAAATGTAGAATTACATATGTTCTTAAAAAATCTATCGAAAAAGTTTGTTTTAATGTTGAAAACCCTCTAATTGATCATCTTGACATCGCGATGTATGAATATCTATAAAAACAGAGATTTGAGTCTCATAAATAGTGCATCTTGCAACACATTATCTAGACCATCCATCTTCAAGGTTTTCATATATTTATAGATTTACTTGATTTTAATTATTTTTAGAGTTTAAAATTTAATAATTAGATATGAAAATAGATTTTTAGATAATCCTATGAATTTTTTACAACAAAATTACATGCTATGATAAAATTTGGAGGTGCGCCTTAATTGGATTCTTTAATGTTGCAACCTTATAGAAACCACACCCTTTAAAGTATGCTTAAACAAAAGACATCCAAATGAAGTTGAAAATTAATGAAAAATAAATTTTAAAAAATTGATTTGTGCTCAAGGATATTTTTGAATTTTTAAAAAAATATAAAAAAATGTTAAAATAAATATTAATGTCCAAAACAATTTTCAATCTTTGTCAAAATGATGAAAAATATTAAAAAATATATTGCAAAACATAATCTCCCTTATTTATTGAGAATTACATAATTTGTTTTGAATAGTTTTTAAACACCCGGCCGATTCACTAAATCTTGCTAAATCCAAAATCGGTCCATTATGATCTAACTGGGGGACGAGAAATTGAACAGCCTGGTTTTTTTTTCTATACTGCTCATTTCCAAGATTTTATTTCTAATATTTAATTTTCCATTTAGCCAAACCGCCATATTACTTTCATTCTCTCATTTTGTCAACTCCTTCTAAATTTCTAATTTTAAATATTTTCAAATAATTAAGGAGAAAATAATATTATATTAAGAATTTTGAAAGCACTTTCCCGATTTTATTAGAAAAACATTAATTGCAGCGGCAGAGGAACCCAAAATATCGGAGGAGACCAAAATACCGACGCAAAAAATAACAGAAGGAAAATTGTTTCATACGGGTTGGACGGCATTTCTACCTATACGGTCCAAAAAGTATAAAGCATCCATCTTAATGATAAATACAAGTAGGTGTTCCATCTAAAAACAATGAAAACTAAGAGACCAAACAATGAAAATTAAGAGACCAAATGTTTTTTTGTTAGAATTATTATTTTTAGTTTTAAAAATTTATTTATTTTTTTATAGTCATGATCTCCATGTTAGAGATTACATGTCTTTAAAAATTTCGTCTTAAAGTACATCTCAAAATTAGATTTTTAAGAGGCCCGCATTACTCCATATGCGGGCCTGGCTGCATAGGAAACGGGTCCATAACGGAAAGGATGAAATATGGGAAAATGCAATTTTAAAAGCAAAAAGATTCTATACTCCCATGAGAGTACTTTGTTCGTCTGCTCCTTCGAGTAAAACACAAAATAGTAGTAAATTTTTTTTTTAACAAATGTTATCAAATTTTATTGTCAACTAAAATGCAATTGCATCACTCGCTCATTACATCATTCAAAATAGAAAAGGAATCTATATCAACACCTCTTTTAGCCAAACCATCATCAAGATCATTCAATTCTCTAAAGACGTGATGGAATGATAAAGATAATTCCTTTTCCAAATTCACCGCTTGGACCCAAAACGAACGTGGCAACCAGGGAACTCTTTATTTCTTTTTGCACCACCTAATCACATTTTGGGAATCAACTTCGACCACTATACCATGACCCAAATTCATGGCTTTAAGAAGGAGTAATCCTTTGAGCAATGCTTTAAACTCAGCCATGTTAGCCGTGGCAATTCCAATAGGTCATGCGTAGGTAAGAACAATTGACTCAGTCCAATCACGTACCACATCTCCTATCCCTGCATTACCCGGATTACCGAGAAAGCTGCCATCAAAGTTTACCTTTAACCAACCTTATACCAAGGGTATCCATTTACCAACTGGTCTGGTCTTAACACTCTTAGATACTACCAAATAGGCTAGATTAAGCCGCACATCGATTTCGCTAACACCTCTCCCATCTTCAATGACTAATAGCCAGCACCATATCGTATGAATAATACATTGGATTAAACCTTCACATGAAAGACCAATTCCTTGAAAAGCACATCTATTTTATTCTTTCCATAACTCCCAACACACAGCTCCTTTAACAATTTGCCAAATCCTTGCCCCCAATTTTGGTAAAGCGAGAAATACTAACTGAGAAATGATATCCAAGACAATTTGAGGAAGAGCCGTACTGAAGCCTAGCATCCCAAAGAAGTAATACCATATGTACGTTGCATATTGACAATGAAGAAGCAAGTACGAAATCGACTCCCCATCCTTTTTACACATCAGGCAAACATTTGGCAAGATTTTTCCTCTTTTAATGAGATTATCAACAGTAAGAACCTTATTTTGCTTAGCCACCAAATAAAACATTGGACCTTATGAGGAATGAGCTATTTTCAGATTTGGGAAATTTGAGGCAACGACCATATATGGCGATCTTGGAATAAGAGAGAATATATGGCTTTAACCGAAAAAAGACCATCCTTACTGTGCTCCCAAATCACCTCATCATCAGTATTATTGGACAGTGCCACCTCCTGTAGCTGTAAAAACAAGCTCAAAACTTGCGCCACAAACTGGTCATTAACTCGATTATAAAGAAACTGGATATCCCACACCACCTGCTGTCCATCAACCTGATAGATTTCAAATAATCAGAGCATATGGGGAAGAGGCCTTTGCGAACAATCTAGGGAAGGAACTCTTCAAAGGGAAATCCCCTAGCCACTTATGGTGCCAGAACCGGACTTGAGTGCCATTCCCCACACACCACTTAATATCTCTATGGAGATAGGCTTTGAACATAAAAATATCCTTCCAAAATACAGATCTGGATGCACTTCTTCTACCACCTCTAATCCACACTCCAAACCTATCGACATTGTATTTAGCATTTAGAATCTTGCACCAGAGCTGATCCTTAAACAACAAATTGCGCCACTACCATTTTGTCAGCAATGCCTCATTCATCAATACCACTCTTTGAATAACCAGACCTCCTTCACATTTAGGGGTACACACTCTATCCCATATTAACAAATGATATTTTCTATTCTCCTCAAAAGACCCCCATAGAAAACATCGCATCATCTTCTCAACTTTCTTAACTATACTTATTGACATTTTCAGGAGAGACATATGATAAATGGGTAGGTTTGCCAAGCATGATTTAATTAAGGTCACACGTCCCCCAAGCAACAAATACTTTGGCTTCCATAAATCCAATTTAGTTTGAGCTCATTGAATCACTCTATCCCATACTGAAATAGGTAACCTGAAATAAAAAATAGGAAGCCCCAGATAAACTATGGGGAATTTATCCACTTTGCATCCAAGTATTAAAGCAAGTTATTATGTCAGTTCACTGCTGCAATTAAAATAGTAATAATTTTAGGATCTCAAATTTTGGGATGTAATCTCTTCAAACCATTGATTCTTTTTTTTTTTTTCACAATTGAACTCTCTATGCTCTAAAAAAAAAAATATCTCAAGATTGAACAAAGACCATCTAAAATTTAAAGGGCAAGATCTAAATATCAAAAAACTCATGAACCAAGTTTTTGTTTTGGAAATAATCATCTAGTGCTTCTTAAGTGATTCTCAAAACTCAAACTATAAACAATAGGAAAATTGTTTCATGCGGGCTGGACCGTATTTCTATATATACGGTATATATAAAGTATCCATCTTAAAGATGACGTAAGTAGTTGTTCCATTTAAAAACAATAGAAACCAATGGTTCAAATGTTTTTTTACCAAAATTATTATTTATAGTTTTTAAAATTTATTTATTTTTTTATATTCATAATTTTTATGTTAGAGATTACATATTCTTAAAAATTAAGTCTTAAAATCCATCTAGATTGATTAAGAGGCCCACCTTTCTATACATGCAGGCTTGCTTGGCCGCATAGAAACCGGGTCTAAAATAATATCCTCCCTAGGTCTTTTGCATGAGGCCGTATGTACACGGTATGCTCCTGCGGGAGCTTAGTATACACATTGTTTTAAAAATTAAAGGCTTCCCGTCTCCCCGCCTTTATTCATCAAACGGCATCTCCAAATCCAGTTCGACATTACAGATAAACCCTAATTTCATATTTTTGGAGCTATTTTTGACCATGGAAAACCCTAATTCTGGAGCTCTAAAGCCATAGGATCCATGGAAACCCATAAATCTCAGTCTTCAGCTTCACAGTTAGCAAACATGACTTTCTCAGGTTAAATTTTTGTTTTGTTAGCGAACTGCAGTTTGATATCTAAATATGGATGGTTCTCTTCACCCTGTGGTCCCTCGATGGAACACTGAGAGGTCATTTCTCACTGGTCGATTTTATCAGGTATTCATCAAATGTTGCCCTAATTCATGGAATATTATGTGGAATTTTGTTATACATTTTCTCTCTGAAAATAGGAAACGAAACCTAAGTCTCAACTTGGAGGAAGCAAGGGGATTTCTTCAGAGTCCTTCAGGTGTGAACTCAACAATTTTTCAATTTTAATTTGATTGTGGAAAAGTGGTTTCAGTTCTTGTTCTTCCATGTTATTGGGGGTGCAATTGTTGTTATGGAATGGTATCTAACTATGCTCTCTCTCTCTCTCTCTAGCTATCAAGGCCCCGAGAATCCTATTGGGTATTATACTGCATCTGTCCAGGTAGAATTTGTCGATAAGCTTCATAAATTTTTCCTTTTCCTGGTTATATGTGAACATGGGAAGCATTGGGATTCCTAAGAAGATGCTTAATTTCGGGATTTTGGATATTTATTTGTCCTACAATGGAGTGAGAATATTTTCCTATGGTACTTCAATTGGGTTTCATCGCTACTCTAGATAAATGAATAATTTTTTGAGACATTTCAGTTTACAAAATTGGTAATGTCCCTACATTTTTGTATGAAACTACATGACCCACATACATTCAAGATGTTTATTTTTTATTCAGATCAGTGTAGGAAAACTCGGGCTAGTCCACTCAAACTTGGTGCCCTGCCAAGCCTGGAACCAGAAATGTGGGAACCTGCAGAATTTGGATGATTCCCAATATATTAGTACTTTTTGTACAAGATTGCCTGAGTCTCTCAGAGACTAGGCCGAGCCTGTCAGACCTGATTTGGGAGTCCCAACTCAAGTCCATGTTATCCATTATAACTTGCTAATAGTGTCCATCTGGTTATCATCATCCAAATAACCAACTGTGAATATCTTTGCAATCTACCATCTGCTCAATTGCAATATTACAGTTCACACTGATGTGCTCTAGTACCAGTATTTTTCCCTTTTAATAAAATGCTGTTGTTGCAATTTATTCAATTATACATACTCATAGCGTGCATGTACTATTTACATGTTCGATTCATGAAAATCAGGAGCTATTAGTTATTGATGACCTGCTCCACGCTTTGGTGGGTATTGAGGGGCGATACATATCAATGAAAAGAATGCGAGGAAAGGAATACCATATTACTTATCACATAGATCCGACAATGGACTTGGCACTTCAGGTCTGAGGAAAATTCTCCATGAACCAGACCATGTTGTCTTTGAAAGAATTGGCACATGCTTAACATATACAGACATGCTTATGGGTAACTTTTACAGGAATTAACCAAGCGAATGCTGCCTTTATGTGAGCACTATTTTATCATCAGTCAGTTTGTGGAATCTAGATCACATTTCAAGTATGGTTTGGTCAATCATGCCTTTGCAGCTGCACTCAGGTCCCTCCTTATTGTAAGTATTCTTACTGGTTCGATTTTTTTTTCTCACTAAAAGCTAAGCTGCGATGTATTGATTGTTTGAATCGATAGCTTGTGAATTTTGTCTGCTGATACATTTTGAGCAAATAATGCTTTTCCTGTAATAGAAGTAAGCTGGTCCTTGGAAGGCCTTTAAGGTGCTGAAGTGTGTTATTATTTCCATAAACATTGCTCAATATAAATTATAAATAGAAAAATATTTCTCTGGACCCTGATGAGAAATTGGAAAACATAAAATAGAAAAGAGAAACTTCTCTTTTTGTAAGTTCGATCATTAAAAATTACCGTTATATGAAATTTTCTTTCTTGCCTATATTTTTGGCTGGGAGATTACCCTAGTAGTCTTCGGCATTTTCTTTTCTTTGTTAAAACACCCATATTTTTTATTCACTGATTTTGTTTAATTTGGAGGTAAAAGCCTTTTTCTTTGGATTGCAAATTACAGGATTACCAGACTCTGGTGGCTCAGTTGGAACACCAATTCAGACTAGGAAAACTCTCTATTCAGGGACTATGGTTCTTTTGCCAGGTTCGTATTTCCTTGAATCAGTTTGTGGTTTTGTGCCTGAGATCTGTGTATTTGCACCTCCATAATTGTCTTTTGAATACATTTTCAGCCAATGATGGCATCCATGCAAGCTTTGACCATAGTGTTGCAGAAAGCATCTATAAACAATTATATGGGATCTGCAATTTTGAACCTTCTCCAAAGTCAGGTTTAGATCGATCCCTTGTACAAGTTACCCTATCATGCCTCCTCTTGATTCAACAAGATTATGAGTTGATCTTAAAACAAAGTGTTTTATATTTTGGCATTGGTACCTTACATCGAAATTCAGCAATCTTATTTGCAATTCAGTTCTATGTTACATATATTCGGTTTCAAATCAGTTGGAAATTTAGTTGAACTCAGCATTCTGGGATGTTCAATAGTAGGGACTAGCTTATAGAGAAAATTGTCTGTTTTTGTGAAGTAAATAATGGCTTTGTACTATTAACAAGTTGTTGATGGAAACAGTTACTGCTTGCATGGCTTTTTGCTTTTATGAAAAAGAAACTTGATCATTGGAGAAGAAGTCAGATGGTTCTGGTAATTTTTAGTTCTGTTTGCCAATCTCAGGCCATGGCAATGGCTGGTGATAATGCAGTGAGATCTTTGCTGGAAAAGATGACTCAGTGTGCCAGTTCTGCTTATCTGTGCATACTAGAAAGGTATTGTAAATTTTCCATCTGGCTCCGTTTATGGGTTAACAAGTTGGCAAATATTGGGGCCTGAAGATCTGATTTGTGCTATGCTGCTGTACCCTTTTCAAATTGATGTATCGCCTTATCTTTGATAGGTGGGTATATGAGGGAGTTATTGATGATCCTTATGGTGAATTTTTTATTGCTGAGAACCGATCATTGCAAAAGGTGCATATTGCCTCAGTTGATTACTAGCATTGCGATCTGCACACTCTCATAGCTCCCTCACTCTTTGCTTTTTTACAGGAAAGTCTTACTCAAGATTACAGTGCAAAATATTGGGAGGAGCGCTATAGCCTCAAGGATCCTATTCCAATCTTTCTTACTAATGTTGCGGGGACAATTTTGACAACTGGCAAATATTTGAATGTCATGAGAGAATGTGGCCATGTGGTGCAGGTACACCTATAATACTTCACAACTTTATGCTAATTTGTTTTGAGTTGCTTTTCAAGTATTGTATGTTTGCAGCATGGGATTATCTGTCTTTTTTCTTCTCCTATGATTAAGACCATTTGTCTGATCATAGGTTCCTATATCAGAAAAGGTAAAATTGACGAACTTTGGGTCAAACCATCAATATCTGGAGTGTATTAATTCTGCTTATGAATTTGCCAGTGGAGAACTCTTGAATCTGATAAAACAAAAGGTATGATTATTTTTCTTTGTGCAATTAAGGAGCAATTAGTGATACAATCTTCTTGGCGTTGTTGATTATTAGTTCTTAAGCCATGTCTGACCCTCTTGTTGTTGGTGCAGTATGATCTAATGGGAAAGCTGCGCTCTATGAAACATTATTTTCTTCTAGATCAGGTGCCTAATTAACTACTGATCTATGACTGATTTGACGTCTCCTTATAAAATATGATATCAAATTTCTAAGCACTGGGGATTTGTGTTCTGGCTTCACTGATTTTCTGTGATGTGCTTTTCAGGTTTTGTCTATGTTATTTAACATAATTTTTTATGATGCAGGGTGATTTCTTAGTTCATTTCATGGACATAGCTCGAGATGAGCTTGCCAAAAAGCCAGATACAATTTCTGTAGAAAAGCTGCAGGTTTGGTGTTCTCCTATTTTCTTAATTGTTTATTAGGCGCTTCCATGAACCGTGTATGATTTGTTTTCTTTTTTCGAAAGATATATAATCTTATGAAATCTGCGAGCAGTTCTTTGTATAGCTCATATCCTGCAACCTGACAGTCTCTGCTGGACCTTGCTTTGCGCACAACAGTTGCTGCATCTGATCCGTGCCATGAGGACTTGACCTGCTGTGTGGTAACTAAATCATTGTGCACATCAAGTGATGGTGTTCTCTATAATAATATTATAGCTTTTATATTTGATGGTCTGTCTTTTTCTTTCTGAGCAGGAGAGAACCTCATTGCTGAATAGGTTGGGAACTCTCCAGGATCTAGAAGAGGGCATGAAAAATTTGAGGGCATGTGTTGCTACTGTTGAAATTAGTAAGACTGCTTTTGATAATAATGACCATTCAGCTCCAGTAAGTATTACTGGTGTGGAAACATTCTCCCTCAACTACAAGGTCTGGCATTCTGGTCGATTCCTTGAGCTTCTATTCTTCTCCTTGTGGCATCAAATGTTATTTTTTTGTCAGGGGATAAGTTGAATTCTTACTTTTTTTTTGTGTGTGTTCAGGTTAAGTGGCCATTGTCACTTGTTATTTCCAGAAAAGCACTGACCAAATACCAATTAATTTTCCGCCTCTTGTTCCACTGTAAGCATGTCAACCGCCAACTTTGTGGGGCATGGCAAACTCATCAGGTAGTTTTGTGTACATGGCTTTCTCAAACTTGGATTTTGCACTACTGCACTTAAATGCCTGTTATTTATTTGACATTCGGCAGGGGGTTCGCATGTTGAACACATTTGGAACAGCCATATCGAGATCTGCTGTGCTTTGCCGGAGCATGATCAAATTCATAAACAGCCTTCTACATTATCTAACTTTTGAGGTTGTAGATAATCCTGGATACTTGCTTCGTTAATATTTTCCATTTCTAATGAAAATTTTGAAAGCCGTCAAGCTGTTATTATTGTTCTCACTTCTCAGTAGTATGGCTTTCCAATTGTGCATTTGTACCAGGTTCTTGAACCCAACTGGCATGTTATGCATAATAGGCTTGAATCTGCAAAGAGCATTGATGAGGTTGGGTCACATAATTTGCTTTATATCCAGCTTGGTTGGCTTTAAATGCTCTAGAGAAGGTCACATTCTGGGTTTTGGAGCATTTTAATTACTTGTGACAATTCATGTCAGGTTATGGAGTTCCATGATTTCTTCCTCAAAAAATGTCTGAAAGAATGTTTGCTTCTTTTACCTCAAGTTCTAAGGGTCAGTATCATATTCCTATCTCTAATGGACGTATTATTTGTTTACTTGACGTGGATTCGTGTCATGTGCTGATCAAAATAAGTTGCATATAAAATGGAAAAAGATCTCAGAGTAGTTTGCATTAAAATTTTTTATAAACAAAAGAAAAAAGAGAGAATTTATTTATCTCTTTGCTTTCTTGATTAGGAAACAACAAAGAAATAGAATACAAACATGTTTGAAGGTTTAATATTCCTTTAGGTTCAGGCTCTGACTGTACCTTCTGACCTACAAATCCTACTGATGCTCGTTTTCTTGAAAGATGGATGTATGATTGTGAAATCTCAATAACAATGGATAGTTCTTACTTTTTTATTTTGTTTTATTTTATTTCTTGCTGCATCGACATTCTACTTAGATTTAATGATCTCAATGCAGAAGATGGAAACCCTAAAATCGATATGTCTCCAATATGCCTCATCAGTCCAATGGTTGTTACCGTCACTATATATAACTGTGGATGCCAATGAAAGCTCATTTGGTAGAGGAAAATCCAAGCTTAGGAGATCTAAGAGTAAACGCCTGGCCTCAAAGTCATCGGCTGAGAGCATGTCATTCGCTGAGACTGTAATGTAAGTAGAATGAATCGGTAACTAATGATAATCCAATGGACTATGGTATATTTTCAGTGCCTCATCCACCATCCATTCCAGCTGACTATTGCTGGAGATTAATTGTGTGGTAAAAATGTCAAAATATAGCTAACTTACCAACTATTTAACGTTTTCCCCATTTTCAGCTGTTCCAACTCATGACCATGGGCAATCTGAATTTAAAAAGTAAGATGTTAAATAGTTCATCTCTTAGGTACATTTTGATAAATATCCCTAAATGACCTACTACACTTAATCTTTGGCCATTGATTAGAGGGAACAGACTGTGGATGTAGCATTGGAGTTCTGTATATTATATCCCTTGGACTACTTGCCCAAAAAAGAAAAAAAATCCCATTGGACTAAGGTATTGAATGTATACCCTTTCTGTTCAATTACCTTCTATTTTATTGGGTCTTTTCTTTTATTTCTTTTATTAATGCAGCAAATTTGAGAAGGAATTTAATGAAGAATTACAAAGTTTAGGGCCCATCTTAAGCAATAGCTCACAGGCAGAGCCATACTTGACGCATCTTGCTCAATGGATTCTAGGCATTGGAAATGACTCGTAAGGTTTGCATGGATTTTCTTTAAGCTCTTATTTGGATGTTTGTTTTCTTACTTGAAGGTTTCTTCGAGCAGCTGCCTGATTTTGTAGAGCTTTATTGGTTCTAGAACCATAGACACCTTTGGTATCAATATATATTCATGAATATCAGTTCTACAGCGTTTATTGAAGCAATTCTAGTCAGCATGTCTTGGTTTTCTAGTGAGAAAATTTATTGAAGCAATTCTAGCCAGCATCTCTCTCTCTCTCTCACTTACTCACACAGTGATAATGGTTTCAAACTTTCAATACATGGAAATACGTCCCCAAGTTTCAGATCCAAGAGCATTTCATCCCAAAGTTACCCTCTCTGTCTCTATAGAGAAACGCTCATGAACAAGTAGGGCTGTTGACACGCCTGTGCAGGCCCGTGGACTTTCAGGCCAGGCCCAGTTCGGGACTGGGTTTGGGCTGCATGTCAAGACCTGTGGGTTGGGTCCGCTATGCCAAAATATTTTAAGGTCGGGACAGGGTTTGCATTGGTCAGAACGGGCCGGGCTTGAAAATTTTGTAGTATGGATTACATATATTAAGTAATATTTTTTCATAGTTATTAGGGTTTGACGCGATCTTTTTTGGCCATGCAGAGCTTGGGCCTTGTTATCATGAATTCTGGGCCGCCTTGGGCTGGGCTGTGGCCTACCCTTCTCTACCTTACATTGTGTCAGGTTGGGCTCGGACCAGGTCTGGTCCGGCTTGAACCCTCCTAGTTAACAACCCTATGGACAAGGAATGATAATAAATCCTTGGGCCGAAGTGCGTAGAAACTTGAAAAGTTTGTTATCTTTGTCGGTGCAAAATTCCCCTATTCACCTGTTATTAAGAAATGGGCCGTAATTATTGTCATAACATTATCATCAGTTTATAACAATCGCCATTTGCCGTTCTAATCGAAATGGCATTTAAGACTGCAAATAGGGTTGGAGTATGGGGAGTTGATGTTGTGTGCGGAGGCTCTAAACCCGGGTTGATTTTTAACGAATAAAGTACTAGAAAAATAGAATCAGCAAAAAACAAACCACAAGTGGTATCAGAGTTTGGTTCAGGGTTGTCGGTATGGTGGTAAAAGTTTCCAATGTAAAGTTTGAGGTGGAGAAATTTTATGGCAAAAATAATTTTGGAATTTGACAAATCAATGTTTGAGATTTGTTAGTGCAACAAGGTTTCAATACAACTTTGAAAGGAAAGTCAAAGAAACCAAAATCCATATCGGATGAGGATTGGGAAGATGAAGATCTGAGCGTTATGTGCAGTATTTGATTGTGCTTATTGAGTGAATTTCTATTTATTATCGTCTTTGAGGATTCGGCTTTCAAGTCTTTTGTTTGTAGATGACGAAGTCCCTCACAAATCAATTATTTTTGAAGAAAAAATTGTACACCTTGCGAATGAATGAAAGCACAGATATTTATGAGCACTTGAATTATTTTAATAAAATTATTTATGAATTATTGAATATTGGTATTAAAATAGATGATGAAGATAATGCTATAATTTTATTGTCTACACTCTCATTCGTATGAGTATCTAATCACAATATTGTTTTATGAAAAAGATACCATAGAGATGGAGGATGTGACTTCGACTCGTTTCTCTAATAATTTGAGGAAGAGACAAGGTAATTCTCAGCTACATGCAAATGATTTAGTGGCTAGAAGGAGATTTGATGAGAGAAGTGAAAAGGGGCATGAAAGTCAGGGCAGGTCAAAATCCAAATCCAGACTAGGAAAATGTAATATTCATTGTTATTACTGCAAGAAAAATAAGTATATCAAGAAGGATTGTCAGAAACTCAAAGAGAAAGAAAGATGAGCTTCTGAAGCAGTCAATATAGTCGATTGAAGCTCGATAAATGGTACATATAATGTGTTGTCAATCTCGACAAATTGTGACAATTCTAAAGATTCGTTGGTTCTTGAATCAGGGTGTTCTTATCATATGTAGCATTATCGAGATTGGTTGACCACATACAACATTGATGGTAGATCAGTTTTGATGGGGAATGATGTAGCTTGCGAGACCAATTGTGTTGAGACAGTTACTATCAAGATGTATAAAGTTGTGAGAACTTTGACTGATGTTAAAAATGTTCCAGATCTAAAGAAGAATCTTATCTCTTTGGGTGCCTTAGACTATAATGATTGCAAATTTGTTGGAGAAGGTGAATTTCTAAAGGTTCTAAATGGTGCTCTGGTTGTGATGGGCAAAAAAATTGGACATAATTTATATGTGCTGTTTGGAAATATTATCACATATGAAGCAACAATTTATGTATCGGATGATGGTGATTCTGCCTTGACTTAGTTGTGGCATATGCGGTTGGGCCACATGGGTGAGAGAGTTTTGGAGGAATTTAGTAAACATTGATCAATGGTGTGAAGAAGTATAAGTTGGACTTTTGTGAGCATTGTGTCTGTGGCAAGCAATGTAGTGCACAGTTTCGCACATCAAAACATGGCACAAAAGGTATTCTTAACTATGTTCATTCATATATATAGGGCCTGTCATCGGATGTCTCAAAAGGTGGATCTCTATACTTTGTTTCTGTCATAGATGATTCATTAAAGAAGGTGTGGATTTACACATTAAAGAAAAAAACATATGTATTTAATTCATTCAAGCCTTGGAAAGTGGTGGTCGAAATATAGGTTGGGAATAAGGTCAAGTGCTTGAGGATGATAATAGTGGAGCATACACTTCATCGAAGTGTATGAATTTTTGCAATAGCAAATGAATTATTTGTCATTTCACTTGAAGACGTTGCCACAGAATGGTATTCGTGAGTGCATGAACAAAACACTTATAAAGAAGACCTGCATCATGTTGAGTAATGTTGGTTTGTCGAAGGACTTTTGGGCAGAGGCGGTCAATACAACGTGTTATATTAACTGGTTACCATCTACAACATTAGACTACAAAACACCACAAAATATATGGTCCAGTAAACTTGTTGATTATTCTTATTTAAGAATTTTTGGTTATCCTGTTTATATTTATGTGATGAACAATAAGTTGAGTTCTAGATCAAATAAGTGTATTTTCTTTGGATATGCGGATGGAGTCAAGGTTATAGAATAACGTGCCCAGATCCTAAGTCACATACGTTTATTAAGAAAAAGAAAATCACCATAGCAGTGATGCAGTTGAGGTGGCGTTGACAACTCTAGAAAATATTTCAAAATTTGTGTAAAAAAGTCCTATAAAAGAGTGGAGGAAGACATTGACTATGAGAAAGCCGTTGAGCATATTCCACATGAGGAATAACTTTAACTTGAAAAAGGGAAAGATAATAAAAAAGGCAGTGGTGCGGTACAGTTTTGAGGACATGGTAGCTTATGCATTGACCGCCACAAGTCAAGAACCATCCCCTTTTAAGAAAGCTACGCAAGATAGTGACATTAACTAGTGGAGTAATACCATAGATGGAGAAATGAAGTCTTTTAAGAAAAATCATATTTGGGATCTCGTGAAGTTGCCTATAGATATGAGAGCCATTGGATGTAAATGGGTTTATAAGAAGAAAGATGGGTCAACTGAGACTGGTAGTGATTGGTTTAGAGCACGTTTAGTTGCAAAAGGCTATACGCATAAAAAAGTTATTGACTATAATGAAAGTTTCTTTCCAGTTATGAAATACACAGAGATCAAAAGTTGGGTAAGTTGTAGCTATCTCAAAAGGAGTACATTGAGAAGGTCCTCGCTAGAATCGGGATGGAAAATTCAAAGCCTGTAGGTACTCCTCTTGCTGCACATTTCAGATTGTTGGCAGCATTATCTCGAAGTTCAGATGTTAAAAAGGAATACATGTCGTGTGTTCCCTATGCGAGTGCAATTGGAAGAGTAATGTATGTAGTGATTTGCACTCGTCCAAACATTTCTCATGCTGTTAGTGTTGTTAGCAAGTATATGGCTAATCTAGGAAATGAGCATTGGCATGCGGTAAAACATATTATGTGTCACCTAAAGGGTTAATTAGATGTAGGTCTGGTGTTTGATAGAAATAATAAGTTTGGTGACAAGGTTGTTGGTTATGTTGATGCTGACTTTGCAGGTGATTTGGATTGTAGGAGATGTACTATAGGTTATGTGTTTACATTTGCAGGAGCTCAATCAGTTGGAGGCTGATTCTACAAACCATGGTGGCCTTGCCTACGATTGAAGCATAATATGTGACAGCTATTGAGGCAGTGAAAGAAACCATATAGCTTAGAGGGCTTGTAAATTTTTTGGGTAAGTTAGAGAGCTTGTAATTGATTTGGGCTTACGAGATGATGAAATTATTATTTTATTATATTATGATAATTAAAGTGTAATACATTTGACGAAGAACCAGGTATATCATGCAAGGACAAAACATATTGATGTCAGGTACCATTTTATCTGTGAAATAATAGTTAAAGGTGATATCTCATTACTGAAGATTAATATCAAGAAGAATGCTGCGGATGTGCTGACAAAGCCAGTTCCATTATAGAAGTTTAAGCTTTTCTTAGACTTAATTAATGTGTTATCAAGGTGAGTACCTGAGGAGGCGCATGTGGAGAACACAGGCAATAAACATCTCTTTAGGAATTCAAGCCAATTTGGAGATTTGTTGATAATTGCCTTGAATCTCTATTTTATGGGATTGTTTTTTTTTTAACTTTGGGTAACCTATTTTTTGGATAGTTCATATTATGTAGGATGATTATCTTTTGGGTTAGTCTTAGTTGGGTTAGGATAGACATGTGGTAAAGATAAAAGTCAAGATTCCATAAAGTAGGAAAACATAGAAGGATTGTACGTATCACTTTTTGGGTTTTTATTTTTATTTTTATTTTTTTATTTTTATAAAAAGTTGCATTTGTAGAGAGAGGAGAGAAAAGAAAAAAAAGGTAAACTTTGGGCTATTCTGAAGAGAGAGAATTGTAGAGATGAGGCATTGTGGCAGCTTGAGTTTTTCCTATGGTTCTCTTAGGTATAAGTCTTTAATAATTTTTTCTTTAATTGATTAGTAAAAAAACATCGATTGTCGTCACTTGTGAATCTAGTCGCATTTGTGACGAATTATGTAAATTATGGTTTTCTCTTTTTATTTTATTTATTTTCTGCTTTATTTTTCTTGCTTGTTGGATGTTCTATTTTTTTCGTATATTATTTGCTAAAAAAACAACCCATCCGATTTAGAGTTTCCACGCATAACAGTCGACCCTTGGACACAGCTCGACTTGGACCTGTGCATGTCTTGGGCTTAGATTTGATCTGCTGGGTCAGCCTGGACCGCACATACACAAACAAACAAGAAAAAGCTACAAAATGCTATTAGAGTGTTTCTTTAGTTAGACGCTATCAATGATGATCGGACTGTTGAGAGTGCATGGGTATTTTAATCTTTGAGTTCTATACTCCTCATTCTTATATATATATATATATATATATATATATATATATAGAGATACTACAATACGTACTAGTAGGACGAAAGTAGAGACAGTAGTACTTCCGTCCCTTACCCCTTACTACTACTACTACTACCTAACCTTTAATTAGTTA